>KZ613485.1:0-408752 GCA_002865625.1 Hyaloscypha hepaticicola
ATTTATAAATCTCTTAAAGAATATAAAATGAGATTATAAAACCGATCTATTCTAATAAATAAAAGTAATATAAAAGAGTTTTTAATTCTTAAAGGATATATTCACTTTAATATTTATTCTGACTTATTTTGATTTTTTTAAAAAGATTAGAATAGAAATTAATATATTAAAATTTATAATTATAAGGACTATTTTATAATAATATAAGATTAATAATAGTATTAAATAATACTAGTATCTAGTAATATTTTAATTCCGGAAACTTATTAGAATTAAATATAATTATAATATTTATAATAAAGAATTTCTTATAATTATAAAAGTCTTTAAATATTAATATTATTATTTTAAAAGTATTAAATATATAATCGAGATTATTACTAATTATAAAAACTTCTAGTATTTTATAAAAATAAAATACTTGAAGAATTATTAAATATATTAAATAATATATTTTATAATATATAATTTTAAAATTATATATTATAGAAATATTTTAAATTCTATAAATAAATCTAATAGATATCCCGATTATATTAATAGTCTTATTAATATAACTTGACT
The DNA here is from genome assembly GCA_002865625.1 of Hyaloscypha hepaticicola. Classification (NCBI taxonomy): domain Eukaryota; kingdom Fungi; phylum Ascomycota; class Leotiomycetes; order Helotiales; family Hyaloscyphaceae; genus Hyaloscypha; species Hyaloscypha hepaticicola. The sequence goes on from KZ613485.1 coordinate 565, forward strand.
CTTAATCTTTTAGAATAAACTTAAAGGAGTTTTTACTATTATAATTTAAGTAATTATATAAATTACTAAAAAGTCACTTCTTGAAAATAAGTTTATAAAATTTATTATTTCTATTATAATTTAAAGGAATTATTTATTATATAAAGAATAAAGAGATCTTTATCTAGATTATTTATAAGGGAATTAAAATAATAGAATATATTTTAAAGATATTATTTTAAATACTAATATAAAGAGAATATTCTTAATTTTATTATTTAAAAGTATTAGAGACTCATTTTCTCGAGTCTTCGAATTGAATAATTACAAATATCTAATTTTATAAATATAAATATATATAATTACTAAAAAGACTATAATATTAATTCCTTTATTTGAATTCTTATTAGATATTATTCAAATAGTTTAAAGGAATAATTCCTAATATTAAAATATTATAAAAAAGAGATTTAATAAAAGAAATACTAATAGAAAAGAAATCTGGATAATGGATAATTCGGGCCTATTTAGATATAAGTCAAGAATTATTATACTAGAGAATTTAATATTATATAAAGAAATTATAAAGTTTTATTATAATAATCCTTTAATAAAATATTATAGAATCGAGAAAACACTTGAGTTTTTTAAAAGATTCTAATATTAGAAAAATATAGAAATTAATATTTATATATATTATAAAGAATATAATATTTATTAAAGAATTAAAATAAAATAATATATATTATATAATCTATTAAATAATTTATTATAATTTAAAAGACTCTAGAATAAGATCTTTATAGATTTTATTATAAGTTTACTATTATATAAAAACCCGATAGGAGATTCTGATTTCGATATAATTCTTATTATTATTAATTAATATTCGAAAATGATTAAATATATTATTTATAATAAAATAATTAACTTTCCGGAATTTATTAAATTTATATAAGAAAATATATTCTTATTATTTAATATATTTAATAGAATTGTCTCTAATTAGGAAATAGTATTTATAAGTCATTTTTAATTTATTTTCTATTATTATCTAATATATAAATAATATTTAAATATAATATTCTATTTATAAATAAATAGGTAAATAAAAAGATAAAATCAAATTCTTAAATATTATTTAAAAAGTTATTATAATCTCTAAAAGAATAATTAATTTGAGAAATTGTCTTTTATAGAATTTATATATAATAATTTAAAATATTAGATTTTATAGAATATACTATTTGAGATATATTATAATTATTATTCGAAATTTTTATAAAATCCTAAAAATAGGATTAAAGAGAAAGTATTAATTATATATAAGAGATTAGAGATTCTTTTTAAAGAGTGAAAAAAGTTTTAAGAATTTTGGAATTATATATAAAATAATTAAAAGACTTATTATAATAGATATTAGTTAATAAAATACTATTCTAAAGGAGTCTAGATTATATTATTAATCAAAAATCTTAAATTAAAATCGGAAAAACTTATATTCAAATTTATAAATCTATTTAAGATTCTTAAATATATTAGTAAATTTATATATAAATTAGAATTCCCAAATTTATATAATAGATTATATTTAACTTTTTATATTTTCTTTTTTAAAGAGTATATAATAAAGAAAGAATAGGATCTCGACTTATATTTTATTAGAGAGTTTCCGGAATTTATAAATAATAATAAAGAATAAGAATAGGAAATTAAAATTATTATTAATTATAAATAAGATAATAGATATAAGGAATATTAGTATTTAATTAAATAGAGATTCTGGCCGAATAATTATAATATATAATTTTTCGTTTTTTCTAATTTTGAAAATATTAAGGATTTTCTAAAATTATATAATAAAAATTATAATTTAGAATTAATAAGGACTTTATAAAATTCTTTTAAAATACTAAAAAACTCTAATTCACTAAAATAAAAAGATTAATTCTTATAAATAAAGAGAGGACTAAATAGATTAAAAAAGGTTCTGAATAGTAATTAAAATATTCTTTTCTTGAATTTTTTTCTTATAAGGATTTTTAGGATTTTATTAAGATTTATAAAATGATTATATTTATATCTTAAAAGAAAGATTATAAAAAAGAATAAAAGAGATTTATTATAAATAGTTCAATTATAAGTATTTTAAATAAAAATAATTTCTAATCTAATAATATTATTTTCTATTAAAGAAAAATACCAAATTCTAAATATTAAATAATTTCAGATATTTATAAAATATTAAATAATTTTCTTTAGAATATACTTTTCCAATTCGGGAATAATATAATTTTATAAAAAGTATTAATAAGATAAGGTTTAGAAAGAATAGAAATGAATTTATAACTATTATATAAACTTTATAATAAGTTCGAATTTCTATAATTAATTCTTTAATTATAATAATTATTATATTATTCGAATCCGAGATATTCGTTACTAATAGTTTTTTAAACTCTTTAGAGATATTAATAATTAATATAATATTTATATTATATATTTTATAGTATTCCTATTATAGATTAGTTAAGGACTTTAAAGGATAATAAGAATTCACTTTAGGAATACTGGTTTATAAATCCGATTCTTTATATATAACTATTATATAATAAAAAGAGTTAATAAACTTATTAGTCCTTTTCTATTCCTTCTAGATCTAGAATTAGGGATTATTAATATCTTTCTTATATATTATACGAATTTCTGAATATATATTAAGGAATATCTTTTATTTATTAATCTAGTCTTTCCAGATCCGGTAAATTTCCGAAAAGATATATAGAATCTAATATTTTTATATTAGTTTTTAAAAATTCAAATAATTTTTGGAAAATTCAAAGAAATTTGAGAAATTCAAATAGGAATTTTAAAGGAATTTACTAGAATATATTTTCCTTTATTATTAGAATAGTATTTATAATTCTTTAAATTAGATATTTGAATATATTATATATTTGAATTAATAATTAAATATTTAAAGTATTTGAAATATTAACTAATTTTTAAAAAGGTATTTAAAAGATTATTATATTACTTTTAATTAGTTTAATAGAATTATAATATTTTGAGAAGTTAGAAATCAAATTAAAAATCTGATTAAAGAAAGTCTTAAAAAGGAATAAAAGAAGAAATTAGAAAGTATAAATATCTAGAATATAATATTATTAATTTAAGGAAAAAAGATTATCTTATAAGAAATAATTTAATTTTTAAATAGTATTAGTAAAGTACCTGGATTAACTATTCGCGAATCTATATTAATCCTATTCCGGATATAATATATTATAATAATACTAATTTCTAAAGACTTCTAAAAAGCAGATTCGTTTCTTTTGGGATATTTGAAACTTTTATATATTATTTATATATAAATTTTTCTATTTTTGAAATTATTTAGAATATCTAATATATTAAATAGAAAAAAGTATTAAAGTATAGAATAGTACTTTAATATAAAGGAGTATAATTCTCAATCGGACTAATAGGAATATATTATATATAAATAATATATATAATATTATAATTATTATTTTATTTATTATTAATCACTTTTCTACTAGCAAATTAGTACTAATAATAATTTTACAAAAATATAAATATAATTTATATATTAATTATTATTATAATTTATATATTCCCTTAATATTAATTAGAAGTTTACTTTAAGTAATAAAAATAGTTTACTAAAATGAATATAAGAAATCTTAAGAATAAGATTATTAAAAGAGGGAATAATTATAATATATACTAGTTATTATATGGGAAATCACGTGACAGGTCTATATATGACTTGGATTATATACTATTAATAAAGTATTTATAAATACTTATATACTTTTACTCTTTTAATTAATTATAAATTAATTATATTATTATTATATACCTTATTAAATAAGTGCGAAGTAGACACGTGACTATTTATATATATATAGCGGATACTTACCTGAACCTTTTAGGGGATTCAGAGATTAGTTCTATATTAAATCTATTAGTTTTATAATTTACTAATTCTATTAATTTATTATCTATTACTATTTATCTTATAATTAAATATTTAAATTTATAAAAATATAAAGTTTTTTTTATATACTTTTAAAATTAATTTTAAATTTATAAATAATATTTATTTATATATATTTAAATTTAAAGTTTAATAATAAAGTTTAATATTATATTAAATTATAATATTTTAAGAAATTTAAATTTAAAATTAAATATATTTAATATATTTAATATTTATATATATATAAATAAAAAAACTATTATTAATTAATTAAAATAAAAGAAATAAAATAATTATTAATTTTTAAAATATTATTAAAATAATATTATTTTATAATTAATTATAAATTTTATTTTATTTAATTTTTATATATTAATAAATTAATATTTTAAAAAAGTAAAAAAAAGTAAAATAAAAGTATAATTAAGATTATTATTAATAAAATAAAATCTTTTATACTTATATATAAAATATTATTATATATCGAAAAGTATTCTCTTAAATATAAAATTAAAGGAATTTATAGATTATATATATAAGAGTTCGAAAAGCTTTTAATATTAAATAATTTAAAGATTAAGGAAATACTTTTAATATATAATAAATATATAAAGTATATAAAATATTATTAATTACTTTAATATTAATAATTTTAATTATACTTTTATTTTAATTTTTTAAAGTATTAATTTATTAATATATAAGAATTAAATAAAATATAAGAAATTATTATTAAAATAAGATTAATTTTATAATTTAAAGATTTTAATAAATAAAAATTAAAGGATTATTATTTTAAATTAAAAAATAATTAATAAAAAATAATTTAAAAAAATAAATATTAATATAATATTTATATATATAATTACTTATTATACTTATATATAATTATTTATATAATAAATAAATTATTTATATAAACTTCACGTGAATATATAAAATAAATATAAGTAAATTATTATAATTAATCTTAATTAAATTTAATTAAATTATAAAAAACGAGTATATTAACTTCTTGATTAATTACTTTCTTTTAAATTAAATTAAATTATTACTTTATATAATAAATATTTTCACGAATATATAATAATTATTTAATATAATTAATAAGAACTAATAATAAGAGATTAAAAAGAGATTAAAATAAAAATATAATTTAAAGGATTTAAGATTTTAATATTATAAAATTAATATTATAAAATTAATATTATTTTAAAATATTAAATAATTTTAAAATATAATTGAATCTATTTTTAATTTATATATAAAATTAATTAATATTAATTTATTAATAATATATAATAATTATATAAAATAATAAATAATTTTTATTTTATTAAATAAAAAAGAATAATTAATACTTTAATATTAATATCCTTTTTTAAAGTATAATTAAATTTAATTAAAACTAATTATATAATACGTGTATATTATTATATAATTAATAATATTTATAATATATAATTATTTTAATATTAATTATTAAATTTATTTATTATAATTTATAATTTAAAAAATTAAATTATTAATATTTTTTATAATTAAATAATTATTAAAACGATTATATATTATAAATATTATTAATTATATAACTAGTCTTAATTAAATTTAATTATACTTTAAAAAAGAAAAGAATATTAATATTAAAATATTAATTATTCTTTTTTATTTAATATAATTAATATAATTAATATATTTAAAAATTAAATATAATAAATATTATAAAAAGTAATATATAAAAGTAATAATTATTATATATAAATTATATATTAAAAAAATTAATTCTTTTTAATAATATTTATTTATTTAATATTTATATTATTTATAAATATAAATATTTAAGAATTTAATTAAATTACAAGAATTAATTTATTCGCTTTTGCGAATCACTTATATTAAATAAGTGAAAAGTACAAATGAGTAATATCCGATTAATATAATAATTTAACTCGAATTCGGTTTATATACTTAAAGTAGGTGCGGCTCTATCATCATCGCTAACGTAAGGCACCAAGGCTGAATACCGACCAGGTTGAGGAGCGGAGCTTCCGAAAAGTGTGGCCTCAAGCTTGGAACAGGTAATACTTTGTCGTTCTGCGCAATACATTAGAATTCCTCAACCCACATCTCACCCCGAAGGTTGATTCTCGATCGATTTAGTTGCGCTTCACGTTCTCTGTTACAGGCATTTAAATACCAGTCACCCTCCACTGGTCTTTCCATCCTCCTTCCTGCAAACGGGACCCTCTATCTGGACACCCCGCAACTCCCATTGCGCAAAACTCAGTGGCGACAGCTGCTGCTTTCACGTCCTGCCATGGATATCGAAGCTCTCAAAGAGCAGGCAAGAACCTCAAATCTCCAGCAGGCGCCCGAGGCTGACCATCGAGCAGTGGTCCGAGGTTGAGGATCGAGATGGCATTCGTCTTAGTTGGAACGTGTTTCCTAGCTCTCGAATGGTAACACTGCCCACAAACCCACCTCCTTCAAGACGCTCAGATACTACAGGAAGCCTCCCGCCTTGTTGTACCTATTGGCGCATTGTATACTCCTCTTAAAGAGAAACCGGATACTCCCCTCCTGCAGTTCGAGCCTGTAATTTGTAAACAGCCTTGCAGATCTGTCCTGAACCCCTTCTGGTATGCCGCAGAAAATCTGTCCATTTGAGAAGATATTGACAAGACCTAGCCAAGTCGATGTACGGGCACGTCTTTGGATTTGCCCCTTTTGCCTGTCGAGAAACCCCCTTCCTCCGCATTACAAGGACATCACGGCCAATGCGATACCTCCCGAGCTACATCCTTCAAATACCACTATTGAGTACAGGTTATCCAGACCCGCTCCTAGTCCGCCAATATTCCTCTATGTTGTGGATACCTGCCAAGAAGAGGACAGCTTGTCCGCACTGAAGGAGTCGTTGATCATGAGCTTGAGTCTATTGCCTGAGAATGCCCTGGTGGGGCTAGTGACCTTTGGTACAATGGTACGGCCCTCATGTGCAAGGACATGTTCATAGCGAGCTGACAAGCAGGAAGGCCCAAGTTCACGAAATTGGTTATACTGAATGCCCAAAGTCATATGTGTTCCGGGGTAGCAAGGACTATTCTGCAAAGCAGGTACAGGAAATGCTTGGATTAACTTCCCCTGGCCTGCGACCTGGGATGCAGCAACAACAGCCTGGCCGACCAATGCCCCCAATGGGTCCAGCTGCTAGATTCTTGCTACCAGTACAACAGTGCGAATTCCAGCTTACTAAGGCTCTGGAGCAGCTGCAAAAAGACCCTTGGCCAGTGGCCAGCGATAGGAGAAATCTTCGTTGCACCGGAGTTGCTTTGAGCGTTGCTGTGGGACTTTTGGAATCCTCATTTCAGAATGCTGGTGGACGAATTATGCTCTTTGCTGGTGGGCCAGCCACTGAGGGACCAGGCTTAGTGGTTGGACCAGAGCTCAGAGAACCAATTAGATCGCATCATGACATTGATCGTGATAACATCAAGTACTACAAGAAAGCGTTGAAGGTACGTACTTGTTCTGGCTGAAAGTAATATGTTTAAAGCTCCGGAGAATGTACTGACCAGTTAGTTCTATGACAATCTTGCAAAGAGGACTGCACACAACGGACACATTATCGATATCTTTGCTGGTTGTTTGGACCAGGTGGGTCTCTTGGAGATGAAAGGTCTCTCCAATTCCACTGGTGGCCACATGGTCTTGACAGATAGCTTCACAGCATCTATGTTCAAGCAATCGTTCGTACGAGTTTTCGAAAAGGACGCCGACGACAATCTCCTCATGGGTTTTAATGCATCCCTGGAGGTTCTTACGACAAAGGAATTGAAGGTCACTGGCTTGATCGGGCATGCGGTATCTATGAATAAAAAGTCAACGTCTGTAGGGGAGACGGAATGTGGAATCGGCAACACGTGCTCGTGGAAGATGTGTGGCATTGATCCTAGCGCTAGCTACGGAATTTACTTCGAGATTGCCAGCCAAGGAGGCCCGGCACAGCACCAGCAAACGCCGCAAAAGGGCATGATGCAATTCCTTACCTACTATCAACACTCTTCCGGGCAATTTCACCTGCGAGTTACAACGGTGTCCCGGAATCTGAGTGGCCCAGCAGGCGATCCCGCAATTGCACAATCATTTGATCAGGAGGCTGCAGCTGTTCTCATGTCGAGGATTGCTGTGTTCAAGGCTGAAGTTGACGATGGTCCAGATGTCCTCCGGTGGGTAGATCGGATGCTCATTCGACTCTGTTCTCGATTTGCCGACTACCGTAAGGATGATCCATCGTCTTTCCGCCTAGAGAAAAACTTCACTCTCTACCCTCAATTCATGTTTCACTTGAGGCGCAGCCAATTCCTCCAGGTTTTCAATAACTCGCCTGACGAAACTGCCTTTTATAGGCACGTGCTCAATCATGAAGATGTCAGCAACTCTCTGATCATGATCCAGCCGACATTGGATTCTTACACATTCGACCAAGATGGGAGCCAGCCAGTTCTGCTTGACTCAACATCTATTCAGCCCACTCACATACTGCTCCTTGATACCTTCTTCCATATCTTGATCTTCCACGGTGAAACAGTAGCAGAGTGGAGGAAAGCAGGGTACCAGGAGCAGGAGGGTTATGAGAACTTTGCCTCGCTACTAGAGCAGCCAAAGGAAGATGCCCGAGTATTCTAGCCTTCTCTAACTCTACGAAAGCGCTGACATCGTTTAGGATCTCATAACGGATCGCTTCCCGCTGCCTCGATTCATCGTCTGCGACGCCGGTGGATCACAAGCGCGATTTTTGCTATCTAAGCTGAACCCGTCTACAACACACACTACTGGTGCGTGGGGTGGTGTGGGGGCGCAGACTGCTCAGACCATTTTCACCGACGATGTCTCGTTGCAGACTTTCATGGATCACTTGATGAAGTATGTACCGCGCTTCCTACATGGTAATTTAGCTGACAGGTGTTTAGGTTGGCTGTTAGTGGAACGAATTAGAACAGATGCCTAGAAAGCGGACATGCAGCCTGGGGGTTAGACTTAGCATGCAGTGCAGGAGGGATTGGACTAAAGACATTTGGACGGAAGCTGTCTGCGTCAAGTGTAGCTGGGTAGCCTACCCGTTGGGAAATATGGTAAAAACACTAGAGAAACCCCAGTAGGGGAAAGGCCATCCAATGTGAAAGAGATATTGCCAGAGATATTGCCTTTCAAAAACTGAAATCTCACAATTTCGAAAGCGATACAGTTGTTGAGGCTACGCACTCTATGGCCAAAACAGATCCGAACGTATGGCGGTGATGTTACGCGATCGCAGAGGATAAGTGTTCTCTGATTCTCATGAACCGTCGTAAACCCAGTCTAGGTGGAACTAATGTGAGGTTGAGTTCAGCCTCGTCGTAGATCTACCTACCTAGGTAGGTAGCCTCGCGAAAGACAGAAGAAGCGGCACTAGTTTTCAATGCCCCTCTTCAGGCTGGATACGTGTCTAGCAGTGGACAATAACAACCTATAAGTTCAAGGACACTTGAAATGAGACGAGGAGCTTCTCTTACTGTTCATTTATAGAATTATAAGTTTAGGGAGGGAGATACCTCTATAGCTAGCCCATTAGAAAAGTCCAAGCTGAATTGGGACTTGGAGACTGAGTGCCGCTTTCTGTGTCACTGCGAGCTAGCGCCTTCGCTAATGAAGCCCGCCCGCACACGATATTTTCGAGAAAATTGCATACATACCTGAAGTCAACCACTATCGCGAGAACATAGTCAATCGCAAACATGCGTAAGTAAAACTGCCTACCAGCATTGATGTTCGTGCTGACAGCCTCTTCTACAGCTCCAAAGCTCGACCCGAATGAGATCAAGGTGATGTACGCTGACACAATCCTCCTATTCCTATGGCTCCAGATCCAGCGAGATCCACGGAGGCAACGTTTGCTAAAAGATGTTTTCTAGCCACCTGCGGGCAACTGGTGGTGAAGTCGGTGCTTCGTCTGCCCTTGCACCAAAGATCGGTCCTCTTGGTCTGTCCCCAAAGAAGGTCGGAGAAGATATTGCGAAGGCGACCGGTGACTGGGTAAGGCATAAACTCTGAACATTAGTCCCAGGTTGGCATTCCAATAACAATGTGCTGCACAGAAAGGTCTTCGTGTCACAGTAAAGCTCACCATCCAAAACCGACAAGCTGCCGTTTCCGTCGTCCCCTCCGCCTCCTCGCTCGTCATCAAAGCCCTGAAGGAGCCCCCTCGAGACCGAAAGAAGGAAAAGAACATAAAGCACAGCAAGTCAATCACGTTGGACGAGGTTATTGAGATCGCCCGGACTATGAGATTTAAATCTCTTTCAAAGGAACTTAAGGGTGGTGTTAAGGAGATTCTCGGTACTGCTTTCAGCGTTGGTTGCCAGGTTGATGGAAGAAGTCCAAAGGATGTTAGCGATGATATCGAGAGTGGGGAGATTGAGAGTAAGTGTTTGTTTCTGACGTTGCATCGAACATTGGCTGACTCGATTCAAGTTCCGGACGAATAAATGAACATGGTCTTCTTTCTTTTGCATGTTTCCGGGCTATTTCACAACAGGCTGTGTAAGCAATGGCAATGAATCAACAAGAAGCAATATGACATAGCCGTGAAAATTTCCATGCAATAAGTTCCGATCCCTAACGATCTTGCAAAATACTCTGGCCCTTGCCTCCTTCCCCTCGAGGATCTGGTTGTATTCACGGTATTGTGCCTTGTTTTGAGCTTAGCGAGGGTAATTGAGTACTGGTCGTTTACACATCATGAACCGTAAATCATGGGTTTGATCCTTAAACTTTCTGGTCCACATATGCTCTTGATCGATGCCCTTGATATTGTGAAATTCATACAGATGAACTCGAGCCTACACTGCCTGGATGTACCTATGAGACTGAATTATACGACTCGTGGAAATTAGGCAGGGTTTCATTGCCTCCATCAGAGTCAGCGTTTCGCAGCATTAAAAAGGGTAGATCTGAATCTCACTACAGATAGAAAGAAAAATCCCAAAGAAAAAGAGAGCCCCGAAGTAGATCTTTGAGTATAATCTTTGCAGCGAATACTGCAGGAAAATCAGAGGCCATCTTTCAACCCTTGTTTTAACTGGCCGGCCGAGTTATGGCAGACTGGAATGTGATTCGTATACGCACGCCTTGCAAGGGTGGCGCAGCGCCCTGCTTATCACCTCGACAAGCCAACAACCTGTCAATCCCCAGCATTCTTCTTCATAATTCAAAGTTTTACGCTCCATCTGTCATCTGCAACCTTCATCATCAACAGGGCGCTCTTTTCCCCGGCACGATTCCTGTTCTCTCTGCCTGCAATGCGATAATCGTCACTTCCTGATTCCGCCCTCCGCCTCAACCTTCTCGATCCCCGCGAAGCCTCATTATACTGGCCTTATTGTGTCTGAGGGAGAGGCAGAAACATCCCCAGACGCCCAATTTGGGCCGCCGGGTTAGTAGCTCGAGATGATCAGCAGAGTCAACGCTCCTCTCCTTCGTGCAGGCATCGGCACAGATCCAGTTCTCATGAATCTTCATTACACCCTTTGAAGGTCCCACCTTGGCACCTAAGCGCCTTTGCTATCGGATATAGCTGCAAGCAAATGAACATGATTCCCCAAATTGCTTACCATCCTCGACACCTATCGCAGCACTTCGGCAGCTCGGGATTTGCAACCGCTCCCTTCGAACCCCTTTCAACCCCACGACGAGGGGATCGGCTTGCACCTCTCCCATTTCGAAGCTCGAGAAATCTTACAGACACGTCCCCGCTGGCGCCTCCTCAGCGCGCATACCCAGTCGAAAATTATGGCGCCCACCGTCCCATCTTTGTGCGTGGTAACTCGGCGGGGCAATGTTTTGGGGGGCAGTATGACGACCTGTCAGAGCACATGCTTCGAAGGAAAACACCAAATGGGACACTCGCTGCAGGCTACGATGGGACGCCCGTACAGTGGTCTAGCAAAGCACCTGCACTGAAACACGTTGTGCTTCCCTTGTCAGTGACATCTACCGCCCAGGATGGGGAATACTCAACGTCGATAGAGGACGACCCCCGCAACGGACGCCGATGTGGAGCCTTAGGCTGGCATCAGCAGCAGCCAGCAACTCTAATGGGTGGATTCAATGCCTCAGACTCCGGAATACGAATGAGTTGTGATCCTGTCAACTGGCCCCAGTTGCCCTCCATATCAGATCCTTCTCTCAATGTTTGGGACCATATTAGAACACACCCAGCCGCTACCTACTATCCCAATAATGATATTCGGATTCCGACTGTTTTACAGCCAGCATACCAGCCGTCCCCGGGGCCAACCGCTTCAAACGATGGGGGTCTATATGGGCCGTATTGGCCTGATGGAAAATTCGTTCCCTATAGGCCAGCGGCAATTCGAGAACAGGGTCAGCATCACCTAAACAATACGTATAATTTCTCCCGAGGGCTGGAGCCATTTGTCGAGACTTCTGTTAAACGATTGCCTTCATCTCCACAATCATCTTTCAATAGCCAAATTCCTCAGCGCCCTGGATACGTGCCTCTCTCTTTTTCCGACCATGTCCCGCGTTATCTGGAAGATAGGGATTCAAATTTGTCTCAGTCGAATTCTAACTTTCCAACTGCAAATACTTATTCGTCTTTTGCTGGAGGGTCTCGCACTTCTACTGCCCAATCGACTATCCGGTCTGGCAATCCGCGATTCAAAGAGAAGACCCTTTCCTGGGCTCACAGCATATATGTTGATCTTCTTGCGTTTCTCCATCAATCCAAGAAGGAAAATAGACAGTCGAGGCAATTCCATGGTTTTCGAACATATTCTAAGAACAGTATATATCCTAAACCGCCTCGTCAGCCTACCTCTTATATTGCCTCCCACTGGGGCGACTTTGATACTGGTGTAAGTGGCGGGTCGAATCTCAGGAGTCGTACTGGAAAAACCACAGTGAGCTCTGACCATACCCCTGGAAATGGCAACCTCGGCGGTTGGCCAGGTGCACACGGTCAGACCGAGTCTCGGCACCACGGGAGATCTTCGAATCAAGATACTCCACACTATATCTCACCCTTTCAAGCCTCTTCGATTCATGCTAGCTCACCCCTCAGCAAAGCAAGGGAAGCTTTGGATATGCTTACAACTCTGTGTGATCAAAGTGGCTGGTGCTGGATTGATGGGATGTTGCTTGGAGGTTGTCTTGCATATGGTCTCGAGGAGTACCACAAAGCGCTTGATTGGTACTCAAAGATCATTGCATTGGACCCAAAGTGAGTCGCGCCAGTCTCACCAATTTCCTCTCCACCATGCTGATTCTGATTTCCATATAGCCATATAGAGGCCATTTCAAATCTAGCGGCAACACTATTGTGCTTAAACAGACGGGAAGAAGCTGAGCATCACTGGCTACAGTCCGTCAAGCTTCGGCCGAGCTACTTTGAAGCCGTTGAACATCTTATCGGTCTTCTTTGCGGCGACCACAGAGGGAATGAAGCCGTCAACATTATCGAGTTTGTTGAGCGCTCTCTCCGGCTGCCAAGGTCTGAAGAATCTCAGGATTACTTTAGCGAGACCTCGAGCAATGCCGACCGTGAATCTTGTGCTTCTTCGGAAACAGTCGCCCTCGACTACGAAGCCGATGGCGATAGAATGTTCAGGTCACCCCGCGGTAGGGAAAACGAGGAACATTCTACTCAAGCAAGCTTTGGATCCAGCGGTTTCTCCGTCCCTGCCTCGGAAAACGGCCGTATACTCGCTCTTGTCCACGCTAAAGGCAATATGTTGTATGCTCTCGGCGACATTGATGGTGCGTCCAAGGCCTTCGAAGACGCTGTCTTAATTAGCACTGGGAGGAGCTTCCATGGAATTCAGGATCTCATTCGACGGATCATCGATGTTCTATCACTTAATGGTGTCAATCCAATGCGCTCGGATTTTCGATCACAGAGCACGAGATCAACTCCTCTGCTTCTTCCCCCAGATAAAGCCTTGCAAACTAATAGCCTCGTTTTTGCCAAGAACGGCGACCTTCCAGGCCTCCGCCACGTTCCTGGTGGCATTGCCAAAAGAGCAGCCATTTCAACCACAAGCAATTCGCTACTCTCTCTTGCAAAGATTTTCCAGGATGCCATGTCGAACAGCAGCTCTAGGCAGAGAATTTCTAGGATGCCTACAGGAGTTGGCGATATCTTGGCACTATACTACCTCTCTTTGTCCTTGCAGCCCAGTCCATCGACAGCTAATAACGTGGGAATTTTGCTGGCAGGCATTCAGCAAGTTCCTGGACACCGCCACCAGGTCCAGAGAGATAGCTCTGCTCACCCCGCCATTCCCGGAGTCGTTCCAGGGAGTGGAGTTGCATTGGCTCTTGCATACTACAACTACGGCCTCAATTTAGACTCAAGACACGCCCATATATACACAAATCTTGGCAGCCTGCTGAAGGACATTGGCCAGCTCGCGGCCGCGATCACAATGTATGAAAAGGCTGTTTCTTGCGATAGCTCATTTGATATTGCTCTTGCGAACCTTGCCAATGCCGTCAAAGATCAGGGTCGCACAAGTGATGCCATCGAATATTACAGACGTGCTGTAGCATCAAGTCCAGACTTCGCAGAGGCGGTATGCGGTCTTGCGAATGCCCTTAACTCTGTGTGCGATTGGGCTGGGCGAGGTGGGGTCATTCTTGACGGCGGCAAGCAGGACAGATGGCATGTTGATGAAACAGGAATGATTACGGATGCCAGATCAAATGGGATTGGCGGTGGTTGGATGAAGCGGGTCGTCGACATAGTTGCCAAACAACTCAAGGATGGCTCAACTTGGGGTCGTGGGACTCTTCAAGGCCAAGTTCTTCATGACTTCCTTCACCAATTGGAAGTCGCTGATTCTGGGGGTTCGTGGACTCCGGAAAAAAGAAGCAACATGCACGTCACACTGGCTGGGTGGGCTGGCCAGCATTGGGAAGGCGCTCGCATCGTACGGATAATCGAGCGCGCAATCAAACGGACAATACATCGATGGTATCATGACAAGCACGTCAAGAAGCTCGACCGCCCTTCGTCACTTTACTCACGGCCGCTCCTTCCAAGCGGCCTCACGGTCCCATCTGCGCCAACGGTTCTCCCCTTCCACACATTTACTTGCCCTCTGTCGGCCAAAGATATACGAATGATCTCGCAACGAAATGCCCTAAGGATATCCTGCTCCACCCTGCGGGCTTCTTGGATGCAGGGGACGCTTTTCGTGCCGCCGTCGCCTCCTGCGCCTCATCTGAATATTGGATATGTGTCGTCTGATTTCAACAATCATCCTCTGGCTCATTTGTGAGTTGCCTGTTGAAGACTTTCCCAAATATCTGACTAATTTTAAAGGATGCAATCTGTTTTTGGTTTCCATGACCCATCCCGAGCGAAGGCATTTTGCTATGCCACAACAGCTAGTGACAATTCAGTCCATAGACAGCAGATCGAGCGCGAAGCCCCAGTGTTTCGCGATGCAAGTTCATGGCCTGCTGACCATTTAGTACAGCAGATTGTCGAAGATGGGATTCACATCCTTGTTAATCTTAATGGATATACCAGAGGCGCAAGGAACGAAATCTTCGCAGCCCGGCCAGCTCCCATTCAGATGTCATTTATGGGTTTTGCAGGTACACTTGGGGCCGAGTGGTGCGACTACATCTTGGCAGATGAGACTGCAATACCCCCTGACACTTTACGACCTTGGAGGCGGAATCTTGATCTCGAAGACCAACTATTGGACCAGCAATCTCAGGAGGAAGACGACTGGATTTACTCAGAAAACATAATCTTTTGCCGCGACACATTCTTCTGCTGTGACCATGCTCAATCTGAACCACGTGGAAAACAGCTGTCGTGGGATGCCGAGCAGTCCAGGAGATGGGAAATGAGAAAAGAACTTTTTCCGAGTCTCTCAGACGACGCGATCATACTGGGAAATTTCAATCAGCTGTACAAGGTATGAACTGTTTCCCCACTTAGCGCGCGAGATAGTCGAGACTGACTGTCTCAGATTGAACCTACCACATTCAGAACTTGGTTGAGGATATTAGACAAAGTTCCGAAAGCAATCCTATGGCTACTTCGTTTCCCGGACCTCGGAGAGAGTAACTTGAAGCGCACAGCTCAAGAATGGGCTGGTGAGAGCGTTGCTTCGCGCATCTGGTTCACGGACGTGGCGCCAAAGCACCAGCACATTTCTAGAGCACGCGTTTGTGACCTCTTTCTGGACACGCCCGAATGCAATGCACACACAACAGCCGCGGATATATTGTGGTCCAGCACGCCTCTTCTGACACTCCCTCGATATAAGTATAAGATGTGCTCCCGTATGGCAGCATCAATTCTCAAAGGAGCGCTACCCAAGAGTGACGAAGGCCATCAGGCAGCTACCGAGCTTATTGCAAAAGATGATGACCAGTACGAAGAATTTGCGATCAAGCTCGCCAGTGAATTTTCCTACAAAATAAATGCTTCTGGTTACGGAGAAGGTGTTGGGCGACTTGGCGAACTCCGCAAGATCTTATTTGATAGCCGTTGGACTTGTGCATTGTTCGACACGAAGAGATGGGTTTCTGATTTAGAGGCTGCTTATGACGAAGCCTGGCGAAGGTGGGTAGCAAATGAGGGAGGTGATATTTATCTATGAAGACCTTACTCCTGTGATTATAGATATTAGATGGATATGTCCGGATCATGATTTGTCCTTTAGCGTCGGAGCGATGGAGTCATATGGGAACTATTTAGCGTATAAGATCGTGGGGGTTGGGCTTTGCATTTACAATTGGATACGGAGTCGAGCGGCTCGTCGTCCAAATGATGCTAGATACCCATCAGTTGATCAACGTGGTTCGGTGCTTTTCTTCTGTATATGCCCATGCAGCACAAGATACAGCGAAAGCCGGTTTCTAGGCAATGGGTGTGAGAATGGTCCTTGGTACATCACCTTGCAGGATCGTGTACAGTCAAGTTAAAGGTGGTATATCTAGGAGAGCACATCAGTGGCTAATAACCCTCCACGGAAATGAGGTTCATATGGTTAGCATCGTCTTGTTACTAATTCACCAAGCAGAGACGAACAAAACGGAAGAGAGTGCAGCTGAAACCAGGTTGGTTGTTGGGTTCTGACTGACACTTTGCCCTGATAAGATCCTTCCAAGTTCACATTCAACGGTCGCCAATCTGGAAGCCTAGTTCTCTTTCTGCAGTCGGTTTTGTTATTTTAGGCACACTTCACCGTGTCATCTTGCAGCATTTTAAGCACTGATTCTTCGTTTGTGGACCAAAGACGAGCCCAAAGCCATGTGGGAAGGATTGCGGCTCAGCGCCTCCTGCCCCTGGGGCGGCGAGGTTTGCGCAACCAACAAGCCTTTGCGGAACAAGATTTCGCCCCGAGATATAACGTCAATTGTCGAAAGGTATGGCCTTTCAATGGCGGGTGACATGAGTTGTTTCGTTGCTGAGTTTGGTTGGTGTTCGTTCCACAGTCTCTTCGTAACGTGAGCCTGTAGCTATGGCATACACAGTGTCCTCGATCTACCAGTGGTACCAATCCTCAAGATGGGCCACCCGTTTTTTAGAATGGGTGGCCCTTGCTGAGCCGTGTCCCTGGTGCGCCGCATAGGCGCTGCAGTCGACCTATGGGTCTCCGTCCACCGTCCTGATGGGAATTATTTTGGCGATGAAGATGGACCAGGTCTACGTACGAGGAGGAGTGCAGCTCGAGTGGCTTCACGGCAGCAAGTGCACTTGAACCTTATTCTTGCAACTGATCGTTAAATTCGGAGGGATATACATATGTGCGAAGTTTATGAAATGGGTATCTATATAACAAATGTACAAGGCAATATTAAATCCTGATTTCGTTATGACAAAAAGAGAGACGTTGCTCATGATTTTCCGCGTCCTTACAACCAGAAGTCGTCATATGCAGCAAGTAGTGCAAATAAGGAGCTTCAAACAGACACATAAATACCGAAACGCCCCTTTTATTAACCCAGCGTTCCCCAAAGCAACGGATGATTCACTCTAGTAGTGAAGAGAGATGCATCCTCGAATCCCGTTCAGCCGACTGATCTCGTCGCTCCGGTCGAGTACTTAATTGCAACGGTGCGAGTTGAACTGGTGTGGTTGGGGCTGTCGGTAATTGCGCACGGGTATTGAAGTGGTAGTCTCGCGGCGATGCCATCGAGAGCTGCTTCTCGGAACGGTGCAATGGGAGTGAAGTCGCAGTCAAGCTGTGAAAAGTTGCGTCGGTAGAGTACCGCGAAGAATTGTACGTGTCGACGTCCGAGAGGAAGTTGTTTTGTCCGAAGGTGAGAGTCGGCAAACTCGGTCTTCGATTATCGCGACCGCAGGGATTCAGGGGAGGGAGCTCGATTCCAGGTGAGGAAGCCAGGCGTGGGGATATCGAGAAGGCGGAGCCATTGTCTGAAACCAGTGATGGGGCTCCATCGACTGACTCTGCTCTTGAACCTTCCGAGACGGCCGGAGAAGGAAGGGGTCCATCAGGACCATGTCGGCACGGGAATCCTGAAGGTGCGAGGTTGAGGGGGGGACCAAGAGGTCTCGCAAAGGACAATGGTTGAGCACGCTCGTCAAAAGTAGTGCTGTGCTGCGAGGAAGTTCGCCGTCGGAGGACGAGGCGTCGACGACGATTCATGCTGCCGTTCCACCAGTTCTTGACGGCATTGTCGCTTCGACCATGGAGTCGACGGGCGATTTCAGCCCACCGCTTTCCCATCTCTCCAACCATGCGCTCAATTTGCAAACCCTCTTCAGGGCTGATGGGTTCGTGATTCAAAGACGGTTTGAGATTTTGATGGTACCGTTCTCGGCACTGCTTCGGGGAGCGAGAGTTAATGAGTTGGGCTATCCGGACCCAGTTCAATGCTCCTTGGGTGTGCACCAGCTGGCACAAGTAGGCGTCTTCAGCCTGGGACCAAGGTCCTCGTCGATGCGATGCCATGACAGTGATCCTAAAGGGTTACAAAACTTGTGGGCGTGTTTTGATAATGGGTGCAAATGAATATTCCCCGAACAGGGCGTGGTTTACGGACGAACACCTGGAAAACGTGAGAGGAGGTTTCGCTGGATGCTCTGTAGGAAGAGGCCAGAGGAAGATTGTAGTGCCAAGACGTCTGCAGTTCGAGGATGGTAGGTCTAAGGGACAGTAGTGTCAAAAGTGTTGGGTGCCAGGTATGGGAGCGAATTATAAGTCAACGGAATCAGTACCCCAGTGAGAAGAAGCGATGGAGTGGTGACCGCTGAGGATATCGCTAGGACCTTTGGCGTCGATAGAATGCAGTAGTGCGTACTCCTAAGATTGACGGACGCGGCAGTCCGTGGGAGTTTTCTTTTAGGATTGATACCAAAGATATCAAACCAGGTGGATCTCGAGTGTCGACGTATATTGGCAGTCGATAGACGTGGTAGTGGAGTCTCTCCCGTGAGCTATGTTAAAGTGGCGGGATTGAGAGATATTCTTCGAGCGGTGGCGCAGAGGACGAAGACCAGGAGAGAGGAATTGCTTCGTCAATAGCACAGATTGTCCAAATTGAGGTGAAGGAGGCTATGTCTGGTTGAGGCTGATGTAAACCTGATCGTGGATGCTGTCAAGAGGGATGACTGAGCTACGAGAGAAGCAAGTGACTTCGTAGGTGTATATGAAGGAACGAGATTGAGCGCAAAGCGCTTGTTGGACGGGGTGAAAGACAATTATGAGGATGGCCAGTTACAAGTGGTGTTGAGGTGGTGGGGGGTACTTTAACATAAAGAGGCAACGATCAGGCTTGTGTAATGTGCCGGGGGCCTCGTCCGGGGAGGGAGTGATGGGCGGCCGGGTTTGGTGTTATAGGACGGGGATGTTGTGGTAAGGCGGGTAATATTGGGAGCAGCGATTCGGGAGATAATGGTCGATGCTTCGGAAGGGTGGAGAGAGTCAGGAGGGGAGGGGCTCCGGGGGGTGGATTTTGGGATTTGGGATGTGGAAGCAAAAGACCTGGAGCTCAGTACGGAATACGCACGTAGCGCAATTGGACTGGAGAGGAAGCGGCTGGGAGGTTTAGCAGGAAGGAGGTGAGTGGTGAGTCTGGTGAGTGTGAGTGTGAGTGGGAGTGGGAGTGGGAGTGGGAGCAGAGAGAGTGTGAGTATCAGCAGCAGCAGCACTGCAGCGCCAGCCATGGGGGCCCTTCAGCCATGGCCCATGGCCCATGGCCTGGGCGGTTGAGTGGGGAAATTCTGCAGTGGCCATTGAGAGAGGGTTGTAGGCGTGCGAGTAATTGAGACAAAGTTCGAGCGACTCTCCTCTCCCGTACGCCGGGCACCGTGTCAACCGGTCGACGGCTCTCCCTCTCCCTGCGTTCCTCTATCCCCCCCTGCCCTGCCCTGCAATGCCTGCATCCCTGGGCCCTCGACGGGGTGGCGCCTCTCGACCTTTCAGCTGGGACCGCCATGGACTCTACGTTGTATTAGCATGTATTGCCCCCTTCAGGCGTAGTCAAATCCCCCCGTTCTCCTAGTGAGACGTTGTCAGAAAAATGTAATGTAGACACAATTTGAGTTTGGCTATGGCCGTGGCCAGGATTCAAGTCTAAGCTCTTCGCCGCATTGAGCGATTTCGCGCACCATGCCATGCTATGCATCGAAATGACGGAAATCAAGTCCAATTGACGAATGGATGCTCCCAGTTTTGTCTCCTCCAAAGAAGTTGGATAGGCTCCCCGGCCGTACTCCAAGTCTTCATCCAGCAGTGGTCAGCGATTGGAGCCACTACCCTAGAGCCTGCCGCTCCCCATCCCAAATCCCACCCCGTGTAACATCGACGTCAACAGTAAGTTGTTGGGCAGTTATAGGGTTCAAAGGAGAGGAGAAGATTTGGGAAGAGACTACAATGGATGAACAGGGCCCTGACTGTCGGTGCCGGCTGCAACGAGTACCACGTTCTGTCTCGTCTCATCCTGTATCCGGAGCCGGGGCACGTTGAGACTGTGCTCGGCTGTGCTCACTGTTGTACTGCTTGAAGAGATGGGTCATTGACTGACTGGACAAGTGCTGGGCGAGGTGTTGTTCGCTATTGCTCTCGCTGTGGCTGTCGTTTCGAGCGGGACCCAGTTCGAGAGCTGCTTGTCTTGTCTTGCCTTGGCCTTGGCTTGCAGACGTTGCAAGCTTGGACGACAGGGACAGCGACAGCGACAACAAAAACGACAACGACCACGATCAATGACAATGCGGGCTTCGAGGTTTTTCGAGCTTGCTGTTGGTGACGCCAGGTTGGCTGTCTTTTCCCTGTCCTTGTCTCTGCCCCTGCCCCCTGGCCCCTGCCCCCTGCCCCCTGCTTCAGATCTGCTGTGCTTCCCTCCCTCACTGTTCGTCCCGATTTGGCGTGGACGGCTGGTAAGCGAAGGGCTGGCCGAGACAGGGAAGGCGTGCAGCGCACACGTCAAAACGGGGAGGCTGATCTGAAGATTACTGTACTGTGTTCCGAACTTCTGCGGGTGCGGTGCGGTGCGGTACGGTGCAGGCGGTGGGCCGTGGTCCGTGGAGGTGGAGGCGGTGGTGGAGGCGGCGCACTGTGGTCGTCAATGGTCACGTCTTGATGGAGGAGGGCTTACCAAGAGCAGAGCAGAGCAGAGCAGAGCAGAGCAGAGCAGAGCAGAGCAGAGCAGAGCAGAGCACCAGGGCCCCTGGCAATATCTAACCCCAGCGCTGGTTCTGGCACTGGCACACTGGCACTGGCACTGGCACTGGCACTGGACCAATGCAGGGCGACAATGCATCCCATCCCGATGGTCCAGGGTGCCCGTGAGTGAGCGAGCCACCACCAAGGATCATGGCCGTTGCTGGTCATGGTAATGGTAATGCTGATTGTGATGATGGCGATGGTGATGGTGATGCACAGGAGCCACTGGCCGGCGACTTGTACCCCTCGACCAAGTACGTACCTACCCCCACTACCCAGCACGCTCAACCTCTCCAGTGCTTCCTCTTCGAGTCTTCCCTCCCCACTCGTTACTCGACCAGGCGACCTCCTCTGCCGTTGCTTTTGCGATCGCCCATCCCGCCGGGGCTTCCCCGGTGCTGCAGTGCTGATGGTAGTGTGCAGCAAGAATGAGCATCAACATCTTAATACAGCAAGAGAATACTGGCGAGCAGCACTTAGTCCATAACTTCAATGTCCTCCTTTCTCCTTAGCAACCCGATATTGTGCCACCGGTCTCTTGGAATATTTACTCTAGTGTCCGCACCTGGTAGTGGCGTCCGTCATGAGATACTTCGTAGACATCACATCATGGCTTCTTCGCTTTAGCTTTTGTCTCTCGATACTCGATACTCGATAGTCGATCCTGTAGGCGATCCAATCTCCAGCTCGGACCACCAACGGTGCGATCGCCCCGGTTTCTGGGAGTGGAGAAAGTCATATTTTGTTCCGGACATGCCTCCCTGCTCTTTGGCGCAAGGGTCCAAGAGTCAAAAGCCAAACACCTCAGGCCTGGCAAAGATTCTTTGCATTTTTGGGTTTGGAATTCTTTTTCCTCGATGGTTCTATTTCTGGACTTTCAGCCCAGTCCCCGGGGCCAGGATCTCTTGTTGCTATTCTTCCCCGCCTGTCAGCTCTTGCTCTCCGGAAGGCTTTACACTACGAGCTTTTCAAGCATCCCAAGCAACTCTTGGGTCTTCGAACTCGAACACGCTGGCATGATCAAGCAGGGGTTTGATTATACCTTGGCTGGATATTCCTCAGTGCGGACGTCCGCTTTGCAGTATCATGCTGATCGGCGTTTCAACCAGCAAACGAATCGAAGTGGTGCCTGGATCCAGCAGGATCTGCGTTATCAACAATCGCACTACCCGCGAGCAGGTCGCCTGAAAGAACTGCACGATCATACAGTACGAAATATGACATTAGATCATCCACTAAGCGCCCCGTTCAAGATCTCGGAAGCCTCCACTTTAAGTTTGCTGATCTATTAGATAACTTCTAAGTGATATCGGCGCCACAGCACCCCGCAAAATAGTACCAGGGTTCCCTGGACTTAATAGCAAGCATGTTTCTACGAAGTAATGATCACTCGCGAATCTTGACTATCAATAGTTTCAATTTGAATAGCAGCAGCGCTCTGTGGTTGTGGGGCGTCGTTATTCTCGCCCCCGAACCACTGCGTTGGATGCGGATGCGTACATGTTCTGTGCGACCAGCCGTTCCCGGTATTCAAGCTTCATGCCAGTGCGCGCTATTGCATAGGCTCGCAGCATCTCGAGAAATAGCAATTTGAGGTCTGACATGAGAATCGAGGGCAGACTGACCTTTGAACCTTGCCCTGCGAATGCTTCAATGGCCCGCAGTTGATGCAACCGTAAGATATTTTTAGGATCTGCTATGACTTTCGAGAAGCCTCAGCTCCTAGGATCTTGACTTGCATAAGCTCTCGAATACAGGACCAGTCCCAGCACGGACCCTCCACAGCAATAATTGATAGATCCGAGGACGTTTGATATGAGAGTGTAGTAAGTGTACTGATTTTTGCGAAGCGTGATTCGCTGCAAGGTCAAGGCTAGTCCAATAATGCTTGATGTTGTGCAGAGTTCATGTTGTGTCTAGTCGTTGACCCATCTCACCGGATTTTAGGTCGGCGAAGTGAAGATCCTGGTCTGTGGGCCCATGTCGTTTATTCAAACATCAGCTTGGCCTAGTGAGACCTCACCATTCAGTCCAAGTCTTGATGTTGTCATTGATTTAGCTATTTTATCGCGACTCGGGTTTGCATCATTTCTGCAGTTGGCTGGGGAGTCGAAGAGTGAGCAGCACGTCGAGAGACTAGGAGTCCGGTATTTGCAGTACCATATAGCCCCCTTCTCTGGACGAGGGCGACTGTTTGGGATGGAAGTCGTTGTTTCCGCGAATGAGAGCTCTTGCTAACCCCTGCTGTGGCCGCGATGGCAACCATGCTCCATTGCAGGCTATCCTTGATCAATCCATGAAGGCTCCCGCGGGTGATCTTCCAGATCGGACAGGGCAAAGCGAGATGTTCACGGCTGAGATTGGCAAGGCCCCCCATGAAATCCCATGAAGCTTGTACTGTATTTAGCAGCCAGCCAAAAGGGAGGCTCTAAAGGTCTCGCACAACAAGAAGGGAAGGCTGGGAAGCTGTCGATTAGCAGCATACTCCGTATTTCCGCAAGCTTTACTTGATGTTTCATCAACTTTCAGGCCGTCCCAAGACCTGCCATTCAGTACTGTAGAATGGCGTGATCAATCGCCAGTGCAGCGCCGGTGAGATCTACGATCTGGTGCCGGGAAGGAAATTCGAGGATGCGCTGTACTGTAGCTTTTCTTCTTTTTCATCGTTCGCTGTATGCATGGCAGCC
This sequence comes from Hyaloscypha hepaticicola, assembly GCA_002865625.1. Lineage (NCBI taxonomy): Eukaryota > Fungi > Ascomycota > Leotiomycetes > Helotiales > Hyaloscyphaceae > Hyaloscypha > Hyaloscypha hepaticicola. The sequence continues at coordinate 24,951 of KZ613485.1, forward strand.
AAAATTCTCCCAGCCCCAGAAGACAATTTAGCGCTTGCACATGACGCCAATCAGCATGTACGGGGACTGATCAGGATCCCAGCAGTGAGGCAATTTCATCTAAAGCCGTTGAAGGAAAGCCTTGCTCGAAAACTCGGGTCTGACCAAGGCCTGCCAAAAGCAAGCAGGACTGTGGCTGCACAATGCGTGCCTCACTACCTCTTGAAGAAGGTCGCCCAGAAGATGCAGATGCAGGGGCTATTCAAGGTTTTTGGGACTGGACTGGACCCAGAACTGGGGTTCAGAAACGTTGATGTGTTGAAGCACCATGGGCGCCTGCAGAGCGGAGTCGCGCCAATAAAGGAGAATTTGAACGGTAAGGGTCCCTCACACCGAGTGAAGGAGGCTTTACTCAATGATGTTCCTGTACTGTACTCATGCACTCGTCAATAAGCCATAACAAACGATGTACCACTGGTAGGAGGGCAGAGAGACTTCGCCCTTCGCACGTACCGAACTCCTCTCTAACCCCACTGGTTTCCGAGCTGCCTCTGCTCCAGTGGCCGTTGAACGGTTGTGCGGCTAGGAAGTAGGATCACGATTCACAACTGGGGCGTGATATTGGAATGAGCGGGCGGAAGCTTGTTCCTTGCCAGTCTGCCAATCGCATCTCGATTGTCGAGATGCTAGAGGGCGGGTAGAGATCCCGCTCAGACTCCGTTGGTTAACGTTCGCTAGTCCGACGTGCGTGCCAACTGTCATACAGAGCGAGCGGCATGAAGACTGAAGGCAAGTACCGCTGCATAATGAGCCCCTGGGCCTGGGCCAGTGCAGCGCAGTGGTGCTGCTGCTCTCAGCCCAAAAAGATGTTCAAACCGCCAAACGGTGCGCAAAGTAGGCGCAAAAATTCCGTTGCAGCATGCACACTCCCAAGCCGCCATTGACAACTGGGAATTATGCATCCTCCAACCCCCATTGTACTCCATTGATTATGGGGGAAAAGCATGTCACGAGTAGACGGGGACCTTCTTTGATCCACCCTGGGCAAGATTCTGGTTTTGGTGCATCGTAATTAAACTTAACCTTTCCTTTGCATGCCGGCATGATACAGAACTTAAAGGCAGGACCAGGCCGTTTCCAACCATGCCTAGAGGAGAAGATCAGTATCATCGATTCATCGTGGATGGCTTAGCTAAGGGGCTCATCTACCTGTACCCGGCTGCTGGTAACTTCTAGACCGAATTTGTTACAAGCGCTTTACCCATGCGCCAAGAGCAATCATCAGACTTTCACGTTGCAGGATCCCCCACAATACGAGTACCCTACCAAACTACCTTACTGTACTACGTACTGTAGTAGGAAGCACATCAAATCTCGGCTGACTTGACCGGGGCAGTTTTCGCGCGAAAGACGTGCGCCGCGCAACTGCTCTCCTGATTCCTGAGCCCTGACCATACCGCAGAGTCATGTACGGTGCTCAACATCGAGTGTGCCAGTGTGGAGACGTCAAAGTCACGGAGCTGGACACAGGGATAGAGCTATTCTTAGAGCCCATGCTCTCCCGGGCATGGCAAGTTCCCATTGCTCGGGTGGGCCTTGAGGCAATGGGTAATATCAGGCTTGATATAATGTCTCCAAGATGCTGCACATCTGAGGATCCCCCATCATGTGGCTGGCGATCGCCCAATCAGGCAGGGCAGTTTTGCTTTCTGTGGCCGCCGCCGCCGCCGCCGCCGCTATTATGGAAAAAGAGCTTTCTGTACGGGGATGTACCATAGTACGTATACAATGGGGATTTCGAAGCTGCAGAGAAGGTTGTGCGTGGCGCGGCTCCGAGACGTTGAAAATATTGGAGGGAAAGGGGGGAGAGGAGAGGAGAGTGAAGGTTCTGCGGGGTCACCGACAGGCGGGGCGGCCGTTTGACGGGTGGTCGGGAGGGCTGGAACCTGAGAATTGCGAGACAAAGTGTGGGCCAGCGTGGTCGATGGAGGGGGTTCTGGGAGGTGAGAGGTAAAGAGGCGGGAGGCCAGAGAGACGAGAGGTGGGCTCGACGCGGGCTGCCTCCTGAATGGGAGGGGAAGGGGAAGGGGAAGGGGAAGGGGAAGGGGAAGGGGAGGGGGAAAGAGAGAAGGTCAAGACTCCAGACTCAGGGGAGGGGTTCCTTCAAGCGTAGGTAGTAGGTACTCTCAACTTCTCAAGCATACAGTACTCCGTTTCCGTTTCCGTATTGTCCCGTGCTGGACCGTGCTGGACCGCGCTGAACCGTAGGTACCTACCTACCTTACTCTCAAGTCTCCCCGTCTCCGTCGTAGTCCGTACCCCGTCAAACGCTCCATGGCCCATGCATGCATGCCCTCCAAATTCCCCAAATGCTCCACCGCTTCAAATCCCCAATCCGAACTTTCCAACGGCACACATAGTGATTCGGTGAAGCAGCGAGCTCGCCAACATCAGGGGGCGCGGGCGCAGGGCGCCCAGCCAAAAAAGCCACACCCAGACACGGACACACACACAGAAAAGTCACAACGTTCCCTGTTCGCCCCGCTTGCCTCATCTGGCGATATTTAACGACTATGCCGGACGGTGGCTTGCGCAAGAGGCCAGCCTTGTCCGCTTCGGAGCGCCTGCGATCGACACCGGGGTCGGGAGCCCCAAAATAGCACCAGAAATAGATTCTGGCGATATGATGTCTCGATGCCATATGAATCCTGGTCCTTAACAACAATAATAATAATGATGATAACAGCCTCGAAAAGCTCGAAAAGTCTCGAAAGGATGTTCTTTTCTTGCCTTGAGCCGTGCTGGCTTCTGGGTCATTATTGTATCCTGCCTGTCCCACTCCTGAGCCCTGGCAGCCACTGACACGAATCACGATCGATGTGCACGCACATGGAAGACCACTTGTACCATGAGCATGCAGGAATGAGTGAGTGAGTGAGTGAGTGAGCCCCGAATTTGCTGCCCGCTGTCAATACTACAAGTCCACAATATACCACATTACGAAAATAGTCGCAATGATAGAGATGAGCTCGGAGCGACATCAGTCCGCCAGCATTCATGACGGATTCGTTCCCCCTGTCGGGCCTTTATCCAGAAGGAGCCCACGAGGGACAACGGTTTGCGGGAAGATCGACGTGATTGTCGGCCAACAGCTCTCTCGCCAATCTCACGTCAACGGCCGCCAAGCTTAGTCTCTCTCTTTGGTTTCAGTCCCAGAGCCATCCCATCCCATCCCAAACGCGAGGGGAGGCACTTGCGCTCGATCTTCAGGATGCAGCATCGCCAGCGTCTCATGATTCGTGCGATTGTCGTCAGCTGCTCCCTTGGCTGGCTGGCTGGCCCAACGGCCACGAGTTAATCAATCACTGTAGAATCTTAGCACTTCCGAGCTACCCCAGCGCCCACTTGAGCTCATATCGAGATTTGCAGCCAGTACAGGACATCACACCGTGGATCTGTTTATCCTCAGATATCTCTTACCATAATAGTACTGTACTCAATGCACCAAGTCGAGAATCTGCTACAGTAGTTCCAGTTCAACTACTCGCCGACGATCCGATCGGCAGCCCTAATTTTCCACTCAGCTGCCTCCAACCGCTCCCGCAACGTGTCTCCGAATCATGGCAGTGCCCTAGCCGGTCGCTCCCGGTGATACAGCAGTGGATTAGTGGTTCATTATTGCCAAAAATCTATGATTGGCTAACTTACGAGGACGCCTTCTGTGTGAGTTGGGACCGCCAAAACTGTCAGTCTTTCAGGAGTTTCTCGCGGCCCGTTGACTGAAATGGATCCAACAAGCTCGGAGCTCGACTTGTGCCGCTTCATCATAATCGAGACCGTGGAGACCAACAGAGAGCCGCGCATGCGCAAAGCCTCGACAATGTGGCATTGTTTGCGAGAGTGGCGCTGAGCTGGCCTGTGAGGCAAGACAATGGCTTTGAGATAAATTCAGCCTCGTGGACCTGCCTTGACATCCAGGTGGCTCGTGTTGTCTTGCGCCCGATCTACACAGACAAATCCCTAATCCTGTTGTCACACGCAGGATACTGGGAAGTTGAGATTGTAATATGTAGTTTTGCCCTTGATTAAGTGAAGATCACTTCTAGCGGAAATATCGCTGGATGCTACTAACCCCTCCACAGCCAAAGACAGGTGAAGAAGATCGGCCCTCAACCATTTTGATTGAACGAGAGACATTTTGCTTCTGAGTGACGTTGAGTTGCTAGTTGCCAACTTGCCACAGTGAGGCCAGTAGCAGAACAGATTCATCTGCGGGCTGGACTTTTTCATTTGCTCAGCTTTGAGACCGGATCATACGGAGTGCATCCTGACGATACGCTGTCTCGCAACCCACACTTGCCGTTCCAAGGTCACGAATCACCTCTGACATCGAAAAAGTCGACAGCCCAACAAAAGCAATGCTCATCTCAGTCCACCTCTGAAATTCTAACCCTCTGGAATCTGGAGACATAGAGAACTAGCGCCGGGAAGCTACCCTTTGATCCATCGTTTTTGTCTCTCCTCGAAACACGTTGCGATCGAATGTACCTCACGCATCGACTTTCCTTCAAAGCTTCCACCATCTGCGATGTGGCCTTTTGACTGCTACTAAGATTTCTCTCTCTTCTTCCAGCTCCCTCTCCTGACAGTCCTCGATTGCCACGCCATTCGCAAACTGCACGACAACAAAGTCGATTGGAATCCGGCCGATCACCACCATAGGGGCATGCCAGGTCCCTACTCCGTAGGTAACGGCTTGAGCACCATTAGCCACGAATGCCCGAATGTTTTCCAGGTCTGGTAAGCCATTGCCCCGTGAGCGATCACTGGTATCTGTATGCGCTGGAACTGGTAGTCCTTCGGAGGAAGAGGACGGCGGTAAACTTGGTGCAACAATAACGAGATATCGAGTCTCGTAAGCTTCAGACGGGGATAGCCCAAGTGGGATGAATGTTTGAGTAGTGAATGGGTGCCGCTCGAGTATTTTGACAGGAAAATTGCCTGCGATGCCAACCTGCTGGCTAGAAAGCAGTGGCCGAGGCGCACAAACAAACATATTCATGACTGCTTTGGCTTGCTCATGACTTGGAGCAGAGCCATACAAGTCTACCATATGCGTGACATCTTGATACTTGAGTGCACTGCCTTGATTTGCTTGCACAGCATTCGGCGGGAGGCTGCTGATCTCCAAAGATGGGATGAGCGAAGGGGCTGGATTTTCAATGACCGTCCCAAATTCTACGAAAGTCTTTTGAGACAGAACTTCTGCTTCAAAAATCTGTAGTGCGATTGGGTTGGCAATAGGTACTCCCATTCTTTCAGTTTGCATAAATCGTAGGCCAGTTATTGCTTGAATGGTCATCTACGAGTTCTACTCATAACTTTCAGATTTTGAAGCTTGCGCCGCACGGACCATTATATCTAGTCACGTGATAGGTCGCTTGCTCTAAGCGAGGTAGCCCCTTTCCCCGCAACTGAAGGCTTCATTCAGTGTTCACGGAATTTAAGATCATAACCTCACGCCCAGTCCTGATTAAAGAGAAGCAATTGTTGTGGATAATTATTGTCTATATTTCCAAGCAGAACCTTGAGTACCGGAAATGCTTGCCTTACCATTTCCAACACCTTATCAGTCTCCAAATTCATTTCCTGGGTGTACCCCTTATTCACCAAGCGAGAATATTGTACTACCATCCTATTGTGACCGCTTAAGAATTGTGTAAGTATCACAATACCCGACGACAATGTTAACCTCAAGCTTCGAGGGCCATCTGCAATAACAATAGCACACAATGGGATCAAAGCCAAGCGCTTTTGTATTCTTGATGCCTCCTATTGTCAAGATGAGATACTCGTTCTTTTCTCGCGCACATTTCCATCCATCTTTTTCTTTTTCCTTTAAATCATCTAAAGGAAGCGTCCCATCACAAGCAATCTTCCTCAGAATTCTCCATCTGTTTGACGGGAATTCTCCTTCATTCAGATTACATTCGACTCTGGGCAGCCATCCAGCATAGCCTCTTCGAAATCTTTGTTATTACTTCTTTCTACGGTCAAACGGAAGCGAAGATGTCTTCCTCAAGTCTACCACAGCTTCCGGGCCATTCTGGACATTGGCTTCTCCCTGGTGGAGTTCAACCTGAAGATATCGACGCCCTTGCAAGCTTCTCTCGGGCTGTTACGCACGACGGCTCGACTGGTTGCTGGGACACAGCCCAGTGCGAATGTCCTTTCAACTCACACTACGAGAGCGTTGTTGAATGGGAACAACGAGTCTACGATTGCCTTTGGCGACAAAATGGTTTTCCACTTGAGCCACCTCTCGACGCTGATATCATCCCTAGTTCTAGATTGAGTTCTGCAGCGATAGGGGATGAACATGGAGAGAAAGGCATTTCTGATGAGGGAGGACTCCAGACAGGCAGCGAAGATCAGGAAGAGGAACATGTTTCTGATCACGAAGTACACCAGAAAGGCCGCGAAGATCAGGAAGACGAGGAAGATGGTGATTTTGAGAAAGGCAACGAGATTTCGGAGGACAAACGAAGATCCGACTGACGGTGATTATCTGGAGGATGGGCAAAAGCAAATTCCGGCCACCATTCGTGCAGGCGAGGCAAATGAAAATGCAGAAGAACATGAGAATAGCGAGCAATGCAAGATTGCGAATCCGCCCTCAGATCCCAATCCGAAGAATGAAGCAGTTCAGTCAGCTGGCCCCTTCCAGCCGCAATCAGGACAACCCGAATTCGATTCATTCGACTGGGTGGTAGACGAAGATTGCAGAGGTGATCGGAAGCGAGCACTGGCACGTAAGGAAAGGGAAAGGAGACTCCTGGCTGCTACTTCTGGATCCAAACCTGGTACAAAGGCCTCTGGCGCAGCCTCAAGTATCCTACCTGCCAGGGATGTCAACCACCAAGAGAGACCTCTTCCTCCAGCTCCAAAAGTGTCATCCAGTCACAAATTTCAAGGCAATTCTCGTCACGTTCAGAACACGTCCACGCATTGTTCGACCGAAGTTCTTCGCCAGAAAAAGAGAAGATCAACATCCGACGAAGATTCCGATAGCGATGCTTATCAACCTGACCCTAAAAGAGTCAAAAGCCGCGCAGGACCTACATCAAGGCTTTCAACCAGTCGCATAAACCAGAGCAGTGCTCAAAGCTATCCGCAAAGCTACTCCCAGGGCCCTTCCCAAGGCAATCCTCAAGGTACTTCCCAGGGCAGCTCCCATGGCGCTCCATACTTTTCTACAACGCACGATAGCATCGATCATTCAAACAAGAGGAAAAGAATCTCGGATACTAAAGACGAAACCGATGACGACGATGATCAACGACCAGTCAAGAAAGCGAAGGGTACAACTAAAGCACCAGATCCTCGCGAAGCCAACAGTAGTGCTGCTGATAAACCCTCTAGGAAGAAGGGATCATGGTCAGATGAGGAAGGATATGAATTGTACCGGCTTGTCGTCGAACAGCAAGAACTCGAGAAAAGGCTAGGACTTACCCCCTTGCGCGATGAACGCCTTTTCGAAAAGTTAGCCCCACTACTTCAACAACGCATGGGCGCCAACGGAAAGAACAGAAGCCCGTTAGCCTGCAAGAATTACTGGAATAGAATAGGTAGAGCAAAGTTCAACTTGGAAAATCGGGGAAAGACAAAGAGATCGCACACCTTGGTCACATCGGCACAAGCCTCCAAGGCTCAAAAAGCAACGCAGCAAGGGAAAATCAAGCAGCAGACGAAGCAAAAGTCTAAGTCTAAGTCTAAGGCCGAGGAGTCCGAGGAGTCCGATGAGGATGACTTCTGGTCTGCATAGTCTGTGGGGTCGATTTAAGGAGCGTGGCTCACTTTGTGGCTGACGAAGTCTCGGGATGAGGCTGATGATGCTCTACACTTCCTTTTGTCTTGTTTCATTTTCAGTTAATTAGTGATACGATACAGATCGTGTCTACCATAGTCTAATAAATTTGCATCGCTGGAATCCAACTTCTTCTTTGATTCGTGTTCGTGCCACTTTAGGATCGCCATCTGATAAGGTGATCGCTTCCCAACTACAGTCCATACCTATTTCATTTCCTCTCAGCCTTCCCCACCCAACCTCAAATTATCGACGCAAAACTTCACGCATCCTCCATCCTTCAATTGAGGATAACCCGTAACGTCTCTGCAAGATCAGAAGCTCACTGGTTCAGGATGGCCGATACGGACATTGAAATGGATTTCGACGTCGGCTTCGCGGAAGACCTAGATATTCCAGAGATCGAGGCGATACCAAACATTGAACTATCTGTCAGTCCCGGTTCTCGGTTCACAGTTTGGAATAGAAGCTGACAATATGTACAGAGCGACGCGCATGAAGCCACGCCGATATTGAGCGCCCCCAATGACACTTCGGACGCAAATGCTCTGGAGCCGTGTCTGCACAAGGTTCACGTTCGCGGCCTCGACAATCTCACCACCAAGGACGTCAGAGCATTTGCCTCGGAATACTTTGACACGCACCAACCCTCACATATCGAATGGATCGATGACACGTCCGCGAATATCGTTTACGAAACGCCGGAGATTGCCCAAGAAGCACTGGTTGCCTTTGCCGCTGTTGAGGTTGCAGACGTATCTCAACTTCCCCTCTTGCAGGCCATTCCGGCCAAGCCCTTTCCTTTGCATCCTCAAACGAACCTGGAGGTGCGAATCGCGGTTGCGGGAGACCGGAAGCAGGCAGGTGCCCGTGAAAGGAGCCGGTTCTATCTGTTCAACCCGGAATACGACCCCGCTGAGCGCCGAAGGAGAGCAGGTTATAGAGGCGGCAGGCAGTATAGGGACAGGGAGGATGGTGGGTATCGGAGCCAGAGATACGATGACCGGGAGCAACAAAAGCGCGAGCGAGAGGCTGATTTTGATGCGAGTTTGTACGATGACGACGAAGCTGCAATCGCAAAGCGTTCTACGAGGGACAACAGATACCAAGGGTCATCATCGGGCGGCGAGTCAAGAGGTCGAGACTCTAGAAGGCTAAAATTTGGTGGAGCAGCAGCTGGCAAAGAGTTATTCCCTGAGCGTGTAGATGGAGGCAGTGGCAGACTACGAAATCGAAGTGCCTCGCCACTTCGTGACAGTGATGGGGACCAAGATATGCGAGAGTCACGCGGCGCTCGTAGCAGACAGCAGGATAATGCAGCATCTGCAAATCGACTCAAAGCCCAGATGATAAAGACTCGATTGAAAGAGGCGAGTTCCGCGAAGGAGCTTTTCCCACAGCAGACAACTAGTCACCGCCGTTCTGGTGCATTTGACGCTGCGGATGAGACGGTTGCCGACTTGTTAGCGAACAAGATGGCTGTGCCGTTTGTGGATGGAAGTGGAGATGCCCCAATTGAGACTCCATCACTTGCTTCTAGGATTACTAGTAAAAGCTCCGGGAATGATCCTGCTGGATTCAGCATCCGTGGCGCCGCAAAGGTTATTCCTGCTTCCGTCTTCAGTATCAAAGGAGCAGCAGCATCATCAGGACCAAGAGTCAAGGAACTCTTTCCCTCAACATTGGGAGATAATGCTGGTAAGGAGTTGTTCTCAGAAAGGTTGGATGGCAGAGGAGCTCGGAGACAGAAGGCATCAGATTTATTTTACTGAGCATTGCAAAGGAGCAGATACTACACTGCATGGGATGTATACAACTCAGTAGTTGCATCTGCACCAACATGGGGCTAGAAATCTTCTTGCCACCCTTGTCCAGGGCCAGAAATATAATCCATTACACGACCAAACCCAGACGTCGAAATAGAGTTTGGAGATCGATTTTCTGGCATTGTGCAATGAATTTTGCACATGTAGGCTCAGAGCGTTATCAAATGCAGCTTCATAGAGCCAGGTATTTCATTGCTCCCTTCTTTCAGATTCAAATATTGTGAATGCGTTCTGCGCCGGCCTGCCGTATGTTGTTTTAGCCCTTAAATTTTCGAGGCAAAGCACGATATCTTCAATTCACTATTTGTGTCCCAATCAAGTATTTTTGCGACTCTTCCGAAAATGAAATTATTCCGTCAATTCTGACATCTTCTCGCGCACAAGCAGGCGCGTACCTACGTGTCTCCCTTCCATTTTTTTTTTTTCACGCGGAGACCCTCTTGCGCCTTCCACCAGCGCGATTCTTCTGAATAACCACTTTATACAAAAGTGAAGCAAGATGGCAGACTGGTTAAGGCCTGTCTTCGCGAGGACCAAGACTCCGGTCACAGGCTTCTCTGATCGTCAAAGCAGCTTCTCCGATGACAAGAGCGATGATGGCGACATATCAAGACTGCGTCCAACGTCACGCGTTTCTTCATACATGAACATGAACATCCGGTCTAGCACGCCGCCTGTTCCTCAAACCCCCGACTCCTTTACGAATATTCGAAGCCCGGAGAGTGTGTACCACAAGCCTTCCGTTGACCACATGGCCGAGACACTCAAGGTTGTTATGATGACTCAAAGCTTGATGGATCCTGTTCCCATAACTTATAACGGTTGTATCTTACATGTCTTGGAGGTCAGTAGATGTTGGGAAGAAACCATCCTGTCTTCCGGGTTGGATCATGATCTTCTCCCCAAAAAATGTTCCATTGTCTCCCCGAACAACGTGTATGAAGTAATTGCTAACTCCTCCATTACCTAGGCTTACCACCATTTGAGAGTGGAGCTAGCGAAGAAAGACAGCTCTCTCGAGGAGTTGAAACAAAGCCATACAAAAGACATTGAAGACTTCGAGGCTCTAGCTACTCAGTGGGAGATGAAAGAACAAGATTATAAGACAGAGCTCAAGAAATTAGAAATCTTGTTGAGTCAGACGGACGGTGGGATGGAGAAGGTAACGTTGGCAAGGACTAGGAGTAAAGTGCATGGCTCGGGAGCTGCCGCAGAGAGCACTGGGAGATGCATCAGCCCCTTGAAGGAAAGGAACTCTGAACGTAACGGTACCCAAGGTAAGGCGGGATTTCCAGTATCCTCATCATCGTCTCAACGAATCTAGCTGATTTGTAGATACAGTATCAACCCAATTATATAGTCCTAAGGTCAATAACAACTGGCCGCTCACAACACAGAATGCTTTTCAACCGACGGGAGCTGCACTGAAGCGTCCTTCAACAACACAGTTCCATACCAATATCCTTCGCTCAAGCAGATTGAGTGGCAGTCAAGCGTCCATGACATCTTCCCGGCAGCCAGCCTCCGAAAGGCTTTTGAGTCTGACAAGGTCTAGTCTTGATGCTTTAGAGCAACAGCAAGCAGAAGGAGAGTACGGGATGACTTTCGATTCGTCCACATCGGGGCCAAGCACCCAATCTTCCCATGATGAGCAGGCTTCCATGGGATCAAGAATTGGGCTCGGAATTGACTTCGATGAGAAGCCGCTCCCAAGAATTCCATCTGACCACGAACGGAATAAGTCGGGACAGACAACCAGCGGCTTTGACGACACCTTATATCGGCAACGCACCGCCAGCAGCGGTACTCTGGAAACATCGCACCAAATGGGGTTCTCATTCAAGCCTGGAGATGATGCTGATATTCTCGCTCAGACCACTACTAGAAATCTGAAGACAAGAAGTTTGGTGGGCACTCGACCCTACCAGATGCGCACCGCCTCCTCTGAAGGCAAGTCTGAAGCATCATACACCACTTTAAAAGGCGCAGAAGGAACATGGCACCTGAAATCACCACTTCCTACTGACAAGCCTAAACTACAAAGAAAGCCCGGCCGAGATTTTCAAGACCGCGAGTCTCTGCAACGAGATGATTCAACAAGTAGTATCATTACTGCAATACGGGATAATTCTGGACGCAGTAGTGTCGATAGCTCAAGACAAAGTAGCCAAGGCGGACGGCAGAAATTGAACAGAAACTCGGGCAGTAATGAGGCTATTACGGCGGCAGCCCGTGCGTTGGCAAGTGCCTCCGCAAGTACAAGGAATTCGTCGACGAAAGCATCGAGCTCCGGAACAAGGGAAGAGGGCATAAAGGGATCGGAAGGTAGCATTGACGCGATAGAGGACTTTTCGAAGAAGTCGAATCAGAAGACAAATTCCTCTCGGAGCGAAGTCTGAAGTACGAGACCCAAGCAAGTCTTGAGCTGATGTCTAATATTATTACTGGGGCATACTCCTCATTCTGCGTAGCATACTCGCTGCCTATTTGCAAAGCAGCGAGTAGCCCAACAAATACTACAACAAGGGCACACCACATAGAGCAGATGAAATGGAGCAGGTGACATGTCGGCAAGGCATGACCTTACTATTGCTCGACTGCTGTACATTCAAATCGAGAGTCATTAATTTTGCGATTTGTAAGATCCAAGTTCCCACTCCCTTCCTAAACACCCACGTGTCGTCAAACACAGTGAACGGAATTTACTTTGCCCTTAGTTAGTTCCTCTCCGGAAGAAACGCATGAATCTGGACTTCTGCTTCGCAGGCTCCTGGTACGGCTCCAATGGAAAATAATGCTTCAGCGGAAACTGTCCCGGGTCAAGCATGGGCGGCCGAGCCCATTTGTGCTCTGGAATTTCACCCAGCTTCGTGCTGTCCGTGGCAAATGACTTGATGGAGTTCCTGTTGTCCGATTTAGCAATGTGGCCAGGCGGCGTTCTCTGTGTTTGCGTGGTCACGCGTCCAGGGCTCTGCGGTGATGGTCGACTAGTGTCGTTTGATGGTTGTGGGGTGTGAGTTTTTGGTGACGAATGACGAGAAGTGGGGTGATTAGAGTTTCTGGAGGATTTTGAGTCAGAGGAAAGCTTTCTTCCAGCTTTCGGGCGTACCCAGCCGTCCATCTTTGCCGGTCCCAGAGGCGTCAATGAGAGGTCGGGAGCGCTTTTCGAACGCGAATGCTTTCCGTGTCCAGTCGAGGACGAAGTCTTTCTATGTCGTTGATGATTTCTATGCCTGGCCAAGTCCTTACTGGGACTGGAAGGGACTAAGGCCAACGAGGAACGCGAAAGCCTTTTGGATAGTTGCTCAAAGGTGTTGATTGCTTCCATTCGGGAGGCATTAGACAGGTTGAGAAGTGCTTGATAGTCTGTGGAGGTGCTGCGTCCTCTGGTAAAGCGTTCAATTACGGAGACAAAACCAGCATTAAGTCGGAATAAAATTGCCGAGAGTGATGAGTGAGCTTCGGCTGCCACTGGAGTTAGCTCTGTATTCTATGCAAGAACTGATCTCGGAGGTTAAATGTCACCGAGGAGTCTTCCCAACTACCACGTGAAGCCTATCAATCCGAACCAAACACCACACATTGGGAAAGCTTGAGGGTTTCGACGATCATGGCATGGAAAACATCTAATTTGCAACTTTGCACGTGGATGGGCTTCAGCTAGAGACTGCAAAGAGAAGCTTTCTTACCATCTCCGACCGCAAAACCAGGTCCATGGCGGGCGAGGTCTCGCCCATATGCGTTCTTCACATCAGTTCTGTTCTTTTTCAAGGATTTGCTGAGATGGGATTCTGCGTTCTTCTTCGCTGGCTCGATAGGAAGTCGCTCCCTTTTCCGTTGGCCTCGTTGGCATTTGATGATGTCTATCCCTCGTCCAAAGGCATCCAGCAGAATTGAGACAGCATCATGGAATTCGCCCATTGCGAGCTGAGGAATTACCGGCAGATGAAGGTCTGAGTGGATCTTCTTGATATATGGATCAGCTAGGCCAGGCAGAGCCACAGCCTTGCCGGTTGTTCTGGAACGCCTGGCAACTTTCTGACTGGGCAATTACGCCAGCCTCACTTCAAAGCAAGCAAAGCAAGGCAAGACCCCATAGAACGGATGAGAAGCCAGAAAAATCAAGGCTTGTTGAGCTTGAGCTCGGGCGCGAGCCTTTGAGGGTTCTCAGACTCCAGATGAGGCCGCGGCTGCGCTCGCAAGCCATCTCTAAGCGCCGTGAGGTGGAGTGCTCACTTGCAGGCCAATCATTGCACTCGACGAGAGTCTAGACTGACTGGCCCGATGGTGGGGCAAAAAGCTTGTTGCTCACTGGGAGCAACGGTCCAACGTCCCTTCAATCAAACGTCTCTGGGGATTTTGCACGAGGACATGTTTTCACGTGCACAAGAAGAAGTTTCCCAAGCTGTCTTGGGTGCATCTGCACCCTGAGAAAATAAGCAACTGGGCGCCAGAACGAAACAGTGCTGCACTTACCTGTCGAACAAGCCCAGCTATCGCATCAGCTATTCAGTCCGTTGAGATCGATGCCGTGCTTGAGCTCAAAGTGACTGTCGGGCGAGAAAGTCTGCAAGAAAGTGTCATAGCAAGTCCACCCAACAAAGCTGAGTATTTCTTTTCCGCGAACCAGCGTGAGCCTTAACTGTTCGATGGACTTCGATTGGTCTATTTCAGGATTGGTACCGCAGACGAGGTGAGGTGAACTGGATGTTTTGGAATCTTCTCCGGCAGACAATGGTTGCACTTTGGAACTGAGATAGGTATGGAACGAGATCTCCGATCGGGGAAGGGTGAGACAAGTCTTGCCTTGCCGTGTCTCCGATTGCTGGTGTAGCGTATCTGGATCTAGATATCGGGAAAGGGTGTTTCAAAGCAAATGAGAGAAGTAAGGGTACCTTTTTAGGGTACGGTACCTACAGAAGGTTCCTAGGTAAGGTAAGATTGCACTTATCACGTGGTCTAACCTCCTCGAGCACACCTCGACCTCACCTTACCACCACGCGTGTTGGTGAAAGATTCCACTACGGCGCTTCGTAGCAGCTTCTAGACTTGAGGAAGGACCTCCTCGACAACGTGATGTGGCAGGTACCACCGCACGTATCCATGTAACCATGTATCCATCCATCTACCTATCTATCTGTCTATCTGTCTACATATCTATCTGTCTATCTACTATCTCTCTATCTATCTCATTTTTGCTCAAAGTGACGACGGAAACAGGACAGTCCGCAGCTGATCCGCCCCTGGTCCCAAGTCGTCGAAGCGTGGGGGGGGGGGCTGTTCCGCCGGCGACGGTCCAATAATGATCGTTCAGACAAATGACCACAATTTGCCCCACGATGCCACCCGATTCCCCGAAGCCCCCCCGTCGCTAAGCCTTCGAGGCAAGCGCAGAACAGAGTCGGGGGCACCACGCACCGGATAAGTACAGAACGGTACTGTACGAAGTTACGAACGTACGTACGTACAAGCATGGCGTGGCGTGATCGGGGAGGATCTGGAAGAATCCCGTTTGGCTGTTGATTCACCAGCTATCTCCAACACGGCCCTGGAGCCTGGAGGACGGGAGATGCAAGCGCTCGGAGGCTCAGAGCTCCGCTGAGTCTGCAGTACTAACGTACAACGTATGGGGATACGCAGCACTTCGCCCGACTTGTGTCCGATACTGTACAAGTATGATATCGTTATCGCACCACCACATGTGAAATTCAGATATCTGGACGCTGCCAACTTGCAAGTACTGTACAGTACCTCGAGCCACGTACCTGTACCTTAGAACCACCTGTACAAGCGCGAAGGTCGCTTGATGCGTCTCTTGTCCGCAAAGTTGGCTTCACGCTCCGGCGACCAAAGAAGCAAGCGACAGCCAATTTCGTCGCCCGCCACCATCCCACTACCTACTGTCCTACTACAATAATCCGTACTGTTGACAAAGACAGCGTGGGAGACACATTAAAATATGACAGCTGAGGTGAGGACCGTAGGGATACATCCCAAACTATGCGTAAGGAGTGGGTTTCCTCCCGCGGGATGAGCGCTCTTTAAGCGGTAGTACTGTATATAGTCACTATAGTGCTTGCAGCGTTCTCGGCCTTACTCGTTACTCGTTACTAGGTACTCCGGCAGCCATCTGAGCCCAGCAGTTCCGCCCTCTCCCACGGCGGTGCGTGAGGTGATCAATTGCCATGGGCACGTTGCGTGATTCGAAAGAGAGATTGGCAAAGTCACCTGAGCTGTCGGCGCGCTGGTTGGCTCCCAAGCTGTCGGTAAGAGTACGTACAGACGGAAAAGTAGTTGTATGGTGGGAGACTCCTGGCAAAGTACCTACTGTACCTTATCTTCCCACGCTGTCGTCTCGTTCCATCCACCGTGCTTCCCGCCTCTTCACATGTCAGATGGAAATAACGGTTAGGTCTGAGCATACGATATATCCCTTGGGCCTTGACCCAAGTGTTTTCAAGCAGGCCGTCCGTGGCGTGGAGAGATGCTCGTCCTGGGTCATGACTGCGCCATATACAAGGGACGAGATATGGATGGCAGATCACGATTCAAGGCGAGCCAATCCCGAGATGGCGCCACACTTATCTTCGAAGTTCGATGGGTTCTTGGTGTCACAGGTTCTTCTAGGGTTCGGGTGTTCATGCTGCCTACCACACCCTAGTCGGGAGCTCTCGGGCTGCCCTGGATGCCGTTACTGGTGCGTATCAACTTGGACCAGCACAGCCTCCAATCGTGTGTGAGTGGGAGATAGGGATACTTGAGCAGGTGGGGGCATGATAGCGACATTCCGACTTTCTGCCCGCTTCTTCAACTCTGGCAGACTCGGCTGGGGGCCTATCCCAGCTGAGCCAGCTCAAACCTCTCGAGTAGTAGGTTTACTAAGAAACGATGGAGGAGGCCTGATCCATCTAAGCTAGGCCTGCTGCTTCGCGGCGAGTAAGGTCGAAACATGCACGTTTCCACAACTGCCATTGGCTTGAAATTGAGATTCTGAGATAGGGTTTGCTGGTGCCAGCCTCACGGCGGTTGGCGTCCAAAGTGTGGGGGAGGGAGAGAAGAGAGGGAGAGGAGAGAGGGAGAGAGGGAGAGAGGGAGAGAGGGATGTGGTCCTTCCCAGACGTCACTCTCAGCCTGGAGCGCAGAAGCAGACTACAAGTGCGGCTCGTCCCGGTGCGGTTAGTTTCTACGGCAGTCTGTCTGCGAGTTAAAGTTAGCTCTAGCTCTAGCTCTAGTTGGGGTGTGGCAGGAGGACCCTCTGACGGTGTGACCCCTCGCCCCTCTCCTGACTCGTACGGGAAACTCTGCAGGAAGGATCTGAATTTCTTTCTTGGAGACTGCCAGACTGCCAGTGCCGAGAATAATGTCACACTCGGACACTCTTGTGCTGCACTGCTGCCGGGCCGGGCTGGCCTCGGCTGGCCTTACAGAAAACCGATGAGCTGGACTGCAGAAAAGTCTGCTATCGGTCGTAATTAATGGAATGTAGCTGGTCTGGGCAGACTCTGCAGCGTTGCCGCTGCCGCTGCCGCTGCCATTGCCGTTGCTGTTGCTGTTCCATAGAGGGCCAATACTGGTACCCGCACAAATATAGTATTTGTGCAGAACAGTACTGTATCACCGTATTGCCGTATTGCAGATATTGCAGTATTACAAATTTACAGTCCCTTGGTATTATTACTCTGGCCTTGGACCACCGGACCTTGAAACCTTGAAGTTGGACCACCTGGACGCTCCCCTTATCTCCAGCCAGTGTGGCCCCTGCCAGGCGTGCGCTTGCCCACCGCTGCGCTTGGTTGCTTTTGCGGCTTCCCTGGCCTCAGTGGCCTGTGCTCCCCATCGTCAACTGATAACCTCGCATTTCACTTAAACAAAAGCCGTGGGTCCCTTCACACCCGCCATGGACCGACGCTACCATCGACAACGAGTTCCATTTCAACCTCTCACTACTCTCTCTTCCTTTCCCTCTCCCTCTGCCTCCCGTCACCGTCCCCATCGACATCCAGTTGCTCGCCCCGGCCCAGCTTCAGAGCCGTTTCGCATCCTTATCCACGCGCAGTCGGCGCAAATTTCGAAAGCGCGGCCTATCTTGTGCCCCCCACCCCACGATCTGGCGTTGCTCAGAGACTTCCAAGACCACAAGATTGAGAACCCGAGTGTCCCCCAAGACTCTTCCCACTCTTGCCGATTGTCCCTTTATGCCTACTATTGCGCTTTGGGGCCATCGATTTGGAAGACTTGCCTGCCATGAGCATGTTTTCCCCTCCACGTCGTGAGAAGGCGCGAGCAGACGACTCGCATTTGCCGAAAGGGGACTGTCGTTATATCTTACTTCACCCCGAAGTGAAGGGTTTGAGGTGTGCGTGTGTAGGATTTGCCCTGAACCGGGCCATACCCGGAAGCACCTGCGACTGCGGCCATCAGGCGTGCTATCATTCCCCGGACAAGGAGGATGGCTCCGTCGAACGGCAAGAGCTAGATGCATTGCGTGAAAAGGTCAACATGCTGGAAGAAGAATTGGACAGGGAAAGACAAGGCGGGAGAGGTGGAATCGTTGATCGACTCGGCCGGCTGGAGGAGCTTGTCGATAAGACCAAGGTTGATACCGAAGCGGAACTGAAGGGAGTCTATCGCGATATTAGTGGACTTTGGCACAGGGTTGATGTCCTGAACAAGAAGACGGCGTGCTACGACGATCACCTTGAGTCTTTGGATGACGACGTGGAGAGAGTGGGACTTCGACTCATCGATATTGATGATGCGTCCATGCGCGTCGAGGACCGTGTCGAGGCTCTGGAAAACTTTTCAGAACCTATCTCATCTATGATCAGTCGGCGAAGAAAGGCGTCGACGCCCCCATCACCGGCCTTGGATAACAACAGCGAATTCTCAGACCGGTCAGAAGAAACTGTAACGACGTCTCGTTCTGACACTCGTTATTCACTGCATCTTATCAGAGCCGAGGATGTCTCGACTATCCAATCCTTTCGGCAGAGAGTTGCCTCTGTAGGTGCTGAACCTCAAGCCTGGACCGTTCATATCTCACTCCTTCCAACGTCATCTCAGCCTTTCCCCTTTGAGAAAGACACTGCAGCGTACAAACGTTGCCTATCTCGTGGCTTGCACCAAATGGTTGTTGTTCCTGACTCGGATAGTCATTCCTTCAAGACATCCGTAGACCAAGCTTTCTCGAAGATACTTCGCGGGCGGCCATGGCTTCCCCTCGTCGCTAGAATTTGCGATGCCAAAAACCTGCGAGGACTTCCCATGCTTCGCCAACTTCCTGAAGACCTGGTGAACAGCGATTACAACGCCGCCTTCCTTCAAAGAAACTGCGCTGTTGTTGATGATACCGGGAAGATTCTCGATTTATACATCGCCATGTCAGAGGATACGATCTCGTGGGCTGAACTTAGAGAAGTCAGTCCCTTCCAGTCTGGATTGGAAGCCTCCTGGATCTATGATCCATACCTTGATGGACCGTGCATCGACAATGGAAGAGAAGGCCCTGAGATAAATCGCCCTGCTGCAGGCGACATTCTTCCAAGTTGGACTCCATCGATGAAGCGTAATAATTCCGAGATATCAAGGAGCCCTAGCTTCGGATCCTCGGCAGAAGGAGAAAACTCTAGAGCAAAGATACGACGCACCTGCCCCAGTGTGGAGGTTGTTTCAAGACGGGCGGAGGCAGTCTGACATCATTTGAAAGCATTAGACTGTGCAATAGGTTTAGCGGGATTGATTTTTCTGAGATTTGGCGTTAGGAGACTGGCGCTTAGATGGAATATACACTACCTGAGACGGGGCTGGGAGGAGTTCGGAATATGTAGTCACTAACGACTGGGAAGTATTCAATATAGAATTGCGTTGCTCTTTCAAGATATCGACTTCCTCTTGTACGTGACCGTGTTTAAAGATATGCAATTTCGACTGCTGTAAAAGAGCAATTTAAGGCTAGACTGATGCGCCAAAGCCTTTTCCCAATCGGTAACCTGACTTCTTGAGGGATCAGAGTGGTACTCTTCCTCGTAACTCTGGGCGGCTGCAAATATCTGAATTCCATGGGACGTATCCCCTTAAATACGATGTGGCATAACCTAGCCCTGACGCTCTTGCGCTGTTCCTACTATCCAATTTATCTCGACTATCCTAGAATCAACATGGCAGTTAGCTATTTCCTAAGTTTACAGTACACGTGAGATATTGTTAAATTTGTAGAGACCATGGCTTTGAATATCTTCGTGATCCTAATAATCTGCAGTGCCAGTCTTCGCCTAGAAGAAGTTCGGCCCTTGGCTGAGGCTTTTACTACAAGCTGTATACACAATGGAAATGAATGAAAGGGAGGGCGAAAACCACAGAAGGGAGGGCACGAGAGGTAAATGATAATAAGGTGAATGTACTACACATCCTATACCCAAAGTTCTATAGATAGCATTGCAGTGATCTTCTAACCGCTTGACTCAGGGAGACAAGATGTTTTGAAAAAGTAGTGCTTTTGTATTCTTTTGCGATCCCATACAGATAGACATTGCTCCGAAAGACCCACAAGATGCGAACTGGAACGCGACGGGTATATCACGTGACCTAGCATTTGTTTATTTTGATTTATTCGCCCAACACGCTAAGCCACAGCGTCTGATCTTTATCAACATTGCATCGCACCAGACCAACAAACAAAAACACTCGCACAAAGTGCATTCTTCCCCTTCCACGTTGTTAGACAATCAACTACCATATCTCCCCCCTTTTTCTGCGTTCGCTACGCACGGACTCATAAATGATGGCGGTGGAGGCGGCCGCTGGTGAAGGAGTTCTCTTAGTGCCGGTATCTGTTCGTGAACGCCGATTGGACAGCAACATGGAGGTATTTTGTCATGGCTCCCCGCACCAAAATCACTTTAAACTTCACTCATTCACGATTGATTCTGACACTCTACATCTAGGGCGCACGCCAGAGCAAGCGCAAGGCGGAGGATATTTCCAACGAAGAGCTCAACACAGAACCCAGCGAAGAATCCCTCTACATTGTCATTTTGGCGGAGGAGCATCTCGTAGCCTCAACCAGGGAACGCATCATCAACCTACTCAGAGAGAACCTACTCAGAGAGAACGCGTTGTACTTCGACCCTGAGGTTGACAGCCATCAGTACTACCCATCCGAGGCATTTATAGAGAGTATCCTGCTTGATGACCCCGATTACTTGCTACCTCCTGATAGCCCTGATTTCGAGCCCGAGATATCCTGGCCTTTTGAGGACGACCCCTCCAACTACCCCGACTTGTACGACGCAAGTTTCACTTGCCCAGAACAACTGCTAGCCAACATGTTAGATGCATCGCCATCCAAGCGCCGCAAGACAAATGGCGCTCCCATGAAGACTAAGAAGAGTTTTGGTAAGCAAGTCGCATCTCATTAGCTGCTTTACCCTCTGAATCTGTGGTGTGCTAATCATCTGTAGTCTTGCAATGGCCTATTGGAGAGCTCCCTGTCGAGATTTTTACGTTGATTATAGATCACCTCCCCCGCTCAAGCATCCAGAACTTGCGGCTTGTAAGTAAAGAGTTTGACCTCAAGGTCTCGGAAGCTTTATTCAAGGTTGTTGTGGTACCTTTCAGACCCGAGATCTATGGAATCACTCCCGAGTCAGCAACCACGAATGATGGCCCGCAAGGATCTGTCATGTTGCAAGATAAAGGCATGAGGGTATTTCAAGGGTGAGTCCTCAAGATTTCCCTTGCGAGTTCAGTTGCTAATTAATCGTTGCCTAGATTCGGCCGACATATTCAGAAGTTCGCCATGAGCTTCGAGATTGACCCCGAAAAGCTTGCAAATCCTCCTGTCAAATGCGACCAAGAGGCCATTGTCTCTTTCTGGGGCATCTACCGGTGGCCATTCAAGACCTACAATCGATACTCCCAGCTCGAGGGGCTCGAACAAACTGCAGATGAGACAAGAAGCATGGCAAAAGCATTGAGGTTCATATCCTCCGCGAAAGAGTTTGGCTTGTCCATCGATGGCGGTCTGGGTTGGCTAGCAGGCCCCGACGTCAATCGTCGAGTCGTTGACCGGGGACAGAAATTGTCGGTCTTTGGTCAATCGAGATTCCTTCCAGAACAGAAGGCTTTTGAAGCCTTTTCGAGGATGCCTCGGCCGGTGAAGGGCTCCACGTCGAGAGCTGCTCAGCCTGGTAGCATGCGGGCAGCTTTTGAAAGAATGCTGCAAGAAGCAGGTTACATGGGTGAAACTCTTGAGCCATCAATCCGCATGATGTTGGAGAACGAGGACGCGGACGATACACAATGGACAGCACGCCCTTGGGACACCTTGGCTGCTCGTAGTGCAGGCAACGATAGCATCCCCGCTCGCACTCCCGAAATGGATACTTGGAGGATCATCACACGCCGCCGTGCGCGTGTTGATCCCGTTGCCAACGACGCAACTTTTGCTGATGATGATGATGCTGCTAGCCAACCAACTTCATCTTACTCTGATGATGACGATGACGATAGACAATTAGTTCCCGTGGCAGCATTCTCCTGCAAGTCTAACAAGGCCAAGGCTGAAACCATTGATCTCAAGCCGAATGATCTCACCAATGCTCAGAGAGAGATGCTTCTCGAAATGGAGTGGGCCCAGGAAGCCTTCATGCAATCGTATGTCATTGCCGTTATTGACAACCATATGACCTTCCAGCACATCGAGGCACTCAACATTGCACGCCTTCCAAGTCGTCACTTAGCGATTCTTCGCCGTGAGGATTTTTGGGACAGCTTGCCTCGGGTTAAGAAGTTATCTCTAGGCATCATTCCTGATTGGCGTAGGGTTGTGAAGGAGGATACCAGCTGGGTTCAAGATACGAGGATCGCTCCCTCCCTGTCCATCGCGGGAGTTTATCAGCTTCTCGTTCAACAGGTCTCGCCGCGAGAGAATATCCAAGAGCTTCATTTTGAGTGGCTGTGCGGGGGAGAGTATGCTGTTGGGCTTTTCGCACGGAACCAGCATGTTATGGCAGCTCCCTTGGTGTCTGAGGCTGTCCACATGGTCAACAGGGCTGTGTCACACCCTGTCTTGACCCTTCCCCACATCAAACACCTGTCACTTAAGAACTGCTGGATCAGCCCACACGTCATGTTGAGATTTATGGGATCCATGAGAAAATCAGGTTTGCAGAGTCTCACTTTAGATACAGTTTCTTTGACAGCCCCTATTGCTCCAAATGCGCAGCCAGGTCCTCTCACCCAAGCTGGTGTTGCACAGAATCCACCCAACCCAGCGAATCACGCCAACCCACCGAACGCCCAGAATGCACAAATTGCTGGTGGCCTAAATGTTGCCAATATGTTGGCGGGGTTGGTAGTACCACCAGGAGCACAACCTGCTCCGGCAGGACAACCTGCACTTGGAATGCCACCGAACGCACAGCTTGCTCCAGCACAACCTCCTCCGCCGGCCACTCTCAATAACCAACAGAGTTCTGATGAGGACTCGCTTCAACCTCCGCGTCCGGGTTCTTGGGTTGATATCATCGACACACTGACCCCTGGTGTCACGTTGGCAGAGCTCCGCTACTCAAGGGATAGTCTTGGCCCTGAGCCTCCACTTAGACAGCCAACTGCATTCACAAAATTGGCACTCGAGTCTTGTGGCTATGTGCGGCTCCCGTTGGATTTCAACCAGACTGTTGTTGATCCACCGAATACCCACGTGCCTCTCAGCGCCTCTGTCACAAAGCGAATTGCCGACATCGATTCCTTCATGATGAAATCACACGATGCACACCTCGGTACTATTGTCAATCGTCTCGACTCGAATGAGTCGGCCACTCTCCAGAATGCTTGGAACATGACTATAGAGTGGGACCCTTCTTCTCGTCAGGAATTACTTGCAGATGCCCGTGCTGATGGTGTCGCAAACGCTGGCCGCGGTCGTATCTCCGGGTTGATTGAAGGTCCGAAGCCATCGGATTGTTCTTATCATTGACCTCTCTTATTACCTTCTACGTCTCTTGGATCGACTTATCATACTTCAGCGTGATGTCTATCTTTGATTCTTCGACTACAGAAATGCGCTTCTGACACGGAGAATTTCCAACAGACGCACACCCCAACACAAATGTTCCATGTTATGTTAGATTATTATTGTTTTGAAAAAGCATAGCGTTGGTTTGGGCAAAAATTCCACAATTCATTACGCAGTCCATGGCCGAAATTCCAATGGCATATACGACGAACCCGCATTATGAGAACCACGGCCTACATGGATGACCTATCAAATTCATGGTATCAAAATATTTGAACGCTTTACGAGTCAGAGCGGGCCGAGGACGTATCGTGATTGTGGACTTGCAACACGGTTAGATTAGAAGTAAAGAACATTGTTGATATACGATTAGTTTCCAACAGAATACAAAAGGATGGACTTCCGTAAAATGTGATCTGTGTCTTACTTTAGTTCAAATCGTTCTCCTCGGTGACATGTACATGCCTTTGAACATGTGGACTACTTTGGGCTCTGGTAATATGCTTTTTGCCTCGAACATAAGCCCCGCTACGCTCCAATTCGAAGAGGAACTGAATGAGGATTTTGGGTGAGTTTCCATGGGTCATCACACTGTCATCATCACTAAGATTAAATAAAAGAAGCATGAGACCTAGGACCATTCAGCTACTGGTAGTCCAGTTTGCCCATGTTACTCGTCACCCAAGTCGGTAGATTCGATAGTTTGGTTTTGATGTGTCATTTTCGTATGCTAGGTGACCAGCAAAATGCTACTGGATACAGCCCGACGAGAAAATCTCCTCGTTGATCACATCACAATGCCCTTCGCAAACCCCAGATCATGCCAAGCCCAAACCGAAAAGGAATCATCTATGCAGCGGCGATAGCACGACGTTGACGAGCACCGCGTTGTCTTGAGCTCAAGTGGGCCTCCTCCCGACCAACAACTGCCTCCGACTTCTGAACAACCTCCTCACCCTCGGTCAGGATCAACTCGATGTGGCACGGGTTCGACATGTATGGGTTAATCTATATTCTCATCAGCATCCCACCCCACAAGAAAAGCCAGCTACTGATATACTTACACGTCCGTGAGCACGGTATGTTCGTCGGCGTTGCTTGGGGGCCTGGTTGACTTGGATGTGCTTAACTATCAGGTTGCCGGTATCGAGACCCTTGGTATCCGCATTTGCCTCTGCGTTCTTGAGGAGGCCGAGAAGGAATTCGGCAGACTTGACTGGCCATCTAGCTCGAGAGACACCGAATTGCTTGCCTGTGATATCTGGTCAATGACTGCCCCTCGCCCCAAATTCCTCTAATCAAAGAGATATCGTACCCTGTGCAGCACGTCCGGTTCCTCCAGCGTATCTTCTCATCGGGACGGCCTCCTTGTGTTCCTGGACATTCTCCAAAAACTTGATTGCGCGTTGCAACTTCCAGCCGTTGATCGCTTGACTACATGATGTTAGAAGGCATCAGAACGGACATTTGGCGGCACAAACGCTGTCTCTCTTGTATTCTTGAAGCTCACACGGAGATATGCACCGCGCGCGCGGGCAGACTTCGTGGAGGAAACCTCAGTTGCGGCGTAACGAACCTGTGAAGAAGTTCATGTTAGCTATGTCCAGGTAAGTACCTGATTCCCTTCTCCAGAGAACAATTCTCATCATCACCACTACATCGCTGGGAAGCCCAATGCGGAATGAGGAGTTCAGAAACTCACCATCTTGATTTTAGTTGATGATTCGAGGTGATTGTGAGGTCGTCGTCAAAAAATGAGGTTCTCGACAATTTTCGACAATTTCCAATTGCGTGCGGCCTTCGCTTAACGCCTTCACTAGCGTCGAATCACGTGAGCATTATTTCTGCCATTGGAGATCAACGGCAAAAAGACCCGACTTAGAAAAGCCTTGAGCAACATCATGATTGTAAACTTTTATGTTCCGGACCCATAGCAGGAAACCTTAGATTCCGAACATTGTGAACCAAAACTTCCCTACACCATTTTCATCATAGGTTTGGGACAGCTTGGATATTACAAACACGGGCAGCGCTTTTACATGCAGTAGAGACCATGTTTATTGGTTATTGGATTTTACATTTAGCCAACAATAAGAAGAGCCATAACGCCTTTATCCTCTTCCAAATCTCGTAAGGCCTTTGGGGTCATATACAATCTTATCTCATAAAAGTTTATCTCTTTCGAGTCAACTAGAACCACTCTCCACCGATCCATCGGTTAAGGAAGTCCAAAGAAGCCTCCGGTTGATCCATGGGCACCCTATCTCTTTCAGTCAGCACTGTCAAACGAGACAGATTGGGGTGTGGAGGGCAAGCGTGCCCAGGTAATTGTACGCACATGTGACCGGCACCGAAGATTTGAAGGAATGTGAAGTTTCCACTGTTCTTAATCTTGCCATACTTATCACCATTATCAAGCTTGATGTCCTTGATGCTGGCCTTGTTGAAATCCTTCTGACCTGGCCATTCAAGAGCTTCAGTCCAGGCTTGGTTCCCGAGCCAGTTGCAGATAAAGTCTGCGTCACCAGCATAGATCAAGACCGGGATTTGCTCAAGAATGCCTGGTACGAGACGGTGAAATGGTTGCATCCAGTCTCCTTGGAACAAGAAGTTTCTATTAATATCGAAGTTGCAGCTGTCATAGCTGCTCACTTCGACGCCGAGCTCTTGCTGGACTTCTCTCTTGTTCAGATATTCGCTGATATAGCCAAGGGCAGAATAGCAGAGGTTGCTTGAATCCTCGCATTTGCCACGGATATCATAGACATTCTATGACAAAAATCAGCTAAACTTCGGGAAGTAAGTTTGTAGAAATACGTACCTGACCCGTTCTCTGGTAGGGGCCGATGAATGCATTGTTGCAGTAAATGCTTGCAGGAACGCAAGACCAAACACTTTCACTATCGTAACAGTTCTGGATCAAGCTTTGGCAGCGGGGGAGAGCGTTATCCATAGCTTGACATTCGCTTTCGTCGAGCACAGCCGGATACCCGCCTTTTCCACAAGCCATTGGTCTGTAGTGTTCATACTGAGTATAACCATCAGTAAGACCATTACCGATCAAAACTGACTTCAAGTTGATGTTGCGCTTCTTGTGTGACAAGATCTCGGACGTGAAAACAGGGATGTAATGGCCTGCATAGGATTCTCCAGCAATGTGGAAGTCTTGCTTTGCGTATTCTGGGAATTGTTTAAAGAAGAGAGTGAGGAGTGCGTAAACATCCTTGCCAGCTGCGATGGTGTTGCTGACAGAGCTACCACTGTAGGAGTAACCAACATTGACTGGTTGATCAAGGAAAATCACCGAAGCGTTTGCATTCCAAGAGTATGGGTTGCTGTGGAGCTTCAACTTCGAATCGATGGATGACGGGCCAAGTTCGAGGAAAAGGCCAGTGAGGGATGAACAACCTGGGCCCCCATTCAACCAGAGAATTACAGGGTCATTTTTAGGATCGTTCCTTGATTCAAAGAACCCTGATTACTGTTAGTTGCAATAAAAGGAGACAATTAGCTCAATATGACTCACAGTAGAACAAATGCTTATCGTTCTCCTCGTCATCAAGATAACCACTGTATTGTTTGACAGTATCAACTCCGAGCTTTGAGGGATCAACCTTCTTAGCTCTTAGATTGTATGCCTCCAGCTTCCCATCAATCTCTCTCTCCTTCTCGCCCTTGGAGTTCTCGATCCAAACGCTCTGAACCTCGGCACCCTTCATGATGTAGTCCCAAGTGCTATCTGGCTTTCTGGTATGCGGTTTCGGTGCGGAAAAGAAGTTGGCCTCATCCATAGCTTCGGGGAAGAGCATGGCAACCTCGTCCCAGAGAGCTTTCGCCTCGGCGGGGATGTTCTTCATCGACTCAGCCAGGTGTTGTAAGGACTTCCAGGCATCGGAGGCTGGCTTGGCGGCCTCCTTCAAGGGATTCTGTCCCTTCGGTGGAGCGCTGAGAACATGTTGCTGGTTCGAAACGGCCGCCGATGCGGCGCCCAACAGTAGAGTTGAAGCTAGGAGCTTCATGGTTGATAGTTGGTGTGAAGTGAAATGATACCAGCTCACTATTTGGGGTTGCTGTGATCAGAAAGATTGAGGGAGAAAACCGAAATCGATGTCAGAGCACCACAGCTTAAAGTTGTGATGAAGGACGAAGAATGAAGAAGGGAAGAAACGGATTGAGATGGGGGATGGGATGGGCAGCTGCTCGGCCCTGGCCTGGTTTCATGAGCGGGCTTCTTCGGTTGGCCCAGCAAGTCGACGACGTAATGAGCTAGCCGGGTGCCTGCCTGCCGTTATCAGCGATAACGACCTAACCTCGTAACCACCTTCCACCTACATTAGCCTGGGTTGAGGGGTCACATGAGTTGTGCCTTGCTTCTCCCTCGTGAGCATGCATTTTTGCCTTCGGGTGGCTGTAAATGGCTCATGATCCATCACCGTGAGTAATTTTCAGTACCTAGTGTATACAAATTATCTTTGGGGAAGCATATAGTAATGCGAGTGAGCTGCAATAGGACAGGACCTGTAACCCCTCGCATCCAAAGTCTTGGGGAACAAAACTTAGCGAGCCATCGCAACTTCCAAAATGCCACACCGCGTTGAACTTCTAGAAAAACCAATCTGAGAGCAAAATCCAAGATGCCTATCAACCAACCCTCAAACCAGATCAAACTGACCAACGTCTCCCTTGTACGACTGAAGAAAGCCAAGAAGCGTTTCGAGATTGCGTGTTATAAAAACAAGGTTCGTCCAGTTGCGAAATGGTAGATCAACAGTGTCTTACTCCAACAGGTTCTGGAATGGCGCTCAGGGATCGAGACAGATCTCGACAATGTCCTCCAGATTAACTCTGTCTTTCTAAATGTATCCAAAGGACAAACAGCGCCCTCGGCAGACCTGGCGAAAGCTTTCGGCGCAAAAACCTCGGTGAACGATATTATCCTCGAAATTTTGAACAAAGGAGAATTGCAAGTGGGAGAGAAAGAGAGACATGCGCAGCTAGAACGAGTGCACAATGAGGTGGTCAGTATTGTTGCAAGCAAGCTGGTGGATCCGAAGACGAAGAGAGTTTATACGACGGGTATGATTGAAAAGGCGTTGGATATGCTGAGCTCCCAAGGATCACAGGCTCAGCAAGAAAAGAGTGCCGGAAGTGGAGCTGGGACGCCGATTACTGGAGAAGAAGGAGAAGCCAAGCCGAAAACGAAAGAACATGTCTGGACGGGTGTTGTTGCTACGAAGAGTGCAAAGAGCCAAGCACTTGAGGCAATGAAAGCCTTGATCGCCCATCAACCTATTCCTGTGGCGAGGGCGAGGATGAGGTTACGCATTACTTGTCCTACGAGCATTTTGAAGCAGGCTGCTAAGACTGCTGGTCCAAAGGCTGTCGGAGCAGACGCAGAAGATGGTGAGGATAAAGGAAAGGGTACAGTTAAAGACCGCATCTTGAGCTACATAGAGCAAGTAGAAACGCAGGATGTAGTAGGTTCCGAGTGGGAAGTTACTGGTTTCGTGGAGCCAGGTGCATTCAAGGGACTAGGAGATTTCATTGGAGGGGAGACAAAAGGTCAAGGCCGAGTTGAGGTATTAGACATGGCGGTTACTCATGAGGATTAGAGTGGAAAGACATGGCTTTCTCTATTTAGCGAGCATCAAGGGCGTAACGGATTTTCAAAATTTCACCTGTCACTCAAGTCCTATTGACCACACAGTAATCGAAGACCCTAGTTTTCCGGATTTTGATGGTTTTTTCAGATGACCAGATGTAGTAGGGTACACCGAGTCGTTGCTTCATGCTTAAGCGCAAGAGAGCCAAATGCAATGCATAAACCCATCGGAAAGCCGCACTCCATCCAGCCCATGTATCCCCATATTCTGCACACACTTAACCACCCTTCTTCTTGGAAACACCGACAGTCCGACCACGTCTTCCAGTTGTCTTTGAGTGCTGTCCACGAACACGGAGTCCCCAGTAGTGACGGAGACCACGATGAGCACGGATCTTCTTCAGGCGCTCGAGATCGTCACGGAGTTTGGAGTCGACACCGTTGGCGAGAATTTGAGAGTGTTTACCATCGACGATATCGCGTTGACGATTGAGGAACCAGGATGGGATCTTGTATTGGGTGGGGTTTTGGATGATGGTGACAATTCGCTCGAGTTCTTCAGAGGTGAGCTCACCGGCACTGAAATCGTTAGTCCTTGCCCCTCCATGAAATTCAGAGCCACCCATACCGCTTGTTGAGATCAACATCGGCCTTCTTGCAAACCAAGTTGCTGTATCGACGTCCAACACCCTTTATCTTGGTCAAGGCGTACATGACCTTTGGATGGTCAGCAGAGTCCAGTTTCGATGTGCTGTCGGCGGAGTTATACCTTTTGCTTTCCTTCAACGTTTGTATTGAGCAAACGCAGAATCTATGTCACTGTTAGATGTACTCAGAACGATGCTGAGAGGAGACCAACGTATTGGAAGTTCGACTTCTCGCCGCTGGGAAAAGGTCAGCAAGTTTCTTGTCCAGGGCTGTCCCCAATTGCTTGATTGGGAGTGAAGGCATTCGACTTACGTGACGAGAGACATGATGGGCAACAATTCTGACGAAAATGCTGCTCGATCCTGTCGTGGCTTTGTCTTCGATGGTTTGAAGATCGGGGTCGCGAATTTTACAGGAAAGTGCGATGCGCTAATGAATGCAAGGGCTTTAGCGAGCACGTGACTAGAAGCAACAACCTTCGGTGCATGGTCTGTGTTAAGCTGGGCCTCTTGACAATAATTTTCACCCTTGACGAAGAGCCTCTCTCCTGATGTTTTTATAATTTTGAACTTCAAGCATAGATGCATCTTTCTATCCTTGACCTTTTCTCTCGTATTGAGATATGAATTGAGATCTCGTTTGATGTTCGACGTTAGATGTTCGACATTCCAGCCGGACTTGGCGTTTGCAGACGGGGCGTCTGATCTCTGGATCAGCTTTCGATGAAATTTGGGTACAGAATGTCCTTATAAGGTCTGAAACGTTTAAAAGGCCGCCAGAGAGGAAAGTAATTGACTATGCTGGCAGTAGTAGCTACCAC
Source organism: Hyaloscypha hepaticicola (assembly GCA_002865625.1). Taxonomy (NCBI): domain Eukaryota; kingdom Fungi; phylum Ascomycota; class Leotiomycetes; order Helotiales; family Hyaloscyphaceae; genus Hyaloscypha; species Hyaloscypha hepaticicola. The sequence goes on from KZ613485.1 coordinate 55,713, forward strand.
AGCGAGGTCAAGTCTATTAACCTTCGGAACCAAGTTTTCTACCTAAGTTCCAGACGACAAGCAGGAAGTGCGAAGTCAACATGCTGCCCAGGATTAGCTTTACATCTCAAGATTTCAACAGCAAGCACAGATACTTGTATGAATTTGCGTGGTGCGAATTTTTCTTGTTTGGCAGACTTCGTGGGGAAACTCGCCTTTACTTCAGTTGTTCGATTCTAGCCTCATGCACGAATGTCGTTCATCCCACAGTCTCAGATTTCAGTCCCTGTCCATCGCCACCCCTTCCGCCATTGTCAGTCTGAGAGTTATATGATTATCAGCCTCTGATAATTGATTAGCCGATGGCTTATCATTCCATAGGTACAGCAGTACAATCACCTGGTACTCTGTTTTCGATATAATTTACTTGCGTTATGGGAAGTCGGCTGGAGAAGTACACCGACTAAGTCACCTCGAGCTCCAAGTTCTCTTATTGTTGGGTTATAGCATGACTGCAGATCAACGACTGTTTTTTTGTACTTCAAATTATATCGTGCAGAGTTTTACTGCATGCGCGACTTTGAGCTTGAAGAAGTGGGGACATGAATTGCCAAATTCATCAGTCCTCAAGCCTCTTTCGGCTCTTTTCTTTTGTTGAGACTCATCGCAGCCATGGTTCCTTCATTTTGGTTGTACTCTCTGCTTGCAACTTCTCGTACAGCTTCTACTCATTGCCTGGCAGCTCCTAAGTATTTCATAAATGCGACGGGCAACATGGCCATTCCGGTCCGATATAAGGAAGCTTCAAAAGCTATCTGCGAGTTGGATCCAGGATTCAAATGTTTTTCGGCGCTACGTCGATGTGGGAGAGACTCAGCAAGAGGCAGTTCAATTACGAGTTGTTTTGACTACCTGATTCTTTAAATCTCGAAAGTTGTCCTCGAAGGTGTTGTCCTCGAAGGTGAATGCCGATTCAAGTTCGGTTCCTGAATAACGGTAAAGAGATTGATCTTTTCAGACTCTTCTTCTGTTTCTTTGAAGCACGCAATGCAGACCCAGAAATCAGTCTTAAAGTATAGATTAAAAGAGGACCGTGGTCGTCTTCGATGATAAGTCTATTCCAGGAATCCAGGGCTTGTGGTGTTGAGATCAATAAAGATGTTTGCGTGGTATTACCCACGAAATTGATACCAAGCTCATTACAATTTTAACGTGAGTGTTGTGGCCTGAAAAACTTGGATTGGCAAAGGATGCCCTATTAACTGATAGTGTCTTTCCTGGAAAAATACAACTACGCCCACTATAGCGCCAGTGTTTAGCCATAATTTTATAATAATCTTTGTGGAGCAGGGAACTGCATAGGAAAGATCAAGGACTGTGCGGCCAGAGGAGTCAATGGAGTTTGCATTGCTGCAGTAAGTCTTTTAACCAAAACCTCGTAAAGCGAATTACCATTGGTTGCATAAGAAACTTTCTGTCCTACTGCATGCAGCTTAAACAAATAATTACCTGATCGTGACCGAGTAAGATCATAAGGATTGGCGCGGCCATTTTCGCCTACGAGCCCCCCCTATTCAAGCTAAGCGAGATGCAATATCATGTGAACGTAGGACCCAAATTCTGCGGTGTTTTAAAACCCCGACCTCTGCACCTGAAGGTAAATTCGAGACGAAAATTACCAACAATGTTGACATACCATCATTGGTGAAGAAAGAGCAGTGACCAACGATCACGTGTGTGTAGGAGAGAGAGAAACCTGAAGCCTTGAGTCAGTCAATTCCATGGGTGGGTGAGTGGGGTGATCCTGTTTTACTTTGATTTGTACCTCGGCAGGCCGCCCCAGGGTCGCTGGAGGTGTGGAGGGGTCCAAACGGCCAAACGGCATGTCTCTTGAAGGGGAGAGGTCCGACGTTTTGTTGAGGACCCCGCTAAGGCGCAGAGCGCAGAGGGAAGCCCAGCCTGAATTCACCTCAATCCAGGCAGCAGGCATTTCTCCAGCGGTCGTATGATATTCTACTGATAGAATTCTTCGATCACCCAAGATGGCAAGACATATTTTAGGTTTTATGGCTGAGGTTGAGAGAAGAAGATGGTAGTCAGCGTCAGGCTGGTTTGCGATAAGAAACTCGGGAGGCTTACTGTAAAGGTTGCCTATCAGACGCTAATAATGCATGCTAGCTAGGTAGGTACCGGTAGCTACAGCACCGTCAGGGACTCAGGGCCCCACGCCTAAGCGAGTCTCTACACATCGTCATCTCAACACTTTTTTTTCGCTCGGGACGGAGGCGGCGACACGAAAGAACTTGCTTGGCCTCGAACTTTCTCCCTATCGCAAGGCCCTTCACCGAAAATTTGGTGTGTTAGAAACTTACTGCACATGTCAACTTCCTTCTCTCTCTGAAGCTGCCTCGGTAGAGTTGCATTTACCACCGTACTGTCTTGCGTACTGGTTCTCTTGTTACGGGACCAATTCCCGTGCACAAACTAAAAGCCGGAGTAGAAAAAGGCAACTGCGCCCTATTTTCTCCAACAACAGTTTCAGTCATCTGCAGAAGCTGCCGCTCTTCACCATCAGCACCTTCGCGACGCTTTTCGACCTACCCGTTGACCATTGAGACAGCATATATCGAAGTCGCGTGCCCCAGTTCTACTTGAGATTCCAAACGTGGTACATCTCGTTTCGAAATTTCTCAACAACCAACATCGTCATCAGATTGAACTAACAGCCTAATTCTGAGCAAGATGTCTTCTGCCACTCTCCAATTCTCTTTGCCCGACTCCTCAATCTTTCAATTCCCTCCAAGCAACGAACCAGAAACCCTCCCGCCTCCAAGTCCAGGCTCGACGCTGTCTGCCCCGCCGTTCGGGATACCTGCCTCGATCTACCATGAGGTGTTTGACGCGAGGGTTCCCATCACCATTGCATGTGTGTACGCAGCTTCCGTGATGGCATTGAATGCATATAACCGGAAATACGGAAACAAGCCATGGAGGATTAGCAAGACCAAGTCTTTCTTCTGGTTTGTAGTGGCTCATAATGTCTTTTTGGCCGTATATTCTGGATGGACATTTGTAGGGATGTTACGGGCTCTTCAGAGATCAGTCGCGAACCCTTCGGGACCCGCAGGACTTGCAGGGACGGTGGACAGCTTGTGCAAAATACACGGCGTTTCAGGGCTTGGAAATGCCATTGCATACAATGGCACGGCCTCGCAATGGGTTTCTGAATCTCCCTCGGTCTTGCTGAGCAGTGCCGGAACTCCAGCTGCTACTGATCTGGGACGTTTATGGAACGAGGGCTTGGCATTTTATGGCTGGTTCTTCTACCTGAGCAAGTTCTACGAAGTTCTCGATACCGCGATTATCATTGCCAAGGGAAAGAGAAGCTCGACCCTGCAGACTTACCACCATGCTGGGGCAATGATGTGCATGTGGTCTGGGATGCGGTACATGTCTCCACCTATTTGGATGTTTGTGTTCGTCAATTCCGGAATTCATGCTCTGATGGTATTGTAACCTATTGAACATATGTCTTCCTAAGCTAACGTGTTACAGTACACTTACTACACATTGACTGCATTCTCCGTCCCAATTCCTCAGTCTCTTAAGAGGAGCCTTACCACAATGCAGATTATGCAATTCCTGGTTGGGGCGACCTATGCTGCTCTTCACTCCTTTGTATCCTACACCATTCCAGTTCAGGTACCTGGCCTTGCTTCTTCAGTACAAAACGCCGCCTCGACTGCCGTCTCATCTGTTGCAGCGGTCGCCACCTCCGCAGGTGTCGGTGAGCTACTGAAAAAGGCTTTGTTCCGAGCAGCGGGCGAAGAAGGCCTTGCCGAGAATGTCCACGGAGGTCACTCACTAGAACAAGTGGCAAAGGCCTCATCTAGCGGTGCTATTCAATACCATACTGAGTACCAGACAGTTCAATGCGTCGACACTAGCGGCCAAACCTTTGCTCTTTGGTTCAATGTCCTGTATCTGACACCTTTGACGGTTCTCTTCGTCAGGTTCTTCGTCAAGAGTTATATCCGAAGAAACCAAAAGGGAGCAAAGGAAGGTCACTCGAGCAAGCATGGAGTAGCTGAAAAGGCTGGCAAGGATGCACTGAAGGGTGTGGAGAGGGAAATCTACACGAACGGAAAAACGAATGGTCATGCAAATGGCCACGCAAACGGTCACGCGAAGGCAAATGGGAAGACAAATGGAAAACATTAGACAGCAGATGGGGAAGCGAATGTGGACGAAGAGATGTTGTAGAAGATGCAATTGGTTATTTTGCGGTGTTAACTGGGAGCATTCTAGCGACTACACGGCCTCGTCTTGGAGAATTTTGCCAAAGGCAAAAATAATGGCGCAATAGAATTAATGTAAAATAGAATGGAGACGTAAGAATCAAATCAAATAGCAGTTGCCTTCACAACACAATATCGAAAGTTCCCCACGTGTAGCTCTACGGTCCATATCGGTCTCGTTGAGTTCCCACCCATACCACCACGCATATGCAGAGTTCAAAACCAACAGGGCTAACACAAGTTGAAGGGTTCTTTAAACTAGAATTCAATTCTCAACTGAATATAATCGAGAGGCTTAGTCCCTCTCGGCAGGAACCGCCTCTGCACTCTCCGGCACCCTCTCCTCAGCACCCAAAACATCCTGCCTATCAACGCCGCTCTTCCCCTTCGTCCCCTTCTCAACATCCACATCCAGCCCCCTCTCCCTCACAGGATCATTCTGATCCGCACCCACACCACTCAGGCCCGGCCTCTCTTTCTTCGGCCCGCCATGGAGTTCCTGGCTCGTCTGTCCACTGCCGGGATGCCCATACCCCGTATGCACATCAGCGCTCGTGGCACCGCCAAGCGTGTCTTGGGCTGAGGTCCAGGTTTCCTTTGAGATGTTCGGGTTGTTGGCTTGTCCGGGGATTTCGTTTTGCGTGTTGGGCTTGAATGTCCAATCTAGGGGCGCTGTGCCCGCGGATAGGGTTTGCGCGCTGAATTCGGGAGCGGCGTCATTGCCTACTTTTACGCCGGAGGCGTGCTGTGGTGGGTTATTAGCTGGGGAGTTGCGATGAGAGGAATTTGAGAAACGCACGCCCTTGGTGGCGAGAGGCTCAGACTTAGACACTCGAGAATGGAATTCTCCTTGGTTGGATACTGCTTCTGCGTTGGTTCTGGTTGTCATTTTGGCGATGGGAAATATGAAATTGCAAAATGGAAACTTGTATTTGTTGAAATAAAGAGCTCGTTATGAAGGGAAGAGTATATGAAGAGATGCTGTAGTTGGGTCATGGTAAAGGTCGATGTGCTCATACTTATTAAGACTGACATCATCCTAGATCATAATTGAAGATCATTGCAGTGTGTATTGCGGAAACTTTTGTGGCAAAGAAGGGAAGATTATTAAAGGAAAATGATTGGCAGTATTAGAGCAAACTTTGAAAAGATGTATGACAACCTTGAAATATAATTTCCTCTTATGTTCAGTTGCTGTTTAAGAAAAGTGGCAGCCTTGCAGTGGCGAGACAAGGCTGAGGATGTATTTACCCCTCAATTGTAAATGTATATTGTGTTGATACGAGAAGAGAATCCGTAGGAAATTGTGATCCATTACTGTACGTCTAATGTAGTATCGTAAGTTGTCGAATTTTATCCGTGATGATATTCTTTTCGGAGTCGTCGTCCAGGTCGTCGACAGAGTTTTCCAGGTGCCTGCCCTCCATCACTGCAAGGCCCATAGTATTGCTCGCTTTCTCACCCTCAATACCTAAATTATGGAGTCTTCTGGCCTTTTCATAACCATCAATCCATCAATCCATCAATCAACTCTTGATCCCTCAATTAAAGCTATTCTTGGCCGTGTCGGTGGAATAGCCATGGCCGCCCTCAGGTTTAACAACCTTCCCGTTACCCGGGATCGTTGACACATGGGACTTTAACTAGGTTGACTTCAGCAAAACTAATCTGGAATCTCACCGTCCGTTGTCCTTGTCAAACGTACCGGTACAATGTTGTATAACCATCTCGCGACCAGAAAGCTCGAGACAGCCCAGACCCATAATACAATTCCCAGAGAGACGGTGATGAAGAGCGTAGGAACAAGGACGAAGAGCGCGATGCCTATCCAAAAGATGGAGAAGAGGAGAGCGGTTATGAAGGAGAGGGCAAGTGTGCCAAGCGCGAAGGCGAGGAACAGAGCGACGGGTGTGAAGGAGAGGAGGGTTTGTATCAGGACAAAAGTCTGCAATACATTAGCGCATGGTTAACAAAACATCTTTGACGCGGGGATTGAAGGTAAATGGGCAGGCCTACGAATAAAATTGGCTGGTCTTGGGCGAAGGCTATGATTTTGTTATTATACTCGCTGCGAGTATCTGGGCTGATCATCTTATCGACAAGGCTTTGAAAGCGGGCGAGAATGCCTGAAGCGCGCTGTTGAACAGCCATTGCTGCGGAAGCTGTAGTTACAATATCGCGAAGTGATGGTAATTTTTATCGCATCGTTACGACAGTGAATCCGTGGAGGAGTTCGTGTACACGAGTGGAACGCAGCTTGAATCTGTGCCTGCCAGCGAATGACAAGCCTGCGTCATCACACACGTGATCTATGTGTATTTTGTCGACGAATTTCTTCAAAATCCGTTATGCTTATTTGAATATGTGCTCAATGTAGGTCAGATTGTGCACTACCATGTTCCATTTATTACGTGCGTTGTGTTGTGGTGCCCCGAAACTATCCTCATTCCTTTCTCTAGTCAGGGATATTTCAAAGTTCTTGATCCCTAAAGGCTATTAAAGCTCAAGAAAAAGGTCTTGAGTATTTTGCGATGTCGCTCTCAATTGTGGCCCTGACATTATCGAATTGAGTACTCACAGGTTGCTCGGCCCCGAGAAGGTTAAATTCACGCAAGCATAAAGAGGTAAGGATGTAGCAGCATTGACCATCGTGGGTTCATTCTTATATCTATGTTGTCCTTACTACTGGAGCATAGAGTCTAGACTTTCTCCAAGTACACCCTCAATCTTCACGATCCAGCGATGTGTCTCCTTCTCTACAATTTCATCGTCATCCTCCTGCAATTCGCTAATGAAAGGCAGCATTTCCGGTAGCATAGACAACCACTCTTCACCCAGTCTATCAGTTAACTCCTGCTCACACTTGACAGCCGCCAATCTCACACTTGCAGTCTCAGATCTCATGTGCTTGAGGATCGCTCCGTTCAACTCTTTGTGATGATCTGAGGAATCTGCCGCAGCTGCAAGTTCAACGATTGTGGGCACGAGTTCCTGAACCACCGGCAACGCTGGGGCACTCATGAACTGTGCACAGAGCACGGGTGCCACAACTCTGAAATGTGATGGCGACTGCCAGAAATCATCTTGATCGTGTTCAAAACACTTGACAAGAGTCCGAAGGACCCTTGACCACAATTCTCTCGAGACTTCATCTTTAGGATTCACGTTCTTCAAGGTATCCACAGCATTGTCGAGCACGTACGTGGCATAGCTGGTGACGATCGACTTGAGATTGTCGAAGAAGACAGCCATGAACCCATAAATGCTTTGCAGGCGCAGATTTCTTCCAGCTATGTCCTTTTTTGGCAATGAGGATGATGCCCACTCCATCAGATTCGAGAAGATGGGTCGGAATGTCGCGTCGTTGAACTTGTAAATCATCTTGATAGCGACCTCGTTGACCTGAGCCTCAATTTCAGCTATTGGATCACTGTCCAAATCTCCTTCCGCCGGTATAGTCCATTGCCGCCGAAGATCAAAAGTGTCTTGGAATATTTTCGCAAGTACGGGAGAGTGCTTGGTTACCACTGTTTTGGAGTGTTTATCAATGGCTATGCTGAGAATTTCCAGATATTCTTGGAGTGCCTATTGCCAAATTAGTATGTTAAAGTTAACGTGTTGTTTTAAGGATCTACTGACCGAAGTACCCATTTTCGCGGCTCGTTCCCAGTCTCTCTGCAAAGCTCCAAACATACCCTTGGCATCAATTTGCTTCGCGGTAAGCCTCATGCATTCCATTCTGCTCTCATCGGCTGCGTCATCAAGGTTTCCCTCAGCAGAAATGTTCGAGATCTCGAGAAGCTTGTCTAAATACCCCCCCGACACCATATATGGCAGGTGTTGTAGCAAGGCACCGATGAATGCGTAACCTGCGTTATGGAGCTTCTGGGCCTCGTCCTCATCCTTGATACTCGATTCCATATATTCTAGAGCCTTGGGAATAGCAGTCGGCAGGACCGAGACGATTCCTTCCCTCAAGATCTCGACCAGTGATGCAAGACAGAGAAGAGCCATAATTCTCAGACGATTTTCTGACTGGCCAAGACAATGATTGCTCGCAATCGTTTCTGCTGCTGCCGCCACAGCCTCGAGATCCTTCTTGCCGTACTTCTCGGAGATCTTGTCAACACAGGCCACTGCAATATGCTTGTACAAAACATCTTTCGATTCACGAATAATCGCTGTTAGCTGTGGCAGGAATCCAAGCATTGCGCTCCTCGAACTTGCGTCAGATAGACTTTCATGATCAATACGGACCTCTAAAGACTTCAGAATCTTTCGTCGCAAAGACTCGTTAGGTCTGTCGAGCAAGCCCTCAACAGATTTCACAAAGTCACCGGTAGATAGGAGACCAAGTAGACTCTCCAGAACATCACCGCAAGCGCCGTGTAAGCGTTTCTGATCTTTCAACGTGTCGGCCAAGGCCAAAATGTTTTCTAGCAGATTTGAGTAGAGGTCTCGAATTCTCGCGGCGTCCATGTCGTCCCGGTCAAGTAATTTTCCTGTTTGACTAGCCAGTCGTTTCTGAGAAAGGAGGTGCGGCAATAATGTCATTATATTGGAAGCGGTTCGTTTGGGGTCAGAAATTCCGTCATCGTTGGCGTTAAGTAGGATATTTGAATATGTGGGTTTCGGTTTCAGAACATCTCCAACCAAGTCAAGGTATTTAACTGCAGATTGAAGTTGAATCTCCACACTGAACGAGCCTGCAACATCTGCTGCAAATGATTTTATACTCTCAGTTGGTCCGTACTTGTCCACAAGCATTGCTAATAGCGCGAATAAGAAGTCTTCTGGGCGAAGGGTTTGGACCAAGGAGGTGAAAAGGGCCTTTCGGCGGTGTGGAGGCACATGCTCGTAAGCTGCGACAAAGCTGAGAAGTAATTCCGCTGCACCGGTGACAAGATTTCCTTTCTCTTTCCGAAGTGACAAGATCAGAGGGGGGATGACTTCACGAATGGTCTGGCTGATAACATGTGCAGAGTACTCGTCGTTTTGGCGGAGAACAGAGCTTCCCATAAAAGTGAAAATGGGCATGACGCTGTGGAGAACTAATTCTGGCACGGTATCTGCTAAAGAGGCAATGAGCAACAGAGCGGCGTTTTGAACCTGTGGACTCGCTGTCTTCTGTACACAATCGACAAGCAGATCTGCTCGGATTGCTGAGCGTTCTAGCTTCAAACTTGAATTGGACTTGTAGGCTTTGATAATAGCGAGAAGACTGCTAAGCACCAAGCCCTGAAGATAGGCCAGCTCCGAGGCTACTTGAGCTTTGAAGTGTTGAAGTTCAGCTAGGACATTGAAAAGGCCTTTTAAGAGCTCAGGTTGCTTGCCAGCGTCAGAGCTATCAATAAGCTGCAGGACGAAAGTGACTTTCTGCACAGTAGATGTGAGCTGTTTCAAATCCTGGAGTGAGGTCCTGGCGATTTCTCCGTGACTTGTCCTTCGCCTTTTGGTAGCTGGTGGCTTGTCTGCTAATTCGGCAGTTGTTGGAAGTTGTTCAAGGAACGATAGTAGTGTATCTGTTGAAAGTGGCATTGTTTGAAGAAGCTGAGCTGAACCCTGAGAGATTGATCTGCGGACTTCGTGGGAATTATCGGCCGTAGACTGGGCTGAGTCCATCAACATTTGAGCGGTATTGATGCGAAGCTCTCCCTTCAAAGATGTCCAAATTGCCCGCAGCCTTTTGAAAATAGCATCAATAATAGCTGGTCTGCTGACTTCCACGTCTCCATTGATGATTCTAGCCAAATACTCAAGGCCCTCGTTATCATCCGGAGTAATAATCATAAGTGCTTGATCATCGACTTGCACGGGATCAAGTTGTTCTTCAAGGCAATGTTGTGAAGCTTCTGCTGGATTGAATGACACCCATTGCTGGAGTATAGGGAGGAGCAATTTCGTCCTCGTTGTACCAGCCACAGTGCGGAGTTGGTTTAAAAAGGTGAGTAATCTCATCTTCAATGAGAACAATGGAGTGTGGATTGCGTGACTAGACAAGAAGGCTATTATCGAAGCGCGTGTGGTTTGTGGCAATCGCCCAATATCCTGCTTCTTTGGGCTCTCGGAGCTACGCGGACTGTTCAGGGCTTTCTGAAAGACGGACTCAATGTGTTTCCCGTCCAGTACACATTCTTCCAGGGCTGGAATGACTACATCTGTGAGTAGTCTTGGGACGATATCTCCAGAGAGCCACTCCAGTTCACGAGTATTATCTCCAAGCCCATAAATGTCCTCAGAAGCCCACTTGCGTAATTGCTTTAACTTCTTTTTAGACTCTGCGTTGGCGGAATAGTATTTGTTCAGAGCAACAAGAAACTCTGCTGCAGCATGACGAACCTTCGCAGCAGAATCACCCAGTGCACCAACTGCATACGGCAAAACTGCCTGGAGATCTATGGCTTCTACCTTGCTATCTGACAAGCAACGGGTGGCCATTCGAAGTGCTGAAGCTCGAGCCACGACAGGGTGAGGACCACACCAAGTCCTCATGTAAAAACTGAAATACAGAGTGTCCTCTAAGGCAGAATCGCGTCGCAGAATTGGAATTTTGTCAAAGGATTCAAGATCTGAAGGATTTGATGTTGCCACCAAGAATGCATGACACAAGCCTGGGTATATGTGTGACGAATCGTGAGATAGGAAGGACGATTCGGTGGCCGTTCTTTTGGGGAGGGCTTGAAGAAGAGTGGGGAGGTCTGGCGTTGCAATTGTTTCAACATTGGAGCCTTCCATGGGTAAATCCTCAGATTTCGTAGCTGGAGCCTCAATTTGCCGGAGTGATGCATTAAGCTTCAGTTCCAATTCATCGATGTCCACCTCGGTAGCTTCCAGTGCTCCACGAACCACAGAACCGACATTCCCAGGGAGGTGCGTGAGAGCAACCAGCGACGACGCAAGATGCGGTCCCAGTGTTGGATTTGTGTTGTCGTCGATTTGATGAGCAACCAAAACCAATGCTTTCACAAGGACGCAGCATTGAGGATCACTCAATAACTGGCTGCTAATGATCTGTTCAATCATTTGAAGGCCGTTGATCTCTGAATTCTTCCGTAACCGTTCCACAAGTGCTAGACAAAGCCCATTGGCAAGCCTATCCACACGGCGTTGTTTCGAGAGATCGATAAGAAGAGCCGACAACCCCTCGACTTTGAGCAGTTCTTTTGCAAGTCGTTTCGTGACCTGTTTAGCTCCTCGATGTTGTGCCAATACGGACAGGCAGATGAGTCCAGGCTTTGTGGTTTCAGCTGTCCATCCCGTTACCACGGCTTCCATCATAGCGGTCAAAAGCTTGTCATCAAGTCCACCCCTTGACGCCATTACTGAGAGCAGCATATAGCAGCCGAGGCGCAGATCAGGAACTTTCTTCATCGCAAGTCCTTCATTTAAAGTTGGTAATAGTCTCAAGATGACGTCCTGCTCATTTTGTTGTTGCACGGCTTTCCTCCCAGACCGAGCTTTATCCAGCATGCCCCCAATTGCTTCGGTCATTACGCCTGCCCAAAAGGCTATAAGTGCTGGGTATTGCTGCCGTAATTGACATATTCGAAGAACATAGGTATTAAGGGTTGAGGCGAACGAGGTGTTAACAGTTGCGGTATGGACGACTACATGCCTAGAAGGTAGGGTCAAGGATCGTATGTAGGGATGGAGAAATTTATATTCTAGTGGAAGATTCGAAGGCAATATCGACAAGAGAGTGGTAAATATTGGAAGCGTGTGGTATGGTAGGAAAGTCATAAGAAGAAACGATGCATTGCGTTCATGAACCCTGAAGAAATGTAAATAATCTGACCCGAATGACTTTTGTCTTTTCGCTCACCTGAATCTTCGAATCAACCATTCGACTGCCTTTACGGCTGGACTTAACCTTAACCTTGCACCAACCAGGCCTAAGAAAACCTCGAGTCTCTGGTCAAGCTCTGAATTCTCTGCAGCGGTCATTTGAGTCCGGTCCTCATCCTTGCTCTGCTCGCTGAAAATGTCTCTCTGAAATTCCGAGAACCTCCCATCCAAGAGGCACAACTCCTGAAATCCCTCATGGCATAACGTGTATATTGTGTCGAAACTTTGCGATGCTGCCACTCGGGGCTCGAATATGAGAGACTTGGAGTGCGCCGCCTTTTGAGCTTTGAGATTCAGAGAGTTTTCTGAATTGGCAGATATCACCGAGAGCTGGGCTGCCAAGGAAGTGGCCATGATGTATGCTTAACGGGACAATAGCTCAATATGTCATATTTGAGGGTGTATCGACGAACGTCGCACCAGCTCTTATCGCGAAATCAAAGCCCAACTTTTTTTTAAAGTTTTCTTTCGCAGCTTGACGAGGCTGCAGTTTTGGTGGCTCGTGCGCTGACCAATCACGAGGCCGCATGCTTTTGAACGTCACTTCGTCACTTCATCTTCAAATCCAAAATATTCGGCACATATTAGAATCCAGCAGTAATGTTATAAGCAAAAGCCCTCCCTGGGTTGGTTGAAATGTCTGAGCCCAAGGCCAATGTCCCGAAATTCACTTCCTTCAGACCCAAGCCTACAGCAGCGGCGCCGGAGGAGGCCAAGGCCGAAAAGAGCTCGGAAAGGAAGCACCGCTCCAGGGGCAAAGACGAGACGTGTGACAAAGATCACAAGCGGCGACATCATGAGCGATGGCGATCTAAGAGCCGTGAAAGGAGTCCACTTCGGAAACCTGAGATAGAAGCATCACGGGCCCGACAGACGGATGACTCGGTAGGTGTTTTTGTGGTTGACAGGAAGGGTGATGAGAAGAATCTCATCTATGGGAGCATCCACCGATACAGTATACCTCCCTTCCATCGCTATGGTGCGGGTCGTGTGCTTGGAGCACCTCCGGATACGAAGATTGATCGAGACTATGGACACGAAAAGGGGCTCGTACTCAGCCGCTGGAGAGATTTCAGAAATGACTTCAGGGAGAAATACGTGTTTTCAAAAATAGAAAGGGAGAGACCCCGGCTTTTAAGAATACGTACTCAAGTTGAAACCGAAGAGAAAAGCGACGTCGAAGCGAACTTCATTCCCTTGCAAAGTCAGAGAGGGAAGAAGCGTAAAAGGGTTGGGAATGGCGATGGAGACAGTTCTGCTTCTGATCGCGACGAGAGAGATTATCGATCGATATACGGCAAGGCCAAATCAAGAGATCAACCTATTGACGAGGATCTCGAATACGCAACAGAAAGTGACTCTTCGGGCTCCGAAGCTGGGCGGTCGATGAAAAATGATCCTTCTACTCGCCAGAAGAATATAGAGCTATCTCGGAAGGTTGATGACTCTCTTCATGATGTGAACGCCTGGATCGCTTTGATTGACCACCAAGATGTCCTAATCAGAGCCCAAGACGACCGCCGCAGGATCACAAATGCCGAGATTCGAAGTACTGCGGACATCAAAATCCACATGTATGAGAAGGCTTTGGAAAAGGCCAGGTCTCTAAAAGACCGCGAGAGACTTTTACTGGGCTTAATGAAAGAAGGAGAAAAGATCTGGGAAGTTAAATATCAAGCAGAACGTTGGGAGCAGATTTCGAAAGAGAATATTGACAGTCTCCTTTTATGGACAAGCTATCTCAATTTCAAGCAAACGGAATTCTCGTCATTTCGGCATGAAGATATCAAAGAAGTATTCTCAAAAAGGATAAATACTCTCTCGAAAGCTGCTCTGGTATCTGAGATAGGAGATTCTGATTCGCTGTATCACCAACTTATCTACTTGCTCCTGCGCTTCACTTTATTCCTGCGTGAATCTGGATATTCAGAACTATCTATGTCGATCTGGCAAGGCCTTCTTGAAATGAATTTCTTTGCTCCCGACTTACAACTTTCTCAAGCAGAGGCTATTAAGCGCTTCAGTGCTTTTTGGGAAAGTGAAGTGCCTCGAATTGGGGAGGATGGTGCTCTCGGCTGGCGTTGCTTTGTGGGAAACGAAAACTCGTCGGAAGCCCCTGACCCTTTGGTTGATGAAGCAGCCGATGTAGTGGACAGTAAAATTTTATTCAAAAGTTGGGCCGCGGCGGAAAGACTTAGAACTATCTGCTCTCGTGCTCCAGCTAGAACCATGGACGAGGTAACGGAGGATGATCCATTCCGGGTGATTCTATTCTCGGATATTGAAGATTTTCTCATCCGCTTACCCACCCAGTCACCAGATCTACGGAAATTACTACTGGATGGGATTTTGCTCTTTTGTCGCCTGCCTGCACTTGGTTCACTTAATCACGGTGATTCAAACAAGTGGCCTCGAGATGCTTTCGTCGGTAACCATCTACTAGAGTATGACATAGGCTGGATCAAAGAGGCATATCTTCTCCCCAGCAATGAAGAAATCGAAGCATCTGACCTCGCGGCTCTGATGAGAGTGCCAATTTCTAATTTTGCAATATCATCAGAGGCACTCTTTGGGTCAAGTCAGTTGTCTAGAAAGAAGCCTTGGAAAGACATTTACGCCGGAGATCTTGGTCCTGTGTCTTACCAATGGGTGAGAAATACTCTTAAACAGCTAACGGAGACTCATCTTTCGGAGGACTTCGCCGAGTACTACCTAGCATTTGAGTTTCTGAACGAGCCATTGACGATCAAAAAGATATCGAAGAGCCTGCTAAAACAGCATCCAACCAGTCTTCGGTTGTACAACTCCTACGCACTGATCGAATGGTCTCGAGGCAACAAAGACGCTGCTCGAGGCGTGTTTTCTGCAGCTTTGAATCTGCGTGGATCGGTGGCTGAGAACGATTGGGACAGATATTCAATCATGCTCTGGATAAGTTGGATTTGGGCATGCCTCGCGGAGCAGGACAACAATACCGCGCTTCAACATCTCCTATCCATTGCAGATGGCACTACAAATGCGACTGTAACTCTCTCACCGGCACTATTGCTCAGAGCAAAACAACATTTGACCTCACAACGAGATTACCTGATGTTCTCTGGGAATCCGAGGTCTTCTGTAGCATGCACAGAATGTAGGTCTTACCTTTTTCATCAAGCTCTGAGATCGCCTGTGTGTAAGCTCCGCGCTGACTTCACCAGCTCTGATGCTCCTCCGGTACTTGACTGGAGATTCTGGCAACGAGACAAAGTCTACAGCACAAGGAGATATCAGCTCAGCTCTTGATATTTGTACCTCATTCTCTGAAATCCTTGTCTCCAGAGAACTCACCCACTCCGTCTCCCACGAGCTCTTACTTCAATCTGCAGCCCGTCTTCTCGTGCATCACGCACGCATCAGGCCCTTCCGTCCTGCACTTATTCGAGAACACCTTACCCGTTTCCTGAATTTCTTCCCACAAAATACCATGTTTCTTTCGCTCTACACTTGGAACGAATCTCGACTTCGGATTGACAACCGCGTCCGAAATATTCTATTGTCTACAGTCTTAACACCAGAAAACGACACTTTGACATCCCGACTCTTCTCCATCCGCTACGAAATACAGCATGGCACGATTCATTCTGTTCGTTCAGCATTTGAGCATGCTTTGTCTTCGCCAGCGTGCAAGTCCTCTGCAGGTCTTTGGAGATTCTACATCTTGTACTGTCTAGAGACTTCACAGTTCCACTCACAGGCAAAGGATATTTGGTATCGAGCCATCAAATCATGCCCGTGGGCAAAAGAGCTCTATATAGTGGGATTTGAGAAGATGTGCGATATGCTACCCTTTGAGGAGCTCAAGAGCATCTGGAGAATTATGGGCGAGAAGGACTTGAGGGTCCACGTTGATTTACAAGAGAGATTCGAGGATATCGCTGAGCTGGAGAAGGCTGCAGGTGAGCAACGCCAGCTGGGTTATAAATAGGCACTGCCAAGTTGCGGAAAGCATAAGATTGTGTGGAGGATTATTTTTGATACCCAACCGCAGCGGAGTTTCTTTGTTCACTTGGGTGCTGCATAAACTCGCGCAATATATCAGAAGCGACTGGAGAAACTCACTGCCAAGGGCATTGGTCTTAATTTAAATCGCTTCCCAGCACTAAATCACCTGATCGGGTCTGTGTTCCCGGTTCTCATGGAATCTTAGTGCTAGGACTCCAGGTTTCCATCAATAGAACCTCAACATACCCCGATTCATTCTCATCAATCTCACAAAAATGCAAAGAAGTAGACGATATTTGGATCCGACACTCTAGATTCTCGTCTCTACACTATGCACTATAGATCCCCTTTTTCTCCCCAATATACGCAGGAATCTCTCGTTCAAGAATTTCCCCCTAACCTCTTCTTCATTCTCTCCCATTATTCCAATCACTCAGAACCACATTTAAGTAGTCGCAGTGAAGTCAACAGCAGTAGACGCCTGTCCCGCGGCCGCAGTGTCAAGCTTGATGTTGTTTGCAAGCTTCGCCTGCTCAGCAGCAAGGTCGCTGCTGCTTCCGCCCTGGGCAGCATCAATCTGAATCCCCAAAACCTCGGCCGTGAGCTTGAGGACCTTGTTCTTTATCTTGCCGTTCTGTTTGCATATATCAGTATTCGTCTTCGTGTGACCTGAAATCAGCAAAAACAAACCTGGAGAGCCTGAGCAGCAGCACCGCTAGCAGCAGCAATAGCTGGGTTGAATACTTGGACCTCAGCATCCTCAGCTGCATCGTGTGTGCCTTTGATGATTTTCAGATCGGCCGCTGAAACACCAGCCAAGTTATTCCTGTCAATATTTGCAAACAGGGCATTTGCTTCAGTCTAGACCATCAACCAAGTTAGCATCATATTTCAGTATATCGCTGGACCAGTGAATTCAAGAGCTGGGCTTTCCTCACCTCAGCATTTCCTGCTGTTCCACCGGAAATAGAGATTGCGTTGTAGGTTGAGGCCTTGAGAACGCTCCCGTCTCCGGCTGCAGTGACATTGACAGTGTTGGATGCTGCGCCTGCGGCAGAAGCAGTTGCTGTAGCTACTGCTGCAGAAGTGCTGGAAGCTGCCTTCTTGGGCATAGGTGAAGATGCCACAAGGGCGAGGAGGGAGAGGGAAAAGATGGTGGCTGAGAAACGCATGCTTGCTGTTTGTTTGTTTTCGAAAAGGTGGGAAGATAAATACACTATATGAAAAGAATATAAGACAGCACAGCTGCAAAAGAATGTAAGTTGGAAAGTAGGATGAAAGGCCCTGAAGGCTGGAAAAGACTGAAAGAGAGCGCGGCTGAAGAATAGAAAACGGGAGAGGATAGGATCCTCTTATATCGAGTATCACTTATCGCTAAGCAACATAGTTGTCAAGCTCGTTAACTTCCCGTGGAATCCTTAGGACGAAAGGGCACGGAGAGTTAGCGGCATGATGGGTTCGATTGAGTTCTCCGTCTCATCTTGCCCTCTGCTGTCAAGCCACTCTTCTGGCCTTTGCACTTAGTTCTCGTATTCTCCTGGCAACAGAGGGTCTGCCAAGACCTTTATGATCCCACCGGCGTTGCGTGAAACTAGGCGTGAAGTTTTATTGTCGCAGTTAGGAATCCAATCCGGGGTAGCGGTAGATCATACTTGAACACTCGGTATGATCATCGGACGAACGTCTGAACATCTCAAACATCTAATCAGATCTTAGTAACCGGATCAATTAGCGCGCATCTCTCGATTTCAGGTGATTTAATTCTTGGAATGAAGTAAGAAAAGGGATGGTTTCATATTGTGAGCTGTCGGAACTCAGATGGCTACCGAGATTGCACAGTTTCAGGTTATCAGATGAATTTTGGCCCCACTCCAAACACTCTTTGGCCTGTTCTCACGGACATCTCATTTACTTGGTATACTTGGTCCCTAAGATCAGTAGATGTACCCATGCAACAGCAAATGTTCGCGGACGCCAGGGTACAACTACTGATCCCTGAGACCAAGTATCGTCGGATGAGGCCGGGAGCTGGAAAGGCTAAGTTTTGGGGAACAAACCCAGACAAAATGAAGCTCTGGGGACAATGGGGGTCTGCTGGAAATTTAAGTTTCACGTGAGATTGGGGTATTTTGAGAAATACATATATGCATTACTCTCTTCGCAAGCTATCTATCTTCAGGTATCCTCTGAATCATCAAGCATCAGTCCACCAATAAAATCCCGCTGAACGCCATGCTTTTGACAAAATCAAATATTGCTCATCGTCTCCATAAACATGCCATTTATCACATAACTCATTTTTGCCCCAGCATCTATTCATAGAGCTGCATTCCGTCGTCATCTTCACCGATGACGTCTTCAATATCTGATGGATCGATTTCCATATCATCCTCACTGCTCGTATCTGTGTCGGTGTGGTTGGGATGGATCTTGATCCTGCCATTATCCAAGTACACTCTGGCAGTCTCTCCATCCTTGATGTTGCCCCTAAGGATCAGTACAGCAAGTTTGTTCAAGACTTCTGTCTCAATCAATCTTGCAAGCGGCCTAGCACCATAACTAGGATTGTAGCCAGCAGTGCCGAGCCAGTTCTTGACCTCGGGTGTGCAGTCAATCTTGACACTTCTGCCATTGCTCTCCAGACGTTTCTGAATCTCGTCCAGACGAACTTCAACAATCTTTCTGATTTCAGCCTTCGACAAACGGTTGAAGATGATGGTCTCGGAAATACGATTCAGGAATTCTGGCAAGAAGTAATCTTCTAATGCCTTCTTCACCATTGCCTTGGTGGTGTCATCAATCTTGCCGTTAGCTGTTGTTGTACGTTGAAGGTACTCAGCTCCGATGTTGGATGTCATGATAACGATACAGTTGCGAGCATCGATGACACGTCCTTGGCCGTCGGTAATACGTCCGTCATCCATCAGTTGAAGAAGAATGGTGAGAACTTCCTTTGCAGCCTTTTCGACCTCATCGAAAAGAAGAATTGAGAATGGCTTCCGGCGCAGGGCTTCCGTAAGCTGTCCACCAGCGTCATGTCCAACATATCCTGGAGGTGCACCAATCATCCGACTGACTGTATGGCGTTCTTGATACTCAGACATGTCAAGTCGAATCATTGCTTTGGGATCATCGAAGAGGAACTCTGCTAATGCTTTCGTGAGCAGAGTTTTGCCGGTACCCGATGGACCACAGAAGAGGAAGCTGGGAGGCTGGTTTGGATTGCTGAGTCCGGATCGTTGGAGACGAATTTTATCCGACACTGCCTTCACAGCTTCCCTTTGACCAACTACAATCTTACTGAGAACTTTCTCCATGTGAAGGAGCTTATCTTTCTCAGTGGTCTTGAGTCTCGTGATAGGGATACCCGTAGCACGAGCGACAATCTCGTTGATTTGATCTGGACCGACAACATCGGTAATGAGCGATCCGCCAGAGTCTGGGTTGTGCTCAGAGCTGAGAGCAGCATCGGCCGCGGCTTTTTGCTTCTCTAGACTCTTGATGAATGCTTCCTGCTCGGGAATGGCGTAGTACTGCAAATCAGCAGCTCGTGCGTCGTCGCCCATACGGGTGGCCTCGTCCTTCTTGACCCGCAATTGGTCAAGCTTGACTTTAGCCTCTTGGATTGCTTTGCCTCGAGCTCTTTCACTCTCGTATTTGTCGCGTAGTGGTCTGAGTTCTTCTTCTACGTTTTGGGCATCCTGCTTGGCTTGTGCGAGACGTGCTTTGGAAGCGTCATCTTTCTCTCTGGACAATGCGTGAATCTCAATCTTCAATTGCTGAAGTCTGCGATTCAGATTGTCAAGAGCCTCAGGTAGGGATTCTCGTTCAGTTTTGACTGCAGCTGCTGCTTCGTCGATAAGATCGACGGCCGAGTCAGGAAGACGTCGCTGAGTGAGGTATCGGGCAGCCAATGTAGCTGCAGTGACGATAGCACCATCAGAAATTGTGATACCATGGTAGACCTCGTATTTCTCTTTGAGTCCACGGAGAATCGAAATTGTTTCTGGGACCGTGGGCTCTTTAACAAGAACTTGTTGGAATCGTCGTTCGAACGCAGCATCCTTCTCAATGTACTTCCGATACTCGGCAAGAGTTGTGGCACCGATGCAGTGGAGTTGACCTCTGGCTAGCATGGGCTTCAGAAGATTGGCGGCATCCATGCCACCCTCCCCAGTCGAGCCAGCACCCATGAGGAGATGCATCTCATCGACAAAGAGGACAATGAACTCCTTGGACTCCGCAATTTCCTTCAAAAGCCCTTTCATTCTTTCTTCGAATTCTCCTCTGTACTTGCTGCCTGCAACAAGAGAGCCGACGTCGAGGGAGAGCAGTTTGCAGGCTGCAAGGTTGTCCGGTACATCATTATTGACAATTCGTTGTGCCAGACCCTCAACGACTGTTGTCTTACCAACACCTGGTTCTCCGATCAAGACTGGGTTGTTCTTGGTACGTCTCGACAAGATTCGAACGACTCTTCGAATTTCCTCCTCTCTACCAATGACAGGGTCAACCTTACCCTCTCTCGCCATAGCAGTCATGTCGATCGTGAATTTCTTCAGATTTTCGAATTCTTCCTCTGCATCGGCTGTCTTAGTGTCCACTCGGCGTGTACCACGGATCTGCTGAACGGCATCCTGTAACACCTTGACATTGAGAATGTTGCCATCCTTCAAGCACGCCTGTATGGTAGAATCCTCTGACAATGCAATGATCAAGTGATCAACTGCAATGAAAGAGTCCTTTTGTGTCTTCTGGAGTTCGTGTGCTTGTCTTAAAACCTTCGTGAACGAGGGTGCCATGGAAATTTGCTCGGGAGGTGGTGTTTGACTAGGTAATCGTACGATAGCCTTATTCAGGGATCGTTGGAAACCTTGTGCGTCGCCATGAGCTCGCTCGACCACTTGACGGAAGAGAGATTGTGATGAAGCACCGTGTGATGCGTTGACTGTTTGCTGTTGATCCTTCGATTCGTCTGGCGGAGGGTCGAGCAGACTCGATGCAAGGTGGACGGGGAGCAATTGTGGGTGGGCGTTGGCTTCTGCAATGCCCATCGCGTCGGAAAGGGCCTTGCTGGCCCGATCCGTAAAGTTCATATTGGAAGTCGACATTTTGTCGAAATGATCAAAGAGAGATCAGTTGTATGTGCGTTGCTGTGGTTGTTTGTGAAATCGTAAATTCGTTAATGAGGGGTTGGAATGCCTGGAACCGATCAGTCGTTCCAAATGTGTTTTGATCTCTGACAGTTCGTGATGAATTGAGTTTGTGAGTACAAATAGTAAGAGATGGCAGTCAAGCCCCCTTCCAAGATTATATGCACAGTGATGACCATGCAGAAGAGCCTGGCATGATCTAGGACAACAGGGACAACAGCAGACCACTGTCGTCACTTCTGGAAGCATCTCGCAACCCCACCAAGTTTCCAGGGTGGAGCGGCCGCATCAACGAGTCACGTGAGAGCCTGACTAACGGGATCTCACTTCAAGGTCAGAGACAGGGCATTCTGATTGTACCGTGAAGGTCGTCAACAGACGCAATGAGTGCCCGAACGACTTCAGAGGTAGTACGGCAAGCTACCAAATCAATAAGGAAAGCACGCGGGGCATCAAAAACAGCATCTCCGAAGCCGCAATCGAACAGACCGGAACATGGGCGGCAAATATTTGTCTACAACCACTTACAGAAGAATCACGTTGTATACTCACTCACAAGAGCGTTGAGGGTATTGCCTTCATCCAATTCATTGCACAACGATATGTGCTGACCCAATTCCAAGAACAATGCTTCCCTCGCGCAACTCCCCTTCAACGGCAAGAAAACCGTCCCTGCTGCCCTCCGCAAAGACCTGTGGCATCCGTTAGCTCAAATCTCCTTTCTTCCAGGTCACGGTGAGATTGGCCTCTCTGTTTTTCAGAAACTGCGCGAGTATCGAAGACGACACGAATTAGAATGGGGCGATGAAATTAGGTTCGACGAAAAGGGGAAGCGGCTTTCGAAAAAGCTCAGAGGGAGGAAGATTTGTGATCAGAAGGCGAATAGCGTAGCTGATATTGCGGCTGTATTGGAACATCTGGAATTAAAGGAGGGATCTGAAGAAGTGAAAAGGGGGGGAATTGGGTTGAAGGGTGAGGGAACAGGAGAGAAGGTCGAGGTGCTTTGGAATGATTTGAACGATGCCGAATTTGCGGAAACATGGAGTGAGAATGTTGAGCATGGATTGTGGAGGCACCACAACGAAACCGTGGATCTGGATATAGCCCCGCTGGCGGAGGAAGAACTGCCTTCAATTGAAGCAAAGAAGGATGAGAGGCTGGTGTTGTAGAATTATACACGGGGTTTGCAGGGACGGCACAATATAGATGTACAACAAGAAATGAATTCGTTTTCGGCATTTCAGTGTCATGATCGTTACTATGACTAAGGATGCTTCAAAATACCATTTCCCTATCAGATATTGCCGTCGAGGGCGTCTTAAACCCTGATAGTAAACGACTTCAAATATTCATAGTCCTGAATGTTTGCATTCACGCATTCTCTGATAACTTTGGCGCCCTCCTCTCCATATTTTTCGCGCCATTCTTCATCCTCACTCTCCACAGTCTTCTTTTTCTTTTTCTTGCAAGATAATATCAGTAAACATCCAAGCCCCTTCAGAGCATAGCCAAAGATGCTGGTGGAAACTCACCCTTGCATGGTCTCTCGGTTTGAGAGAAGTACTGTTGATGGCGTCCTCGTGGAACCCTTTCCACTTCTCAAAAGCATCTCTGGCCCTCTGGTGGTCCTCTTCGGTGTCCCAAATCAGCATTTCTGGAGTATAATTGATGCCGACCTCCTTGCAATACGCCGAAACGATACCCTCAGGATTGTCCAATAGGTCGTCGGCATCGATTACAGTGATGCTAACCTCACCATCTTTCAACTCGCTATGTTCACTAGAACGGGTTGGGCCAACTTGCTTGTTCTCGACCAGGAAATCAAAGACACGACGCAGCTCATCATATCCAGCCTCAGATGGCATGAAGTCGTAGAAGCCGGTGATCTTATTCAAGGGAGGAACGGTGCAACGGTAATACGATGGAATACTGTGTCGAGGATGACGGATCAGGAACGTGAAGTGGAATTGCTTCAGGATCTCGGCTGGCACAACAGTCGGGTTACCGGGCTGGGCCTCTGTATCATAGGGGAAAGGAGGTTTGTTGTGGCTATTGGCATGGCCGTTGACGAAATCACTTGTTCCATTTGTTCCATTCGCTTTCCCCTGAATTCCATTCGTCTCATTCGTTCCTACGCCCTTTTTGATGGTCTTCCCACCTAGAGAAGGAGCGATAGTTGCGAGTTGTCCGTTTGGTGGCACCAGATAGTGAGTTATATCCTTGATGAAGAGTCGCTTGCCCTATTCAGTATAAGTCTGTGTCCAATCAGAGCATTTTGCATCTTCAAATGTCAAAGATATTGTACGAAGGGTTGCTCTGATCGTTAGTATAGGCTTCGATGATAACTGATGCATATGAGGCGCTCAATTGGAGTGACACGTGCTTAAGAGAGGACTTCCTCCCAAGCAAAAATAAAAGCACTTCTGGAGACATAAATCTGGCAACAGCTTTATTCTCGATGCAAAGAAAAGGAAGACTGGAAAGAAAATCGAACCTTTTCGCCCTCCCTTTCAATATTCTCGAATATTGTCTTGAATGTGCTGTTGGCAAAGTCGCTGTCCTCGCGAGCTTTCTCATCATTCTCATACCTACTGCTCATTCTCTCTGGACCGAAGTAGAAAGCATCCCCGAACGGCTCGTGAATGCAATTCAAAATATCACGGCGAGTCATGAAAACCTGGGCACAGAGATCAGCCATTTGCAGGCCAACTGGAAAGTGGTGAATGAGACTCGCCCTCTCGAATGCCGTGCTGCATGCTCTTGGATGCGTAGCCACAAAAATTGGCTTGGTAGACATGGTTTTGGTAGTTTGAACTTCAATCTGGGCAGTAGACTTTGAGCAATCTATATTTCAAGAAGAGCTGGGATCGTCCAGGAGAATTGATAGTATTTCAGATCAATTGCTAAGTTGGCAGGTTTTATCCAGTTGACAATTGAAAGCTCAGAAGATGGAACTAAGATGCTCCAAGGGATGAGGAAGTTTAACAAAGGCAAGTACAGGTCTGTTGAATTGACGCTAATAAGTGAAAAGTTTCCCAGGGCAAGAACCAGCAGCCATGGTGCGACCATTTGCCTGGCCACGATTCCATGGTTGTGGGGAAATCTCTTTCCCGTTGAATTGCATGGTCGAGGATCAATTCCCCAATTTTCTGCTGTAACACCAAATCCGTTGGCCACTGCTGCGTCTGGATCTTCCTTGGACGTGGCCGGGCTTCAGGTTGGAGGGCTACGTCAGGAGAAAAGCAAAGCCAAGCCAACGCCACCAAACCTTCCCGGACGCCGCAGAGGCTGTTGAGTGGGCCTCTGGTGGCTGTTTCGACATGGGCGACGAATAACTTCACAAGGCTTTGGTCATACTTTTTGGAAGGCGTGGGATACAGATGGACGTGATTTAACGTTTCGGAAGACGGTGCTGGTGGTGGTGCGATTTATGAGGCACAAGGATAAGGACGCTCAGCTCGTGGATAGGCGTATCGAGCACAACCCTGCAATGTCGTGATCGAGGGCTGAAGATGCAGATCACCCCATTCGGCCAAGAGCTGCAGTTAGAAGCGTTTGCAGTGTTCACGATCCGGAGACGGCGGAGTGCATCGGCTTAAAGGGTTGGTTACTTGTGCAGTACCTATGCAAGGGCTGGGGCTGGGCACTCTAAGGAGGTAGAATCGAGGTACTAAAGTGCTAAGGGCTTGGAATGGAGAGAAATATAAAGTATTGCTTGCATCCGGACTATCAAATATAGCCGCAATCATACTTCTGACGGGCATAGCTGCCATGGATTGTTCTATTGGGCATAACTCACTACTTTAGGGGGTTTGCGCCACCTGGCTCCTCGTCTCGCCTCTCTTCATCTCTTCATCTCTCGCTCTTCCATTTCTCATGAATGTGGCAAATACTCAGCACAAGCATGTCTTGTCTTCTACTTGTACTACTCGGCCTTTCACACTTACTACTTTCCCGTCTACCTACCTACATTCCAAATACCGGGCTCGGAATAATCACGTGAGTGGCTTTCGTTATGACACCGCTTTGCATAAATTTAATTCTCCGAAGTCGGGATTTCGGAGGGCTCTTAACTCCATTAATCAGATTACTTCAGTACTCATGAAAGCGTGCCCTCAGGTTCCTACTTCCTACTCTCCTCCCAATCACACCCCTTTCTGCATTGCACCGCTCACATTTCTTTTCACACGCCAGGGACGCGTCCCTACTTTGAGACAGAAAGCGCCCTCATATACTCTCTGTACAGGGGCAGCTGCCAGTAGGAACGATTGCTACAGTATCCTCCCCCCGGCCACTTATAGTTGATGCTTGCGTAACTACTACGGGATCCAAGCCTCCAAATCCAAAATCCAAGAGTGCAAGAGTCAAGGACATCACACTAGCTAGTCGGAGGGGTTGCTAATGAACTCATAAACTTCTTTCCTTTCTTCGGATTTTAGACTCGTTCGGTTCATGCGCTCCGATTAGAGACGCTACCCAGTTTCAACCTGGTTACCCCCAGATATTCTTTGAGGCGCCGCCCCGGTTCACTTCACTTGAATAATCTGAATGTGAAATGCGGCTCGCAACAAGCCTCACTTACTGACGACTCTCCGTACCTGCCTCCAACGTGTTTGCGCATTGCATTTCACTTCCTCACGGTGATAAGGCGTCATGTCTGGCGCACTGTTCGGCCCCGGGCAAGGACAAGGCTCAATGTCTCTGGCGATGGGCCCCTCTTCGACCAGCCCCGGTCGTTCCTCACCCGAGTCTTTCGAGGTTGACGATGACAATAACCCAACACAATCGGCGCACTGGCATGGGCAGACTTCGCCAGATTCATCATCTCAGCCACCACGCGCTCCAGCGCCTCTGCAGAAGCGTCGCAGAGTGACTCGTGCCTGTGACGAATGCGTATTCTTCCCATTGGACACCCCAAGTTCTAGATGTGGAAATGACTAACTGGATTTATAGAGACGTAAGAAAATCAAGTGCGATGGCAAGATTCCATGTACGCATTGTACCGTCTACAGTTATGGTATGTCTTCCCAAAATTTTGAGCCGTGTGGAAATTGCTTTCAAATCCAACGCATTTTCCATTGTCTTTCCACCACAGCCATTTGACATGCGCTCTGCAGATTGCACATATGACCAGCCTTCCAATAGAAGAAGAAACCCTGCTCCCCAGTATATCGAGGCCCTGGAAGCTAGGATTCAACGAGCCGAATCACTTCTCCGGGCGGTCTTTCCAGAGGTAGATCTGAATGACCCCAACGTCGATGCTCTTATCCGCCAACATCAGACAAGAGAGATTAAGGAACATTTGTTACACAGTTCGGCCGAAAAGGCTGGAGATCAGAGTTTACAGGATGCACAGTTACGTTCCATGATAGAGTCAACCGGCCAATTAGATCTCGATGAGGCAGGGCATTGGGATTTCCATGGCGGATCTTCTGGCACAGTCTTTATCAAGCGTATGAGGGAGCAATTTGGTGGCCTCCTAGGCAACGACCACAGTGCTCCATTGTTCCCGAGAATACCTCGACAGCCACTGGCTGCTTTTGATTCACCTAAATCATCAACAGACAGTCCCTACGATGCCGGCCTTCCTAACACTATGGACCTGCCCTCTCGAGAGGTCGCGAAAGCGTTGTGCAACGACTCGTTGGAACGCGCATGCTCTCTTCTACGCTTTGTTCATCAACCAACTTTCTATGAAATGGTGGATAAGATATATGACATCCCACCTGAGAATTTTGGGGACAGCGAAAACAGATTTCTGCCTCTCCTTTATGTCGTGCTTGCTCTAGGTTGTATGTTTCATACGGAACCAGGAGAAGACCCGAATGGACCCGTACAAAATACATACAAAGCTGGAATCGATCAAGGGTAATTCACTCCTATCCCTTTCTCTTTATCTAGCAGCAGTCGTGGGCCAACCATATAATTTCTGGCCCTTCAGTGCACTACTGCTGAAATCTGAAGGCACTCCCAAATCTGCCGCACGTCATCTGAAGCCATGGGATTTGCCTATCTTGAGCTCTATAGCTAACTTTCATATAGTGTTAAGTACTTTAGAGCCGCTCGACAAATGATGGACATCACTGACTGCCGCGATCTCACATCGTTGCAAGCTATTGTGTTCATGATTCTCTTTCTCCAATCATCCGCAAATTTGAGCACTTGCTATTCACACATTGGCATTGCCTTGCGTAGTGCTCTGAGGATGGGCTTACACCGCAACCTTGCCGGCAATTTCAATCCAATTGAGCGCGAGACCAGAAGACGTGTATTCTGGATTA
Source organism: Hyaloscypha hepaticicola (assembly GCA_002865625.1). Lineage (NCBI taxonomy): Eukaryota > Fungi > Ascomycota > Leotiomycetes > Helotiales > Hyaloscyphaceae > Hyaloscypha > Hyaloscypha hepaticicola. The sequence goes on from KZ613485.1 coordinate 83,253, forward strand.
TTCGTAAGATGGATACATACGTTTCGGCACTTCTGGGATTTCCGATCATGCTGAGTTATGATGATATCGATCAAGAATTGCCGATTGAGGTTGATGACGAATATATCACCAAAGATGATGTTCTTCCAATGCCACCAGGAAAGTCATCATTGTTGTATGCAGCCTCGAATGCACATACCCGGCTTATGGCTACTTTATCTAAAGTCATCAAGTACATTTATCCTACCAAAGGTCTTGAAAAGTTTGTGCAGGGAGCTTCAAAGTCATCGTATGTCATTAGTCATGCGAAAATCAGAGAAATTGAAAAGGACCTTGCGGATTGGCTTGATAAGCTATCCCCAGATTTGAGGCCAGGAGGTGAGGGTACGCCAGAAGTCCTTCGGTAAGCTCGGGTGCTCCCAACACATTAAAATCCCCGGGAATGCTATCTGACCCTGTCTGCAGTGTACAGCAGCTCCTTCGATTGTCCTATGCCCATGTGCAGATGATGTTGTACCGACCGTTTTTGCACTACGTGTCAAGTAAGCAATGTACTGGTAAGACAATTGACGAGAGATCGTATGCTTGTGCTGCTGCGTGTGTCAGCGTGTCACGAAACATCATTCACATTACAACTGAAATGAAGAGGCGAGGCCTTCTAGTTGGGGCGTTCTGGTTCACAATGTAAGACAACCCTGCTCTGCAACCACCTCTTTCAATGTCATTGGAAATTTTCCAGATACTCGCTAACATTGAATGGCCTCAAGGTACACCACGTTTTTCGCCATCATATCACTGGTTTACTTTGTACTGGAAAACTTGGATAAAGCTGGCACGGAGGAAATCCTCGCGGATGTTAACGACGGAAAGGCCGCACTGAATGGCCTTGCCATGAGAAGCCAAGCTGCCGATAGATGTTCAACGAGTTTGAAAGTGTGTATATTTCCTAACCCCTTTATTTGAAGAGAAACTGACTTCGTGGAAAAGAGCCTATTCGATAAACTACCAGAGAGACTGAAGGAAGGCCGTCTGGCAGCTGCTCAACCACAGAAAAAGCGAGCAGCTCCGTCGCTTGCCAAGACTCGTGCTGCGCAGAGCTCACCCGAGATAACAAAATCGACTTCAGGATCCACCCCAGAAACTGGCATGCTTCCAAGGGCGACAACTTTTCCAGTTCCTGCGCCTATCCAGACAGGAAATTTGCAGAGATCTTCAATGGACGGAAATCGTTTTCAGACAAATACGCTGTCGAATCCGAACCTCAGGCACAGCTTTCATGAGATGATGTCGCCTTCACTGTCCTCGACGGGGACTCCCGAGTCAACCACTGCTGCCAATAGCTTGCAGCAGTCACCGTTCCCATTACAGCAACCCTTCCATATAAACTCTGCTATTTCAGACCTGAATGTTATGATGTTCCCGTCTGCTGATCCATTTGCATACCCCAACCAGCCCTTAATGGAGTTTGACGATGTCAAACAAGAGAATATTAGTACGGGGCAAGGGCCCCAAGGGCAGCGGATGTACCTCTCCAACGGTGTCAATGGACCAGGTCTCTATGATGATCTGGAAGGCCAACTTTTTGGACCTCTTCCACCATATCTTATGCAAGGCCAACCGAACTATGACCTGCAGGGTCATATGGATACAACCAACTCTATTGTGGGGGGTCTAGATCCACAAGAAATGATATATCCAACTGGTGTAACGGCCAATGGAGAAATGCCAGGGAATTTTGACGGAATCTTCTCAGGTGATGGTGATGAATGGAGCAGCATGCTCACTTCTGACCATCAAAATTATAGATAGATCAGCGCCCGTGAATAAGCAAGGTTTATATGGGTTATGACGTTGTATGATGATGATGATCAAAATAATGTACGGATAGACTTGGGCGGATGGCGGTCATGTTTGCTTGGCGTGGTTCGCATTGCTGGGGATCAATAATAACTAATAGACTAAGTGCTTTCGATTGAACGTTTTTTCATATACCTGACAATAGAAAGGTTGTCATATGAAATACCCCAAATGAAAATGAACGTCACAAGTGTAGTGTGGAGATTTTGTGGTTGGAATCAATAACGCCTCAAATGAACAGATGGTAACGGTTGATATACTGCGAAGGTAATAAGAAGTTAAGCACTTACGTCTAAAACGTTGTTCAAATTTTCATAACTTTTTAATACCTTACCTAGTGATATCTATTAGATCGTGATTTAAAAGTGAAAATATTTCCCGTACATTAGGTACCAACCAGGTAAGTTGGGCTGATCACGTGAAGATGAGGGCCTTTGTTGCCTTGCTCCGAGCTACCTTAGCTTTTAAGCAATCTGCAACAACTTCTCGTACCCCTCCCCCCTCTACCAGAACAACTCTCCTCAGGCAAGAATAAGAGTTTTATTCTTGCAGGATGTCTCAAACACAGGGTCTTCCAGCTTCTCCGACGCAGAGTCGGAGCAAGAAGAACCTCCTTGTGTCTGGTGAGTTGCCGGACACGCAACATCTCCAGGACGCGCTCTAATCTCAAATAGATCCGCCCAAGTTTGACCTAGAATCCTATATTGCAAACTACAAAGGTCAGCCCAGGATTGTTTTATAGATCACACATCTGTCGTCGTTGTCGAATGCTAAATCCGCAACAGGACGAACCCGACTCGAACGCCTCATACTTATTGGCACATGCTCTTCCTACCTAGGCGTTGAAGCTCTTAAGCTAGCTGTTCGAGAAGCTAAGAAGGGCAAAGATATTAAGCGGTATCTTGAAGCTCAGAATCATCTCGAAACGATTGGACCTCAAGAACCGGAAGCTATACGAGACAAAGCATGGATAGAAAAGACCGAGAAGCAGAACCAGGCGGAGACGCAGCGGCTTGAAGCTGAATTGAAAGGGTACAAGAATAACCTTATTAAAGAGAGCATTCGGGTATGTCTTCAGGTTGGGTTTAAGGCTTCTATAGAGATGCTGACCATAAATAGATGGGTAACGAGGATCTGGGCAAGCACTACCAAGCTATCGGCGATCTCCCAAGAGCGTTCGATTCCTTTAGCCGTATGAGACAAGACGTCAGTATGACCAAGCATATTATCGATATCAGCCAGCACCTCATCGGGGTAGCTGTTGAACAGAAGAACTGGGTCGCCGTGTCCTCAAACGTTCAGAAGATTAGAGGTGTCATGACTTCAGAGGATGAACAATTCCTTCAACCATACCTTTACACTACAGAAGGACTTGCATTTATGGACTCTGGAGAATACTACAACGCTGCCCTTCGCTTTCTGCAGACTCAACCGGGATTGGGCGGGACCTCTGCCCCGGGCGCGATCCCTGGAGGCTCGGTCTGCAACACCATAATCTCCCCCAATGATGTTGCAGTATATGGTGGTCTCTGCGCTTTGGCGACAATGGAACGAAACGAGCTGCATTCTCAAGTGCTTGAGAATTCCAAATTCCGAACATACCTGGAACTCGAGCCTCACATTCGAAGAGCCATCACGTTCTTCGTAAACAGCAGATACTCGGCTTGCTTGAGCATCCTCGAAGCTTACCGCACTGATTACTGGCTAGATATTCACCTGCAGAAACACATCGATGAGATCTATCACCTAGTTCGGAGCAAGAGTATTGTCCAGTACTTCATTCCTTTCTCTTGTGTGACTCTTGATAGCTTAAATGCTGCTTTCGTGCCGGCAGGCAAGACTATCGACAAGGAGCTGGCCATGATGATCCAGCGTAAAGACCTCGAGGCCAGAATCGATACTCAGAATCGAGTGAGTACTTCCAAATTTTCTGTTATCAGCCGAATTAACGAAAACAGCTCCTAACGTCCGTACCCTCCGCACCTCGATCCGCACTTCAGACGAGTACGCTTGAGACTGCAAAGGAATATGAACGCGAGGCTCGTCGCCGAATCCAACACATGAACATTGTCGGGGCCGATTTAGAGATTAAGGGGGGAAAGCGAGGGGGACTGGCACCAATTGACGACCTGTTCGATAATGGACGAGAACTGCGATCTAGGAACACACATCCTGGAGGCTTTTAATGAGTAAATGAGCAATGAATGATACAGGGAGCTACGGAGTATGGCTGGCGGACACGAATCGATGCATATGCGGAGTTGAGGAATAAAATGGAATGGAGTTTAGAGGCAGCATTGCTCATCTGGCATTCGAGAATGGAGCACTTATTTTCTTTCGCGAAATACATACCCAAACCTGAGCTTTGTGGAAACTGAAACAATCTTGCGTGCAGTAATGCAGCCTAACGGAGCATCCTTTGGGAAGTGCTCCAGTACCCCGCTACGTATCCAGCTAGAGCCTCGTCGTGGGAAGGCATCTACGACAAGTGTCTTCAATTTTCCTACAAGCCCTTTCGATTGATATCCGTCCATCCCCACAGCCTCCTATCTGTCTCGACCCTCGTCCTTCATTACGCGCGTAGTGATGTCCAAGCCTCGTTGAGCATGCAAGCACAGATGGATTGAGACATTTGGGCGTAATTTGGGCCAATAGTAGGGTTAGGATAAAGAATACAGTATCACCAGGTACAGCCGCGAAGACGTGGGGCTGAGGCTGACGGATATTTCTTTTGCGTAGAGAGGAATCCTGCGTGGTTTCTCTTTCCGTTCTCCATGTCCTGGTTACAGAGGGCAGTGGGATGAAAATTTGATTTGGAAATTTGGTAAATCTTACTGTAAGTACTACTCACGTGTAGGCTTCAGGAAAAGCACCTAATGTATTCCCAGCGCAATGAAGATACTTCCGAGAAAAGCCCTAGGACTTGCCCTTTGCTTACGGGTAGCATAGGCATACAATGAGAACACCTGCTGCGAGCTTGCAAAGAGCGAAGGGGCATTTGTGGGTGTCATCCCTCCTCTGAAAAACCAGACATGCGGCCAGCAATACGTAGCAGGAGAGCCGGCGGCCTCGAGGCTCTGGGTTGAGTATGAGTTCTGCCACTCCCAATGCCCTGGCCTGGGGATTTCGAACAACCCTAATCAGTGGGCTGGAGTTCTGGTCAATTTCATCCTGCCGTCTGTCATCTTCAGTATGACTATCCGCGCCGAAAGAAGATCGAATCCAAGTACTTATTCGATTTCGAATAGCCGCGGCATGCTACTCGCTTTCCCAAAGTGAACGACTATTTTCAGCATTTGGTATCGCTGCTCTGTTTCTTGGTTCTTCTGATTCCTGTTTCTATCGAAACTGTCCTGTGGATTTCCGTGATTGTAATTGCAGCTGGGAATATGGTGGTCGGGGGTTGTACGAGGCTCACCTGGACTATCGAATTGTGAAGTATATCAAGGATATGGCTCACGGGACGACGAAGATAAGCTGAGGATCAAGAGGGAATTGCTTGTCACCGTTGCGTCGGGAAATTTGATGCTGGAGAAAGGAAATCCGCAAGAGAGCATCCCCAACAGTCTAATGGTTCCAGGAGAGTGAGCAATATTGGATTCACTAAATTCCCTTTTCCTAGATCCGAGCTTTTCTTGTGTTATCTCATGTACTCTCACACCCCAAAGGCCTTCTATCGTTCCCACTTCCCCCGAGACGTTCTGAATAAGACAATACTGACCACGTATGCTTCAGGTATGCTCCAAAAGATGGATACGAGAAAGCCAGATCACGACTTTTAAATCTTTTAGGAGCACAGTCTAGCTATGGCGAGTTGATAGGAAGCCCTGTGTTATTCTACCTGGGCACTTTCCTGTACACAGTTCTGAACCTTCAAAGTTCTCTTTCGGATGAAGATACAGCTATTTCATTGGGTTTTGCCATCGAGTGGATGATTATTGTTCATGTTTCCATCATCAGCAGGTGTCTTCTAGCAAGCAATAATCCGAGCACTTGTGCTGGTATCGTGGTCTCTAGCCATGAGGAGCTTGAACATGAACATCGACATCTTCAACGTCGCGCCACGCTCGCAGGCCAAGGTTACGGACATGAGTCCCCTAAGTGGACCTGGGAACGCTTCAGTCACATTGTCCTGGGTTGGAGTGATACCTTCGAGACCGAGTTCCAGCTGGTATCGCTCTGGGAACGTGGTAGCAACAAGATGAAATGGATCAGGAAATCGGAAGCATGGAGGGAGGATCCGGCTTTCAGAAGACTCATGGAAATAACCCCATGGGGCTGGTTCTTAAAGATTTTTGTACCAGCTTTGGTTCTCGTCGTTCTTCCTCCAGGCAGTGGAGGATTTGTTGCGTACTGGACACCAACCCGTGGAGTTGGATGTCGATGTACAAATTTCTTGGCCTATGCTTTGTGCCAAATTGTGATCACAGGCATCGCTGTGATGCGCTGCGCCAACGAAGACAATGAATAGCAGTCTTCCTTGCAGAAGTGGTCTTCCGGGTGGCGCTTCAAGGCCATATCGGCACCTTTTTGGTTCACGTCCCTGATAGCTGCCATTGGGGGCACAATCTTTCAGATAGTTGGTGTGTTCCGGAATTGTCTCTGGAAAACTACAGGTAAGCTTCTTCCCGTGCTAAGTTGCATTTATATTATGTCAATTACCAAGCTTTACTGGGATACTGGGAAGCATAGCTAGAAGAAAATGATGGCTACAATTTACACCTCACTCGAGGAATAACAGATCCCTAGAGCTGTCTCAGTGCTGTGACGACTCTCCTGTTTCTCAACTCCATTAGGCTTCTTAGCGTTTACAAGTGCTGATTCCTTGAGCAGCTTATTACTAGTTTCATGGTGTCGGCAAGATGAATCCTGTTATTGATCTGGCAACCGATACCGAGGAAGCGAGAACATCGAGCAAGGCTTGGATTGTGATGGGGTCTCTCGCAACCGCTTTTATGGCCGTGACCTGTTACGGCGGCTGGTGGTACCAACACATGATCAGGCACAAGTTCATTGAGGCCGTGAAAGGCATGTGGATCCCCGGTAGCTTCTTAAGTACTTCAGGAAGTGGCCCCTTTGGGAGAGCAGTTACTAGGCCAGAGAGTCGTGATTCGATTATGGATCCGCTGCTTACTGGGCTGGCGTCTCCAATGTGGTCAGACGACGGTTTCTCGCTGCATAAGTCTAGGAATTCTGACCTCGGAAGGCATTCATATGCTCGAGACTCATTTTCAGGACCCGCAGGAATGGCAAGTTCAATTCATGGTCCGTCGATCACGGTTTCGCATAATGATGGAGGGGATGATATTGGACTCTTAGCTTTCGATCATATCCGAGACGCCCCAGACCGAGAACCAACAGCTGGTACTCAAGAAGCTCAATTGTGATTTTTTTTCTTCGCCCTGTAATATCCATATATATTGAGATTTCATCTTGATCATTAGGTAACCGGTCACTTCTTTCCTTTTCAGCCCACTCTCGGAAAATTTGCTATTAATTCCTCATCCTCATACTTCCCACTACAATGGTAATACTGAATATTTGGTAGAACCTCACGAGTAGGCAAAATATCATTTCCAAAGATCACTCGACTAAGGCTTAACTTTAAACGTACTGAGGTTTGGTTGCAGCTTCTACGCTAAACCCTAGAAACATGGTTTTGGGGCCTCGGGGAAGCTCGCTTTAAGAAAATACATGCCGGGTTCCACCATTGCATTGTCCCCATGCTTGATTTTGGATCTTACAAAAAGGCTGGAAACCCTGGCCCGAATTTGCAGAGCTGGTCCTTATTGAAAGGGGCATCGAGGTGATGGACCATACTGCTCGTTCCGAGTGAAACAACTACAGATGCTTCAATACTCCCAGACTTTTGAGCTGCCTCGAGGGCATCATTATTGGTCCAGAGTTGGATGTTCAGGGTCACGAAAATTATCATGCGTCATGGAAAGCCCTCTGGGGACTCGGCGAGATGTGGCATAGCCTCCTCTGAGCTCTGAAGGCGGAAAGTCAACCTTGGCCTCCTGTAACTTCTGCTTTGGTTGGCAATCACCTGTACGTGTTAGGAAGAATCCATGTGATACTCCAGAGTGTCTCATGAGATTTTCTCCTCAGACAATGTCATCTCCCAAAGTATTCTGTACGAGGAAATTGCTAACTACCCCGTTATTTAGTGAAGATGAACGTTCTACAACCTTGAGCATTTCCGGCCTGTCTTCGCACAGGCTCAGGATTTAGATGTCGCAATTTGTCTGCATATGATATTTGCTTCCAAGTTAATGCTGGAGGTTGTAAAGGGAATTTATGATGACGAGGCTGCAATTGTGCTGAGCACTTCTGGTTGGTGCTGGCAGGCAGAAACCGGACTTCACGTGTTAAGCCTATATCCTAGTGACTTCTTCGAACGATACCCTGAGCTGACGATCATCATCTGCCACACTGGAGAGCTCTTGCCTTTCCCGATAGAGTGGGACATTTTGGCCTCTAGAATGCGGGCAAGGGAGGGAGGACTGTGTGAAGTGTGGAGGAGCAATATTCGGATCACTACAAGCGGCGGGAATGTTTGTGTAGGCACCACTTTCCTGTTTGTTGCAAACGACCACAATAGACCACGTTATTTATAGCGTTAACTATCCGTCTTAAACAGATGAGGAGGGGAAGCAGTTCATAAAGAGCTTTAAGGAAGCAAGATGATGAGCAGAAGAGAATTCGAAATGTTTGCATACCGCAATGCGGAAAATTTGCTTGGGCGAAAAGCAGCTAGATCAACGCAGGTTCAGCAGATATAGCAATCCAATCATATTTCATCTCAGGCATTGTATTGTACTTGAGGCCGATATCACCGAGTGCAGATGTGCTCTTGCCATCTTGTAGGGCAGGCACGAACCAATTGCTCCTTCCCCATTTCACTTTTCCCCACAGTAAGTATTTTCAAGGCAATTCACATTATCGCTTAATTCAGCTTTAAGCACATTGTTTGCTCTTACCAAATCACCCCTCAACCTCTTGGGCTGAAGCACTCTTCTATCGATAACACCAAGCGTATCAGGGTCTCAGCAGCTGCAAGGCAGTATACATTCAGCGTTCAAGTGTTATCAGGGAGTAAAATTGCGAAGCCTCTTGCTGACCTATTCCCGCATCTTTAGCTATGTTTCCTCAATTGTCTTTCACCAACCCTATCCCTCTTCGCCTCAACTCGTGTCACCTTCGTCGAAATTTATATTCAAAGAAAAAGGGCAATAACGAATGTTCATGGTGAGTCAAGCTTTTATTCAATACCTTCCATTAAGGTGAAATCTGAGGGACTTTGCTCGCTCACACATTGCTCCACTGTTCCACTCTTTTCTCTTTCTTGCACGTTAAAACCACTTCGGTTTCTACCAACCCGAACTCTCCCACCTTACCACCATCGTTTTGCCCTTTTGAGTGCCACACTCAGGATTGCCATCCACTGGGCTTTATGTACGCCGCCCTTACTGGGGCTCTTGCTACTTCAACCTCGACTCTAAAGAACGTGTTGCTCATCTAAACCCACTTTATCTTTTGCTTCGCTCTTGGTCAAAGCTTTCAATTTGGCACACCCATACTAACCCTTCTCTAGATGGAGAATCCAAAGGTCATGAACAAGCGTTCAATGAAGGAAGAAGATGGATCTTGTCTAGCCATGTCATCTTTGGCCAAGAGGCAAAGGACAGGCCAGCCATCCGGCAAGAATATTAGACCAATCACCCTCAAAAAGGTAGCAGGTAAGATGCCACACAATTTTCTTACTCTGCTCAGGTAATTGTTTGCTTTGTACTGATACTTTCTGCAGATCCTTTCGTCACTCAGACCTCTCCTGATGGTCTAGTAAGCCCACCCCAAGAGCCGGAGGTCGTTGATCTTTCGTTCGAGGTGGTTGCCAAGCCAATCTGCCGACCCTCCAACGACTTCCCTCGCTTCAGTGATGGAGATGTCTTAATAGATCTTGGTTTATTGGGGCCTTTGAGGTACCAGATGCACTCGGCGGTGCTAAGTCGAGCCTCCTCGTGGTTCGATGAGACATTGGCTCAGCCTATCGGGGAGTTTAACAAAGTAGTGGCAGCGAATCACACAAAACGAACCGGAATACGAGCTAGATATGAGCTTAACTTTAATACGGATTTGCTCATGTTCGTTCTTGAGAGAGCAGTAAGTGTCAGTTTTTATAAGCTGTTTTGGGGGTTTCTCGTGCTGTGAGATATTTCTGGGGAAAGTGCTCACCTTTTTTGCAGACCTTGACTGAAGCCAAAAAGCCCAAAAAGACACTGTTCACGCAACATGCTGCCCTAATCAATACCGGAAGCTCCAATCCAAGCAACGCCCCCGAGAGAGGACTAGCCAACGTGGAACAATCAAGCTCAAAAACTAATCCAAACGTTCTTTCTAGCATTCAACGGAACTCACACAGCCTGTTGGCTACTCCCATACCGCTGCCGCTCCAAATCTCCACTTCTCAAAGTCCAAGTGCTATATCTCCTTTGACAGAACCACAAGGCAAAGAGGTTACTTCCCTCACTTTACCAATCCTGCCCAAGCTGAAAATCGAAGAACCGGCAACCAAGCAGGAAGAAGGTATCTCAACCTCAGCGCTTACGGGAACCGTGAACCCTATCCTCAGCTGTGAGGACCACAAACATCTAACAGAGAGCCAAGCAGCCACAAATCAGGTACAAAACGCCACCGAAGAGAACCGAGTTGCTAATAAGCACAAACAAGTCGTTACCCAGGAGGTTCCAATTTCCACCAAAGAACGTCAAGTCACAACTGGCAATAATCAGGAAGTTACCCCCAAGGAAAAGCAAGCCATCGACCAAATGGATCAGGCCACCCCACCAAAGGATGAGGTCTTGGCAGCCTACAAATGTTTATTCCGTATCCTTTATGGAAAACCTCCTAACATTGATACTAACAACATCAATGAAGCGCTCAGACAAGTTGAAGCTGTCGTTAGAGTCGCTGAGCTGTACGGTTCTATCCCCTTCGTTCGAGCTCACTTAGCCAACTCCCTCTTGCAGTATGGTCGAGATCTCTATGCGGCTATTCTGCAAGATCCACCTCGTTGGCTTCAGCTGTCGCTCTACTTAGAGTGTGCGCCTATCTTCAAGGAAGCTGCTGTTCACATAATCGGCAATCTGGGCCATTGGCCCTGGGCTACTGTCCAACTACAAGCCTTTCCAAAGGACTTCAGAGGCCGTGATGGTCTCTTCCAGAGGAAAGATGATGAGTTAAGGATTCTCATGGCAGATGCTGAGAGAAACCTTTTCATGACTCCCACACACGTAGAGGGAGAGGAAGGTTTGATTGCACAAATGTATAAGAAAACGATCAATACTTGGTATGTGGTTCGGTTGTGGAAGCAATGGTTCTCTCAAGCCATTACCAAAGATGAAGCCCCAAAGCGTACCAAACGCAGGGACGGCACGAAGTACCGTTTGATTGGCAAGGGCGGTGATGCCTACCTTCCATTGGAATTGGTCATCAATCAAATCAGAGCATTTCGCGAGCCAATCCGGCTGACGGAAGCGGACAAACAAGGAGTTGAGGAAGACTTGAAAATGATCAAAGCATTTGCGCAGAAGCAAGTGAGCAAGCTTTGTGCCAACAAGAGCATGTTGTCCGTCGAAGAGGCAGGTATCGAGCACCTTACTTGCATAAGCGTTGACAATGATGATATTCCTTGGCTCAAGGAGGAGATTTCTCTAGTCCCCGATGCACCGGAAGGTCTAAAGTATTGAGGTGATATCAACGTGACGGCATTTCGCTACCTTACTGGCTATATGATGAGCGGACGCTCTGCTTCTGCTCGGTCACCTGGGCTGGTGCTTTACGAACACATATTGCTTAGTATTCTTTCATTCTATTTCGATGCGATGGGCGAATTTCGAGGTCGGTGGCATTTCACGGCATCACCATAGACGGATCGCGTTGAATTTCTGCTCATCGGTTAATTTCAATTATTCTTAGAGCAATGGAGGGGAGGAGCGAGGTACCGCAAGCTACTTGATGGTTGCAAACATAGCAACTTACTTATCATGCACTAGGGGCAATATGGCACAGCTCCCAAAATATGAAAATGTTCCTTTGAAAACGCCAGCCGTATGCAATCGTGACCCAGACGCCTTACTAAGCCACACGCCCATCCAGCCGATTTTGACACTCATTATTTTTTGATTGCCGGCCCAAACAGATCTTCTCCCTCCTTTGCTGATTGCTCTCTTTCTAATTTTCTCTTCTTTACAATCTTTTCATCGACGCTCTCCTCTCCTTCTCGTTTTGCCCTCTGCAGTCCAACCAGATCCATCTTTTCTGGATTCCTGCACTTGTTAAGCTTCTTCGCCAGAGCCTTTAGCTCCTTTCTTTCTGTTGTTGATGGCTCCGAGCTAGTATCTACCTCCTTCAGCATAGTCGCACATTTTTCCAACGTAGCCAAAACCTTCTGTTGTAGCCCTCCTGCAGCAGCAGAGAATTTGCATTTGATGTACCACTCCGTCAACTCTTTATCCGCGATCATCAACGCGGCCATCATGATCTGACTTGGTGTGAAATGAAAGTAGGCATCTGTGAGTAGGGCACTGCTTTTCAAGTATTCTCTCGCTTTGCCGTGTGCATTTTTAACTCTCCGCTCCATGTTATGCGGTCTGGCCTCAATGACCGCACCTGCACCATGAAACGGCGGTATATCGCCCTTCGATAACGCCTGTAGCTCCATCACCGCCCCCTCCAACGCTCGAAATGGATGCCGTACATCAAACGTGAACCTTAGGCCTTGCGTAAGCAAGAATTCTGAAGCAAGCACATCTTCCGGCTTTGTCTTCCCAATAGCATCTGCAAATTTTGTGAGACGGAAATAGTGGTTCTCGGTCTTAGTGGCGAAGAAAAGGGCAGTTTTAAGGATATCAGCGGGGTGATAAGTCATCAGCGAATTCGTGATGTAAAAACGTTTGATGTACTGTATCGCCGTAGCCTGTGCCTCTACCATCAGTACCATTTCCTTCTTGTCTAGAAAAATAAACCCATACCTTGACTTCAGTAGGGACCTTCAAATGATCGCCCAGCTGGATCGTCTGCCTGCAATAGAAAGCGACAAGCTTGAGTTCCTCATCAACGGTTAGACAATCTACCTCCCCCTCGGGAATCGCGCTGGTGGACTGCCCATTCTCGACTTCACTTGTGTCGGCGGAGGATAAGGCGCGTGCTTCTCGTAATCGTCGCACAGCTTCGCGGACGCGTTCTGCAGCTATGCGGTTCGTGGTTGAGCGGAGGGCGAGCAGGGAGTCCGGGGAGTAGGACCAGAGGCGGTATTGGGTTGATGTGCGGTATCGTTCATCTTCTGACATCGTGCCGGTCTGGTTATCGGTCTTTCAGTATTCGAGGTATCATTTTATGATAGTGGAGGTTGGGAGACTGAGTAGCCAAATATTTGGAGGTCTTCAAGTTCATGCGGCTCATCAAATGGAAGCGAGCCTAGGCGTACCTAGATCCCAAGGAAAAGCTCACGAGTAATTAGCCCCTTTTCTCTATAAACATGATAGTGAATACAGGTAAGTATCAATTACTTTATAACTGTTTACTAACAATTACGTCAAAAACCTAATATGCATGTAGTTTCTGAAAATAATTCTCAATACACTTCCACGTTCAGATTGTGGATACCACAATTAGACTTTGATTCGTCTGTGACCTGTCTATCTAACTGCATTTGGAGGTTTTCGACTTAAATGATACGATTTCTTTGAACGAGGGCGTATTGAGACTCCAAGAGTGGATCCTCAGTTTTACAGGAGAAACGAGCTCTAGTATTCTTTCCGACATACGTGTAACGGTATTTCATGCTTGTAAGAGGAAGGGTTGAAATCATCGGCAACCCCTGCCGTACGGTACGTACAGTACTTATGTTTTCGGCCCGCCAAAACGGTAAGCTTCCCCAGACTGCAAACGACCCTTGCAGGTGAATCGGCTTCAAAACATCTCAACGTCTATTGCCTGCTCACGATAGCAAACAAGATGATTGTGCGGCCCCAGCGCCTCGCTCGAGTGCATAGGCTTCTGCCTCGGATTGCCAGACGGACACTTACTGAGGGAACACCAAGGGTTGTTCCCAATGAAGACATCCTCCCTGCGGCGGGCGTCAGAGCAACTGAATCTCAGGATACACAACATGTCACCGAGATGAACGAAAAACTTGAGCTGCGCAAGAAAGCTATAGCGAGCCTCAAAGAGGCGATTCAGAAACCGTTCTCGGAACTTCAGGATCGCTCATCAGAAGCGCAAAGCCCGCCAAGAGGAACTCAGGATCCAGCTAAGGAAGTTGGGCGACCATTGTCAGAAGTTCATTGGGCTTTGGCCGATGGATATGAAGTTGGTAGACATCTGGAGCATGGAAAGGGGCCATTGAATAGACATGATGATAGAGGATTACCAACTTGGGGTGACTGGGGAGTCTGCGTCAAACTTACTGGTTGGGGTGGTTCCACTACCCTCACTTTGTCAGTCTTCGTCTTTTGTATGAATCTTCACCAAAGCTGACAATATACAGACCTAGTCTCTGGTTGAGGTGAGATCTACTCTGACCATTTTCGCTCGTTCCTGTGGCTAATCTTTTTTAACAGAGACAACTGCCGATGTGCAACATGTGTGAACCAAGATACCATGCAGCGAGCACTGGACACTTTCTCTGTATGTTTCCAGATGGACTGGAAGACCGCTTGTCCTAACATTTTGACTAGATACCGACAGACATCCTGCCAGAAGAGGTGACTACACTCAAGGAAGGCCTTCAAATCAAGTGTTAGTCAAATTTATCAGTTATCAAAGTTCTAGTTAACAGGATGACTAGGGGCAAATGATGGTCACGTGAGTCTCTACCCTTGGGATTGGATTGTAAGACACAGAAAGCAGCCCGGAATTCTCCTTTCGCAAAAAGAAAAGGACGTGCAGGAGGAGCCGTGAGTTATTGGCATGTATCTCTGTGAATCATTGCTGATGACCGAAGCTATACATATTGGGGTTCGGATATTGAATCGAACCCACCCTCGGTACATTATGATGAAGTTATGGCCGATGACACAGGGGTCGGGACGTGGACCGCAAAGATTGTAAATTGATACCCGAGCCATGAAGTGGCTAGCCACTAATATTTTCAGCGTAAATATGGATTCTGTTATGTTGATGAGTGCCCGGTCTCCCCAGCGAAAACCCAAGAGCTCCTCGAACGGATCGCCTTCATTCGACTAACCCACTACGGTGGCTTTTATGACTTTACAGCAGATCTCACCATGAAAGACACAGCATACACAACACTGGCTCTATCTGCTCATACCGATACAACCTACTTCACTGACCCAGCTGGCTTACAGATGTTCCATCTCCTCTCCCATACTGATGGAGAAGGTGGAGCTTCCCTTCTTGTTGATGGTTTCAAAGCAGCACGCACTCTTCAACAAGAGTCTGTCAGGGATTATAACATTCTCTCCAGCACTCCAATACCCTGGCATGCCAGTGGAAACGAGGGAATCACCATCACGCCCGCAAAGAAATTTCCCGTAATCAATTTTGAAGACTTCCAGGAGGGTAGATACGCAGTACCTATGCAGATAAGGTGGAATAATGATGATAGAGGTGTGGTGGAGTTGAGAGAGGATCGTGGCATGGGTGCTGAGAAGTGGTATGGAGCGGCGAGAAAGTGGAATGAGATATTGAAGAGGCCCGAGATGGAGTATTGGGCTCAATTGAGGCCTGGCAGACCTTTGAGTAAGATCTGCACGTCTCTGTAAGCTCGATTGCTGATTTTATGGCAGTTTTTGACAATTGGCGAGTCCTCCATGGGAGGTCTGCCTTTACTGGCAAGAGAAGAATTTGTGGTGGATATAGTAAGTAATTCTTACCCTAATGACTCATTACGAAATCTAATTATTCGTAGTCAATCACGACGATTATATTTCGAGGTGGAGGAATACCAATTTTACTAGAGATGAGGTGTTGAAACAAATCTTATAATTCTTCAGATTTAAGAAAAGGAACATGTATGCCACTCATACGGAAACAAAATTGTGTAAAAAATATGAAAACCAAAGAAAGCAGTCTTATGTGACAGAAACGATGGTATAAACATCACCTTTAACATGGTTCGATGTTGCCTGAGAGATCCATTTCGAACATGCCAAGTACGGAGGAGAATGGTATATTATATGCAGGTGGGAATATTATTAAAATGTTACACTTTTCCCAGTCTTAGCAGACTCCCTCGCAGCCTCAATAATCTTCAAAACATCCCGAGCCTCTATTGCCTTGACAGGGACAGCACTCTCATCACCAACCTCAATTGCTTTCGCAAAACCGTCGTACAGCGTCGCATAAGTCTTCGGCTCGACATTCTTGAAGACACTTGACTTCGGCTTATCACCATCCAAAACAACCAAAGTCCCAGAGCTTGCTTCATTCTCAATTCCGAAGCCCCTGTCGCCGGGCTTCAATCCTGCTTTGAGCTGGTCTTCCTGAACATCAAGATGATACTTCTTGAAGCTTCCCTTTGTTCCGCGAACCCAGTACCGCAACTGCTCAGTCTCGACGCATATCACGCCTGCCTTAGCGGTAACCAATGGCTCACCAGCTCCGTACCCAAGCATGACGGTAATGCTGTCAGGCTCTGCCTCCCCATCATTCCTCTGATTCGAAAACACGGCCGTGACACTCTTGGGCATGCCAAATAGGACATATGCTTGATCAATTAAATGAGTTCCCAAATCGTAAATGACTCCTCCGGCTTGATCCATTGGCAAGTTACCCTTCCAGTTCTCTGGTCTAACAGGCTTATATCTGTCGAAGTGAGTTTCGAACTCTACAACTCTGCCAAGAGTCCCATCGGCCATCAATTTCCGCACAGTCAGGAAATCTGTATCCCATCTCCGGTTCTGGTATACGCATATCAGCTTGCCTGTTTTCTTAGAGATGTCGACAAGCTGCTGTGCTTCTGCAGAGGTGGGTACGAATGGCTTTTCGACCAAGACGTGTTTTCCGGCCTCGAGAGCGGACTTGGTGAAGGTCAAGTGGGTATCAGGGGTGGTTGTTATGACTATGAGGTCGATTGACGGATCTGCGAACATCTCGGGGGCGGAATGGTAGATCTTGGTGGATGGGTGGTCTTTAGAGGCATCGTCGTTAGGTTTGGGGGTTCGTTGGACGATGGAGTGGAGTTTGAAGGCGGGCGTTACTTGAATTAGAGGGATGTGGAATACTTTTGCGGACATTCTGGGAGGATGTTAGTGAACTCGAACTTAGTCAGGGACTGTTGAGACGTACCCATATCCAATCACGCCGACATTGTATGTTTTGGCTGCCATTGTGGAATTGTTTTTGGTGAACTGAAGTCCGGGGAAGATTTTGGGGGGATTTATGAAGATAGATGTAAAGAAAGACAGGAGCTTTTAGACTATAACCCGTTGGGTACGAGTCTGAAAATTACCTACCTTGATGGGCGAATCATCAGCATGTCCTTTGTAGAAATGACGATGGTGGGGCCAAGAGGGGTGGGATGTCGGCCATATCTTCGGAGAAAATTTTCCCCATCATTGTACTGTATATGGAGGCCGGCAGGCCTCTTGTGGACGTTCCGAGCTTGTTGCTTTCATGTTCACGGCTGCAAAAACATCAACCCATTGGTGACATTGGATGAGGGCAAAAAACTCCGAGATTCTGAATTCCCCTCTGGTTCAAGTGGCTAATGAGCTAGGGTTTGGAGAAGCGTCACGTGATATGGCGTCGCTTAGGTAAATCGCACCTGCCATGGACGCGGGACGCGGTCGCGTTAACCTTAAACTCCAAAACACATCTCACCCACATTTCACATCGGGAGAAAGGCAAAGATGTTCAAACCCTTCAAGCCCCCTCTTCTCAAGAGTATTGCAAAGCCAGCTTCAATTACTCCAATTGATCTCACTGAGTCGGATGATGAGCCCGTACATCGCCCATACAAGAAACGAAAGTTGTTAGTACATGTCGTTGAAGACAGCCCACCTCCAACCAAAGCCCCAAGTGCATCGTCAGCTGTCCTTGCTCCACGGAAACCATTACTCGTTGTCAAAAATCCCACCGAGTTGAGATCTGCCCACGATGCTTCCGCGGAAGGCCTAGAAGGATATTATATGGTGCTTTGGTACGAACTCAATACTTTAACGATGGACAGCCGTTAATTGTAATACACAGGCGAAAGTTTACCGCGAAGAAGCATAAGACGTGGGATGGGGATGGCGTGCTCTCTGTATACGAAGGCTACGCGCGTCTACAAGATATATCCGGACGAGAGATGGGGAAGAGCATGTACAAGGACCCTCTGCTTCCAGGCAGTACATTAAGCATAGGGGGCAAAGATATCGAAGTAGACTCTGTCATAAGCAAGGAGGACTTTCTAACTGGACGACCATTTCTCAAGACGTCGACCTCGGCGAAACGTACGCCAAGTAATGGCAGCAACAGCAGTCCTGCAACGAAGCCGCCGAAGGCAACAACCAGTCTGCCAAAGGGTAAAATGCCTCTCCCTGGACCGAAGAAGGAAGAGGTATTTGAAATGGAGATTCCTGCCAAGAGTTTCTATGCCAATACGAACAAAAGTGCTGCCACCAAGGCACACTTCAAGAATCCTCTTCTGGCGACTACGATAATGCCACAGAAGAAAAGTGGCGGACCTACCCCACGACACGACCCCAATGCCGCAGGAGCTCTGGTCATGAAGAGACCCACAGTCATTCCTAGAGGCAAGGAAATTGTGGATGTTGTTCTGGATCCATTCCTGGGCCAACATCTTCGAGAGCATCAACGAGAAGGGGTCAAGTTCATGTACGAATGTGTCATGGGAATGAGAGAATTCAATGGACAAGGTGCTATCTTGGCCGATGAGATGGGTCTGGGCAAAACTTTGCAGACAATCGCGCTATTGTGGACCCTTCTGAAGCAGAACCCAATTCATGGATCTGATGGTGTTATTAAGAAAGCGTTAATTGTTTGCCCAGTCACTCTAATTTCCAACTGGAAGAAGGAATTCCGGAAATGGCTTGGCAATGAGAGGCTTGGTGTCTTCGTCGCGGACGGCCAGAAGATCAAGCTCACTGATTTCACGCATGGAAAGAGTTATAGTGTCATGATAATTGGATACGAGAAGCTTCGATCGGTACAAGATGAACTCAAAAAAGGTGCCGGAATCGATATTGTGGTGGCAGACGAGGGGCACCGACTTAAGACGGCGCAAAATAAGTCGGCGAAGGCTATCAAATCGCTCAACACTCCAATGCGAATCATCTTATCCGGGACACCGATTCAGAACGATCTTTCAGAATTTTACGAGATGGTAGACTTTGTCAATCCCGGTCTTCTTGGAACGGCAAATACTTTCAAGAAGGAGTTTGAGGGACCGATATTGAAGAGTAGGCAGCCAGAGGCTTTGAAGAAGGACATTGAGAAAGGCTCTGCCAGAGGAGAAGAGCTTGCATCGACGACCATGATGTTTATCTTACGACGCACGGCTGAGATCTTGTCAAAATATCTACCACCGAAAAGTGAGTATGTTCTGTTCTGCAGACCAACGCAAGCCCAGGTACAAGTTTATCAACACGTGCTTGCATCACCTTTCTTTGGCAAAGTCCTGGGTCTTGGTAATTCAGAAGCTTCACTTCAGCTCATAACTCTGCTCAAGAAAGTTTGCAATGCTCCGAGGCTGCTGATGAAGAAGGACGAAAATGCACCAATTAACGCAAATACCGCTGAGCTGCTAGAAGCTATACCATCGGAGATCCTTCAACAAGCACCAGTGAAATCTAGCGCTAAGTTCAGAGTACTTGATCAGATGCTGAAGTGCCTTTCTGAGAAGACAACTGAGAAAGTTGTGCTTGTTTCGAACTACACTTCGACCCTTGATCTCCTTGGCCAACACCTGGCATCTTTATCACTTCCGTTTCTTCGTCTGGATGGCAGCACTCCGGCTGCCAAGCGTCAGGATCTTGTAGATGCCTTCAATCGAACACCTGCATCCAAGAACTTCGCGTTCTTACTTTCCGCAAAGTCAGGTGGTGCTGGCATCAACCTCATCGGAGCTTCGAGGCTGATTTTGTTTGATGTGGATTGGAATCCGGCTACAGATCTCCAAGCAATGGCGAGAATTCACCGAGATGGCCAGAAGAAGCCCGTGAAGATTTACAGGTTTCTGATGGCTGGAGGTATGGATGAGAAGATTTATCAACGACAGGTGACTAAGATGGGACTTGCCGATAGTGTCGTCGACGGCAAGAAGAACGAAGCGAGCTTCACTGCCAAAGAATTGCGAGATTTGTTCACGCTGAAAGAGGACCTAGCTTGTCAGACTCACGAGCTGCTTGGCTGTGGCTGCAAGGGCCTGGGAACTGATCCGCTTCCCCCATCGTGCCTACTAGATCCAGCCGAAGTCGACAACAGCTCCGACACTTCAGCTGACAGCGATGACGATATGCTCTTTCCTCCTATTCATGAATTGGTTGCTGCAACGAAGGCCAATGTGGAAGCATTGAATAAGAGACTAGCTGATGAGGAAAAGGCGAGAAGAGCTAAGAAATCACAGGGCAAGATGCAAGCTTTGATGCTCTACAGACATATCGACACCAATATTTTTAAAGGAGAGACGGAGGATGTTTTCGGCTACGAGCACGATGAGGTTACGGCTGTGAAGAAGGCGCTGGATGATGATGTTCTGGTCAAGGTGTTGCAGGACAAGAATAGTAAGATTGGCTTTGTGTTTGCTAAAAGAGATAGAATTTAGTTCATGGGAATATGGTGTTGCATAGCATTGGCGCTTAAGAGGGCATATCATGGCATTCTATTAGAAGCGGCATAGCATCGTATGGCTGAAAATAGACATTTGGTAGAAAACTCTTGCTTTGACAACAAAACGTTCAAGAAACAGTTACTTCTATAGTAGGACAAGAATCTCGCTATCCCTATTTTGCACTTGACTTCAAAACCCAAGGCGTTTGTGCTTTATCCGGATGAATGATGGAATTTAGTACATTGTTTGTAATTCCATGACCTTCTCAGTCCAGATATCGAGTATTTCCTAACGAGTGATATCAGGCAATGTGATTCGTCGCCGAGGAGGCGGTGCGGGCACTCATCTAAACTCAAAGAGGCTAGGCCGTGTATACCCCTGTAAAGATTTGGAGTCCAAGCCAGATTTCCATTCCGGATAGAGCCACAGTAGCCTCGCACGACTGCCACTCATTTACTTTAAGATCTTCACCTGCGCCAACTTTGACAGTAATTTGTTTTCTGTCCTTGCCATTGAAGGTGCATTTCTCGAGTCGACAGGATTTGCAGGCTACTTTACGACTAGTGCGCAAGACACATTCGCCATCTGGTCTTCAAAGACCTAATAAACATTCAAGATGGCCGGAACAGAGTACTCATACGATGAGCAGGTAATCTTGTATTCTCTTTGCCATACGATGAAGTACTAATTTTCTTAAGGGACAATTCTTTCCCTTCTTCGTTCTCACAATCGCGGGTATTGTCACAATCCCATTGACTTACTCTGTCCTCAAACCCAGCTCGGACCCTGGTGCTACCGCACCACGAATAAAAACAGATTTCCGACCAGAGCATGCAGACCTGATCGATGCCCAGCGTAAGGCCCAGAAGAGACGAGAGCGTAAGCTGAAGCGCGGGATCGCTGTGGTGGTGGGTTGGGCAACTATGGCTCTTATGGCCTATTTGATCTTGGTCACTGCGCGAACGATACCAAAGATATGGAATCCCTATGATATTCTAGGAATATCGGACGTATGAAACCTGATTGTATACACAGTGGGAATAAGCTGACGCAATACAGTCTGCCAGCGAGAAGGAAATCAAATCACACTATAAGCGCCTCTCTCTAAAATTCCATCCGGACAAAATCAGACCAGACCCAGCGAAGAACCAAACCCTTGAATCCTTGAACGATTACTTTGTCGAACTTACCAAGGCATACAAGGCACTGACAGATGAGGAAATCCGAAACAACTACCAACAATACGGACATCCAGATGGCAAGCAGAGCTTCAGCATTGGGATTGCTCTCCCGAAATTTATTGTCACAGATGGGAATGGAAAATATGTCATTCTGCTCTACGCGGCTTTGTTGGGCGTACTTTTGCCTTACTTAGTTGGGTCCTGGTGGTACGGCACACAAAGAATGTCGAAAGAGCAGGTTTTGATCGAGAGCGCCAATAATTTGTTCCGGGAATACAGTGAGGATATCACTGAAGGGGGGATTATTAGTGCGTTGAGTACAGGTGTTGAGTTTCAGAAGACTTTGAAGGGTGACAAGGCCGAGTCAGGCCTTGAAAGGTTAGAATCGAGAGTCCTTGCACAGGGCGATATGACTGCTCTTGCTGGAGGATTGACGGCTAAGGATCGGACGAAGCTGGAGGACCTGGAAGGCGGCGTGCGACGAAAGGCTCTGGGTCTTCTTTGGGCCTATCTTGGCCGTGTGGAACTTGACGATAGCGCACTCAACCAGGCAAAAATTGAGGTGGCCCCGATTGCTCGCGCTCTCAACGCATCCTTCAATGCTATTGCCCTCGCTTTCGGCTCAACCGGTCCTATTCTCGCTTCGTTCCTGACTGCTCAGAATCTGATTCAGGCCATACCACCAGGGGCTTCACCGCTTCTCCAACTGCCCTATATCACACCTGTTATTGCACGAGCCATCGAAGGCGATGCCAAAACCCACCTCACTTTACAACAGTACATGCAACTCCCAGACGCCTACCGGAGAAAACTTTCCATTGGAAAGGGTCTGCTGACCGAGTCACAATATCAGACTGCTATGAATGTGGCGAAGCAACTGCCCCGGTTACAAGTGGAGAAGGCCTTTTTCAAGGTGACTGGCGAGAAATATATTACTCCCGGTTCCCTGGTCTCATTTGTCGTCAAAGGTCGCTTTGTTCCGCCTGGGAGTGAGAATGTTCCGGAGGTGAATGAACTAGACTTGGAGGATGTTGATCCGGATGAAGATGATCTTGATGCCATCCTTGGCCGGCAGAAGAAATCTGGCAAGGGTGAAAAGTCGGCTAAGGAGGATAAGCCCGTCCAACCGCCTCTCGCTTACGCCCCCTATTTCGCCCGCAACTACTCACCCCGCTGGAACGTTTTTCTCACAGACAGTAAACAGGGCAAAATGGCTGTTCCACCTTTCACATTCGTTTCATTTGACAAGCCGATTTTCGACGAGAGTGGAAAGCCGACTTTCAATATGCAGACACTAAAGGCACAATTCCAAGCGCCGCCACAAGCAGGTCATTACACTTTCGTGATGCATCTGATTTGTGACTCTTATGTCGGATTTGATACAAAAATGGAAGTTACGCTTGTTGTGGATGAGGCTACTAAAGCTGCGGAAATCGAAGCTGAGGATGATATCAGTGAGCCAGATGAGGGTAAGTTTCCTGTATTCAAACCTGGAGATTCAAATATTAACAATATAACAGATTCCTTAGCAGGCCAAATGAATGCGCTCAAGACCGGTGGTCTCACGGGCGCACCCCCGAAGAAAAAGAAGAAGCCAGTTGCGGAAGAGTCAAGTGATGAAGAAAGTAATACAGATGGCGAGGAAGCCGAGGATACCAGTGAGACGGACACAGACACTGATGAGGAATAAATACCTTGGCATTGACTTTTCTGGCGATTGCATTCTGCTTGGGGTTGTAAAATACCGGCGTCGCATTGGGACTTGGCGTTCATACATTCTGCACTGGAGTTCGTGCGGAGCTCGCTGCTGAGAAGGCGGTTTGTTTTGGAAAATGGGACTGGTGATTAGTGGAGTGGGAATTGAGAATAGAAATTCCGAATCCGAAAAGTCCTTGGGTAGACCAATGTACAGAGATGAAAGTACTGGGAACTTGGAAAAGGGAGATGCACTGAATTTTTCCTCAGTGGTCCTTTACCGCACCTGGAATATGTAGATACTCCCCAGCTTTCAGCTGGAAGGTCCGTAAACGCCCAACACCTCCTATTTCATGACACTACAATACAATTCCTTCCCGAGCCTGGAGGATGAACTAGCAAATTCGAATGCCGCACACATCGACGTTCCGCCCTTCAACATGGGCTCGGCGTCCAAAATACTCTCTCGTTACATCCTCGATAAATGCATGATCTGTTGAAGACCATTGATCGAGTCCCATCCTGGCCACATCTGAAGAAGAAATATAAACCGCTGGCCCTGTCTCATCAGCTGGTCCATCATCCTGCACTCGATGCAGGGCCTCATGCTCGTCTTCTCGCTCATCGTCTGAGTCTGTTGCATCTACGATGTCACTCAGTGTAGCCAAAATTTGGGTGGTCAGCCGGTGGAAATAAGCTATTATCGCCATTTCCTGGTTGGCGCTCATATCCGGGCCTGCCCCAGCCTTCCCCTTGATGCCAACGGAAGCGGCGGATTGAGAGCGCGGGCGAGGCGTGATCGGTGTTGATGGGGAGAGAGCAAGGCCTGTAAGGAGGGCAGAATCAGCCTCGGATTCTTCTTCTGAGTGCAGTCGTTGCTCGCCGGCTGAAGCCCACCACATGAAGCCTGAGTAGGCAAGTGCTGCCCAGGAAAGGGGTTCTATTATGTTGTCTGTGTCAGGGAGGTCAAGCATAGGGTCATTTCGAGGGAGCGAGAGACTGGATGAGGATGCAAGAAGGGACTCGGATTCGGAGAAGGAGCCCGAAGAGCTGCGGCGTCGGGTGGGAGGACTGGGTGGGGGTGAGACATGGCGAGCAAGATTCCAGCGGAGGGCTTTGTAACGGCGGAGATCCCGCTGAGTGGCTTTCATTTCGACGCCTTGGGGTGACTCGACTTTTGGCCAGATCTTCTCGTGAGCATCCTCTGAGTAGGGAGGGGGCATAGTTATCAGCACATCGTAGAGAGCACTTTTCATGGCAAGAATGCTGTCTGTTGTACAGGCTATCCAGCCGTTTCCTGGCTCATCCCTTAGATCTGATGGTTCTAAGCTGGGCGTTGCAGCAGCTGCTCTTGAGGCGCGGAGGTCTTCTTCTAGAAGTGGGATATCGTGGACTCCAATCGAGAAGAGGGGACGGAGTCTTTGAGGGGGAGAGGTGGATGCGAGAAGGTCGCTAACGGCGAGGGGTATGTTCGAAAGTACGGAAAGATCATACACTTAAAATCTGTCAGTGATGTCTTGGAAATCAAAAGTGGTGTTACAAACCAAAATTACAAGTTTCCTCGACTGGCGCATGGGCTGTGATCAGAATCCTTTTGCGTAGTAGCGCAGCCCGGTGTATAGGAAATATCAACGGCCCAAAGGCCTCGAGTAAGCGTGGCAGACTCCATGCAGGATGGTGGGGGGATAAGTGGTGTCCAGGAGGAAGCAATGCAGTACCGTCTGATACCGAACGCTGTCTCCCGTGGCCCTTTGATTTTAGAGGCGTTGTCCTTATGGCCTGAAATTTAGTATTCGACGGCGAATCTAGTAGCGAGTCGGTTTCTGTGAGGGGAGATGGCCCACGGGCTTTATGCTCTTCCCAATATTCCTCCAATACTTTCGTCTGGGCAGTGTCAACAATAAGTTCACTGCAACCGCGTCAGTGAGAGCCAAATTGGCAGAACAGCACACCAACCCTGCCATTGCCTTCAAATTTTCTGCATGCTTCCAACTCCTCCCAAGTCTACCATAGCTCAATGGAACCATAATCCCAACTGCAATCATGCGAGCGTTTCTCGACTCCTCCGCTGCTGGCGCATTGATAAATGCGCTGAGACCAGCATGATCATCGTGGACAAAGTATATCAAGTCCTCCTTCACAGTATGTAAACCCGATGGCAAGCTCTTGTATTCTACCACCCCTTCAAGCTCAATCCCAGGCAACGATCGTTTCCACCCAATTGTGTAGCCGGCTTTGATGTCGAAATATATCAAGAACAGGGCCGAGATTGGAGGAAGATCATTCGCGGAGGCATTGGGCATTTCGATATTCAGCGGCCCTTGGCCTCGTCGGACGGCGGCCATGGTGCAAGATGCTGGGTCGCATGTCAATAGGAAATGGGTCCCAAAGGCTGCGACTTTGAAGTGATGTTCCCTCATGCGAGCCGAGCAGTCCTGCAGGTGTTCGCACATCACATCGCAGGGATCACTTGCGGTAGTGGCCTTGTCACACGGGGCGACTTCTCAGCCTCATCATTCATTATTTTACAGCAAAAGCTGGATAGTCGTTTATGGACAAGTTAGGTAGTTAACACATATGTCTCATAATTTCCACTTGGAAATGAGGCAACTTTATGGCGGGTAGGCAGTTGAGGGAGGATCTCTACAGTATTTTCAGGGGTGACCTCGCTTAGAACTGGCGAAGCTTAAGGCAACCACGACTTTCCATCATCACTGCAACTCCTACTCAGCCATCACGGAACTCCTTGCACAAGATCATTTGAATCTATGTGCACACTCTAAGCTGGATGAGGAGACACTGATTTCCGATTTCACCGACTTTATCACTAGGCTAAAGATGACAGAGAGCAATTCTAGAGCCTCAGCTTTCGATGACGGCTCGTGCGGTTCGGACTCCAGCGAAACTTCAGAAACTGTACGTCAAAAGCATTGTACCTAAATTGTAGATTTTACTAATCTCTTTAACTAGTCCTCTCAGGCATCAGAGCAATCAGAGCCTCCAGTAACTAGCATAGAGCCAACCCCATCCGAAATTGAAACTGACATCATATCAGAATTTAGAGGATGTCAACTCTACCCTCCGTAATTGCGCTCTGGAGGGCGACCTTTCTCTTCTTGAAGTTGAAAAAAGCCATTTGTCATCATTTCATCTATTCCCAACCTTACCACTCGAGCTCCGAACCAAAATATGGCAATCTTCACTCCCAACTTCTCGGCTTGTCGAGATCCGCTATCTCAACATGCCTTGTCACTTTCCCATGCCAAGGCTTCCGACTGCTCTGTTACACGTTTCCCAAGAAGCCCGAGAAGTTGCTTTGAAACGATACAGACCGTTGTATCGCATGTCGTCACCTCTACCTCTCATTTATATCGACCCAAATATCGACATGTTGTTCGTCAATGAACACATTCAACGACTGGATGAAGTGCTATCCGAGTTAGATGATGAAGTACTTCGTTCTCTGCGTGAAATCGCTTTGGAGTCGATGATGATGTTTGTCTTCCCAAACATTGCTGGCAAGATATTTCCATGTTTGCTCCGTTTGAAAGGTCTCGAGAGAATTACGATTACTCTCCCACCTACCGAGCCGGACCAAGAAGGCGGTTATGCTCTCTTGTTTGAGCTTTTGAAAATTCCCATCGCTGAATGGCCAGAAACAGTTGAGCGTCGAGATGAGCGTCTGTTCACTCGGAGGGCCCTTGACCATTGTCGGGATAAAGGAACTCTTGATGATCCCCGATGGCTAAGGACAGGATTTAATAACATCAAGCAAGCCGTTGAAGAGCGTTTCCGCGCCAATCCTGATCGAAAACTTCCACAAGTTGATCTGAGAGGGGTGAGACGCAGATAGAGAGGGGAATGGATGCCTCTCCAGTGGCCATACAGCAAAAACTTACAACGCAATGTCCTTCGGATGATCGGCTCAATCAAAGTACAACTCTTGATAAAAGAACCGTCATAAAGGATCTGAAATCTTACATTCGAAAGTCCTTTCTCCACTTTCTATTCTGCTTCGCGGCTACAGTCGGCTCTGATGCTATGCTTTTGTAGTGACCATAGGATCCTTCTTGTTTACTTCCGCTTTACGGCACGGAATATAGAATTTCCCTAGCCTAAGCGACTCGCACATTATTTGGGGAGGTTAATTTCGACATCTTCAAAAATCCATTTCTCCTCGTTGTCTGCTCAATCTCTGCTATTTTGCAAGAGCTGTCTGGCTACCACACCAATAGCCGGCAAGATGGCAAACCAAGACCCCGACCCCAAGAACTCCGCACTCAACCCTCTAGCTGCTCCATTCGAGCTAAATAGTGGCCGAGATGTTGAAGTCAACGAGGCGAAGCCAACTCAACAATTGGATGCAAATTTTGTTGAGTCTAAGCCCCTCACTGAGTTCCACCCGTTCAAGCGCCTGCCCAGTGAACTCAGACTCAAGATCTGGAAGCTGCACATGCCTGGTGCACGCATTATCCAGCTGAGGCACAGCAAGCGGATCTACCAGTAAGATTTATTTTTCAATCTATCTGGTTCTTTCTTCTGTGGCTGCTCAGAACCCAGGACCCGTTTCGGAGGCCAATATGAGCATTTTTCTTCTTGAAACATTGGCTTCTCACATCCTAGGGCTTCACTAAAATTCTTGGGAAATTCCATACTGACTCGACGGCAGTGCTGTTTCTCCAAACCCAGCTCCAACCTTGTTGCACGTTTGCCATGAGGTAAGCCTTTCCTACCACTAGGACTAATTGTACAAAAACTCATTGAAGCGCTTAGTCCCGTGAGGAGGCCCTTAAGCATTACACCCTCCTATTCAATTCTCACTACGTAAGCCCTCGCATCTTCATCAACCTTGAAGTCGACACCCTCGTCTTCTCTGAGAAGCGTGGAGGCGAGTTCCCCGAAGTCTTAATTCATAAGAAGCCCGTTTACTGGGACTACTTCAAGCATATGACCAAGAATATGAACCCCTCCCTGTTGACAACCTTGCGCCGAATCGGTATCAGCGACCAAATTTACTGTGGCAATATCAATTGGGACCATGAGCGCGGAGATGTCTTCAACCTGACTAAATTCACCAATCTCGACATGGCAGCAATAGTTTTCGATGCCGGTAAAAAGATGGTTGGCCCAGTCAAGTTGGTTCAGCTTACCTGGGGAGAATGTCCAGTCCGTAAGTGTTCCTGAACATCCGCTTTTGTACCAATGTTCAAAAGCCCCTGAAAGACTCTCTTTTTCATACCACCTGAAGGAAATATGCTGACTTCCTTTTCTGGACCTTTAGATACTGTCCCCGGACGTAGTAAGCCTGATTACGATGGTGATGAAGTTCTCCACAGTTGTAACCTTTGCTACTGCCCCTTCATCCAGGAGGCTACTCTTCAGTTGAAAGTCGACCATATCTACTTCGAGCAGTTGAGAGGCGGCCTTGGTGCCATGTTTTCCGAATTCGAAAAGCGGAAGCTTCCCGGCTGGAAGGTTCCAAAGACCAAGGCGATGGTTATGACAGAGCAGGACAGAGACGTCAAGAAAGGTTCCAGCGAGTCTTATTTCAGGAATTCCACGCCGTCTAGCTGTAGACCACGTACCCCAAACTGGGCTAACATTACTGACGGTGGCAAGCGCGATGTTCGTATGGCTCCGCCTCGTCGTCGATCTGTCTATTTCTAGGGCGATTGATCTGCTCTGTTATGAATGGCGTTTGTTGGGGGATGTTACCAAGGGAAGGTAGGTCTAGTTCTAGATGATAAGAACACAAAGTTTGTGTACTTAAGCTTGACGGCAGTCTTAAAGAAAACTCTACTCCGAACTTTCAATTCTTTGCACCGTGAATAGTACATTGAGTACCCATCTTACAATCGGCAAGTATGATTCAACAGGGAAAGGTGAATTTGAGGGAAGTGAAAGCGGATGATTTTTGAATCGCTGAACACATACATGTTGTATTGACCTCCCGGCCATAAAAATCATCGAGCTATGTTCATATAGCTCTATAGCTTTTGTATTTATATTTGTAGATTGCGGCATAGCGCTTGCTCAGCAATGCAGAGCGCAAAACCTCTTCCTAGAATAATTATGCAGGAGACAGATCGAGGGAGGGATCTATGAGTTGCAATAAATTCACGCAAAAGCTTTAAAGCATATTTAGATGTGAGAATTTGGTACTAAGGGATTATATTTGTTATATCAACTACCAGAAGAGCGTCAATCAATCTTCCACACCTCACAGCCACCTGGACCGACTTCGTCTTTCCGTGGAATTGCTCCCTTCTTTTTATATCTATCCTCTGCCACCAAGCAGCGAGCTCAAACGAACCCAGTCGCGAGCACACAGCTGCCTTCTCTTCTACAACCTACTTTTCGTCTTTTCTTTTCATTTTGTCCTGGTCTCTTCATTTTCTGGTCTCTCCTTTTAAGAGAGCGCATCCACCAGAAGACCAGGGCTGAGCTTGTGAGGACCAATCATCCAACGCTGCTCCTCTCGCCTGGCAGTGCCAGCGGTCCACAGAGTTGTCCTCAGCGCGGAGATCTGTTACGAGTCGTCGATCAGGATCCAGGTTTCTGGCTCGGAGAGCGGGGTCAGGGTACCAGGGGTGTTGTGTGGTGTGGTGATGAATGTCCAGTCTCCGGTTGGAAGGAGGGAATCGTGGTGTGCAATTGAAATAAGGGTATTATCAACGAGATCTGAGAGCAAAGATCCTGAGAACGCCGGGGTGGGCGGTAATGACTGTGGGATATTGTTATCGATGTCGGTGTTGAGGAGCGTTTGAATTGTGCTCAGGTCGTGATGTTGAATCGTTGGTGTATGTGGAGTTGAAGGAGATAGCAATCGTGCAATATCGGCATCGTTGCCCAATTCAGAAAACGACAAGTAAAGGGGTAGAGAACGCCAATGTGAACTCCGCCGTGAACGTCTGGGCTTGCCACGCCGAATGCTGAACATTGGGGCAGTGTTATTGGCAAGGACCCCACAAACGATTGTATTTGATTCGGAATCGTATGCGAGGTCCTCGCCACCATACAGAATGCCCATGCGACGTAACTCCTGGCAAGGACGTAAGCCTTCCAAACAATGCCGACTCCAAACACCAATGTGAAGAGGGGAGGAGAGGAAGAGATGATGGTGATTGTCAGGGGTCTATATAGTCGATATCGCCGAACAGGTGTAACACCACGTTCAGCATCGATGGACATAAACTCACGTCATCGTCGACTTCTCCACCGAACAGCCTTTGCTGCTCACGCTCTAGCTGCATCTTGTCCATCTGTGCCAGTGCTCGCTCTTCAGCTTCTCTGGCCTTCCATCTCTGCCAACTTTGGTCGAAGTTCTGACGGAGGAGGGGAGATGGTCGGGTCTTGTCTGAGGGGAGAGGTACATCTATATCGTGGGCATATTCGAGACCCTCGGAGCAATCAAACTGAACGTTTGATTTGCGAGTGATGGTTCGACGAGTCCGAGAGCCAGGACGCTCACGACGTCTGTTCTGACGATGGTGGGGAGTCGCTGTAAAACCGTTCACAGGGCCCATAATGATTGATATAAGATGATATTTGAGGTATAGAGAGTTTCTATCCAAAAGGATAGAGGAAAGTAGGAGGTCTGCGGTAAGGAAGGAAGAGAGGAAAGTCAAGGGAAGGACACAGATTTATATTGTGATACGTAGAGTCATTCTTTCCTCTATAGTGCAAGATCACGACGGATGACTCGATTTGGATAGACATCGACTTGTCATGTGCTTGCGATGGCAAACAACATTATTGGTTGGACGAGGCGAAGAGGAGGGCCAGAGTATCCACATGAGTCACAACCCGCCGGTCCGCTTGGATGGCGTGGCAGTGCTTGCTCCGGCCTCGCACTTTGGAATACCGAGGCAGATTTACAATCCAAATAAGATGTGAAACTGGAAAGAATTAAACGTGAAGTTTGGAGAGAGATTCGGTGTTGTGCTGAAAGTGAAGTTGCGAGGGTAGCCATGAAGAACGCCTCGTGAAATTGTATGCGAGAATTGAGGCTGTGCATTGTGGCGAACTTTGGAACTTCACCTTGTACAAAAGCTCACCAGACACACCAATGACCACGAAGAAAAGAATCATTCGTCAATTAAGGAAAGCACTGCCCTCAAGCCCAGCTTCTGTGTACGCTTAATCTCAAACATTTTTGTTTGAAGCAATTTTCAAGAAGTGGCTTTGAGAGACACCATGATCACGTGACTGTGCATATCCCCAACCTCCTGAATTCTTCGATGTTTTTAAATCACTAGTATATTCTCCAGCTTCAATATTTTCAAGGTAACTAAGCAGGTGTTAACAGTGACTCTGAGATTTCAAAACTCTTGTAGTCTCCATCGCAGCCTACAGTTGCCTGCTCGGCGTTGCGGAGTCATTGCCGAGATGGCCTTGGCTTCACGGACTTCGTCGTCCTCAGAGTAAGACACGAACTTTCAGGTTGCTCCGTTGGAAAAGAATCTGACTATGACACATAACTGCCCTCTCTTGGGTCCGTGATCCAATGCAATTTCACAAGATCGGGAGAATGGAGATACAACGGGATCCTTCACCAGAAAGAAACGTTGTTGTGATTTATGGATGCCTTGAATAATTCTTAAACTCGTTGAGCATGACTTAGTGATATCGACGAGACTGCATAAGAAAGCGGTTGAGGATGAAGGGGTGTGTAGCGTCTTCGTCTGACACTGAACAACCATGCGACCCTAGACACTTCAGGCAACCTAGCTGTATCGGACTTCGCTTCACCAAAGGGGCAAAACAATAGAGGAACTTCAATCCTCGAGGATGTGTCTCATTAGTATTATCATTAACGAATCCATGCCAAGTTCTATGATACCGCCGAAACTGCATTGCCTTAAAATGTAAAAGAACCATGCCCGCCAATCAAACTCCAAACTTCCGAGAATGCAGCGCAAAAACGCAAAAGATGCTTTTGATGCCCAGCCCTTCTGTCTAACTAGCAATTGAAAGCCATCAAGTACATTAAAGGCATTCCATCATTTCCAAACACGCTGATCTCGAGCGGAGGGTTAGTTTGCAAGGTTATCGATCGGAGCAATTAGGACTGGTAGCTTGCAACAAGTCCCTGCCGCATCGGCACACTGCAAGGTGACGTTTACGTCGGAGAAGTACTCAATCTCGCTGTATGGTGGTGGATAGTGACTGGGAATCTACATTAGTGGTGAGGAGAGTTATGGGGGAAGGATACGTACACAGGGTCGGAGAATTGATGCGCTAAGCGGAGAGCGAAGCTGGTGAGACCAGTGATCGAGGAAAATTGCCACAGGAAAAGCTCGGTGGTGATGTTGGTGGGCTTGCAGGGGACGTAGGACATTGGAGCGGTGTTGGTGCCGTTGGGTGCGGTGATCCAGGAAGCGTTGCAGATCGTGTTGGTACCGTTGGAGTTGGGGTCGGTGAAGTTGACTATGTTGTTTAGCTCATGCTTGTAAAGTGGAGAGAAAGACTTACACGACAGAGTGTGGGTGGAGATATTAGGGAGAGCAGTGCTGAGGAGGGTCATGTTGAAGATCTGTTGAGCAAATTAACCGCGTGAAATAGAGAGAAACATTCACAAAGAGCTGGGTGGGAGCTCCAGAGCTATCCTGGTTCCCAAGGCATAAGCTCAAGAGAGCCATAAAGGTTCCACAGTGCGCTGTAATAGGATACAAGGTTCTCCATCAAAAAAGCTTACCTGGAAGGCAGTAAAATTGACACGACTGGCAATGTCAGTGTTTTGTGCAACATGAACTTCAGGGGCCTTGGGAAAGGCGCTGGAGAGCATAACGAAGCTCAGCAAGAGGCTGGAGGCTTTGAAGAAGTGCATGATTTCTTGTTTGTCGGGCGATTGTGTGTTGCAAAGAGGTTGAAATTGTGATGACGAGGCAGGCAAATTTGCATTCAAATAGAATTAAGGAAATCCAGAGTTTGTGCGGAGAGAAAGAGAATCCGTGGCGATAGAGACCGACTTCGGACGAGACAGAGGAAGTGACTGTAAAAATTATTTGAAGATTCTGGAAGCATCAAGCGATAATTTCAACTGCAAACAACCGTGCCCCGTATATTCCAAAGTCAATCGTCCACTCGCTGAGAGGATGCACTTATACGAAGCTCTGGAAAGAAAGCAAAATTAGGTTTGGAACGAAGATGGGAAATCGTTCATCCAAGTACTCGAGCTCGGAGCGAGGAGGCACAGCGTAGTAGCCTGGCCCAACGAGGGCCTTGATCTCCGCGATATCCTTGGCTACAAAGTCGT
Organism: Hyaloscypha hepaticicola; assembly: GCA_002865625.1. Lineage (NCBI taxonomy): Eukaryota > Fungi > Ascomycota > Leotiomycetes > Helotiales > Hyaloscyphaceae > Hyaloscypha > Hyaloscypha hepaticicola. The sequence goes on from KZ613485.1 coordinate 117,025, forward strand.
TCTGCCACTGCCGGCGCTTCGGTGATTTGTGCCGGAAGACCATGCCTCTTTGCGCAGTGTTAGCCAATCAAAATGACGGTCTGCTTCGGTGATGATGGATGAGCGAAGAAACACCTGAACTTGAAACACCGAGGTCGTCGGTTGATTATCGTAGGTATCTTTGGAAGCTTGGAGCCTGTCAAGTGTCCGCTCAAGCGAGACTTTGAAGCCCTTTTCCCTGCTGTGCCAAGAACCCCCTAACCCCTTAAAATAGGGGAGCCGAGAGCACCTACCCAGGCATGTGGTAGCCGTTTATCACGGGATTCGAATCGGAGACCCTTAGATAACCTTTCTCGTTACCTACTGTAACGTCCGACCACTTCCCCGGGAACCCCAGGTTGTACGAGAAGGATCAAGAAAGACGGTCTGCATCTGCAAGGGGAGGCTGTGTCCCTCTGCCTGCGTGGACGCTCCTGGTGCTCCTTCCGGCAAACTGACTAATAACTTTATCCACGATTTGCCATTATTGAATTTGCAAGGAAGAAGCCGCTGCAGCCACCACTTCTACAGTACCTCCACTTCCTTTCCCTTCTTGTGGAATCGGGTTCTCGCAGGCCTTCAACACACCTTTTTTCGCGGATTCGTGGCTACTCGAGCTGCCACATCGGTCGGTGGTCTACTGATGCCTCTAGTCCATCCATTTATCCAAACCCGGCATGCGATAAATCCTTCCACGCCCCTTTTGAGACCTCTAACTGAGAAAAGAACCCAGGGGCGTGGACTCACACACGACAATAATGCAAACGGTGCTCCTGAATTGGATCTTAGAAGAAGCGATCGTCGCAAACCACGGAAGACTCCTCAAATCTCTGCATTGACACGACTGGCTGCATACCCGAAAACTATTTATAGAACCCGCCTTTCCGCCATCGTCATTTGCAGCACTAGGCATCGGTTGGTAGTGGGGTGGGTGAAGAGGAGTTGAAGTGTTTGAGCCCCTATCACACAGCAGCTTCTGAGTCTCCAAGTATGCGACTTTGCTGCACTACATACTCAACACTTTTTCATCCTTGGCCAGGCGCGCAATACTTGTGTTGTCACCGGCGCCATCCGGTTCTGCTGGAGCTTGCTTCCGGCAGGGGTCGCTAGAGAGACAGAACATCCCCAATTAACCATCAGATCCACGGTAGGTTCATTGCTCACCCCAAAGTCCATCCTACCTGCCGCTTCAGATAGCCAAATGGCTTGCAGAAGCCCCGCTCAAAGCTGAAATTTTGATGTGATTAATGAAACTCGTGGTGTTCGTAGGGTGTATGTAATTGCGGAGTTCTAGGCCAAGACTAAGTCGTCAACACATTGAAACCTGATATGACCTGAAGGATGATTACCCCGATAGCCCTTAAAGAAATAAATGGTTGCATTGCAGAAACCCTCCCCCCTTCTCCTGAGCTTGTCATCTCTTGCCGCAACCTTTCCGTTCAATGAACGAATCCAAGTTGATGATGAGCACTCAGCCCCATGGCTCCCTGCACGACCCCCCGCCCATCTCGCGACTATCGGCCTTAGCATCAACGAATTGAGGGCAAAAGCTATTATTATCTACATCTGCATCTCGAGCAAACAAAAGAGCAATATAGCGGTATCGTCACAACTAGCCACATTGCAGAAGCATCTGTTTCGAAACTTTACGCAGACCGGGCCTCCCCTTCCATACAGCCTGACATCTGTGCTCTGTGCTCAGCTGCTGGCTCTCTTCGCGACTAGCCCCACCACTGCTGGCTGTGCAGAGCAGAGCTGCCCAGCTCCCAGACATCGCTCCCTGATCCATCGTGAGCTCCGGCCACGATTGCGCATCTTTTCTAAATGCCCTTCGGAATAAATCGACACAGCAACAGGTCAAGACAGGCGCTGAATGACACAGCCGCACACGGAGGCGCGGCCACCCCATCAAGTGGAGGATCTCAGAGCGAGCTTTCGACAACATCCCCAGTCTTCGCCGACGAACCAAGGGCTCCTCAACCCCAGACTTTTGCCCAGCAACCACGTGCCGACGTCCAGCCCTTCGCTCCTTCTCAAATTGTACCAGATTCTGATAGACAACAGATACCTGGGGAGCTGCCAGCACGGTCGCAGTCGACACGATATATCAGCAACTATCCACCCCCACCTCAAGGGTACGGCGGCTCTGCTGATGACTTGACCCTCGACTCGAGAAAGCATCAGCAACAGGGGGGGGCACAGGTCTATCAGCAACCTACTCCCGAACCACCCAAGAAGAGCAAGAACATATTTAATCGTATAAGACCAGGGTCAAGTCGGTTGTCAGAACAGAAGCCTCCTCCCCAGGCCCCTTCCTACAACAACACTACAGGGCTCGCTCGCAGGCTGTCGAAGCGCCAGGAGACTCCTCCTGTCATTCGGACAGGGCCGAACAGAAACTCTGTTGAGCAGCAGAGGCTTGACTGGTCCGCAGGACAGGACTCGCGATCACACCTACCTTCACCGCAAGAAGGCAGCGAGGACGATAGCCAGCTTGACCCATATCTCATCCGAGAAGCGGGATCAGGGACTCCCTATATTGCCCTCAACGAAGGAGGTCTGCAGTCTATCCGACCTGTACAAGAAGAAACAGACTCGCCCTTGCTTCCAGCAGACGAGGTGCATCGTCTACAATTCGAGGCTCATCAACAGCACTTGCGCGAGCAGGCTCAGCAATATCACGCAGAGTCGGACTCGCAGTCTTATTATCAGCCGCAAACTCCGGGTCAACCACAAGTGAATATAGACTCATCCAATCTGGTCATTAGTGATTCCTACCGACAAAACCCCGAGACTGTGTCGCAGCTTTCCTACGACTCACCAACAGAACAGGAACTGCGACCCGGCTCCGTACAGTCGAACGGACAATCACCCACAGTCTATTCGCCTCAACGCCAGGAGTACCCAAGCCGCACCACATCCATTCAAACCCCGCGACCAGCATCACAATACGGTGGAATGGCTCCGCCTCCTAGTGGAACGCAACAAGGCCGCAGGGCTGGAGATTCAAAGCAGCCATTACCCGGCAATGGGCAGGGACAAGGACAACAAGAATCTCGAGAAGGGCCGCCTCCTGGTTATACCAGAGGACAATTCCCGTCAAACACTCAGCCCCCAACTCCAGGGTTGACCCCGACAACATCAGTGGTTGGAACGCAAGGGCCCAACTACAGAGGAGGACCACCACAAAGAGACCAGTATGGTCCACAGGGCGGTGGGGATCAAGGGCGAAGTACTCCGCCACCAGCCCTGACAGACCGCGATGTCAACGAGCAATACAAGGAGCTTTGTAGGTTAAAGTCCCTAGACCCGGGTCAGTATGCTGATTATTTCCAGTGACGAAATACAAGAAGGTAAAGGGCTTGTATTTTGACAAGACGGCACAAGTCGAACAGCTACAAAATACATTGGCGAACCAGCGACTTTCACAATCTCGAACTTCGCTCGATGACAGCGAATACATGACTAGATTTCAGCGGTTGGACGGAGCCACAACAAATCTTGCATTCAACATAAGGAAAGACTGGCGATCGATTCCACCATGGCTTATTCCATACGTCAATCAAGACGCGCTGAAAATCGGCAAGCAGGAAATGACCGCTGTTGGCCGCGCCGTCATTACGAAATTTCTCGTGGAGGAAGTGTTCAACCGAACTTTCCACCCAGGGCTAGAAACAGATTTGAGCGTGAGCTTGAAGACCATTGAGCAAAACATTCGTCGTTTCTCTCCCGCTCTCAACAACCAGGAAGAGTCAGATGCTCTGACCGCCAAGGTGGTACAATGGAGGTTAGCAACCTTAGAAGGTCTCAGAGATGTCCTAAACTCGCCGTCGAGTGAAGAAACGAAAGAGAATTTCAAGAGAGTAGCTACCACGAACTTGGCCGCTAGCCTGATTTCGTTTCTACAAGAGCCGGTCCCCGCCGGCATCGAAGACAGCGCACACATGATCGTGGAGCTAGCAGTCAGCATTGCGTCCAACTTGCCTCTGGAAAGCAGAGACATCTCCATCGTGTATCCAATGCCAGGAGATATGCTGCAGCCTATGATCATGAAAGTTGAGACCGGTATCCCACCGCTGGAGAATCCTGGCGTCGATACTTCAAGCGACGCGGACGCTGCTAGTACGGCTAGCGGAGACAAGGACGAAGGCTCAAAAGAGGAGAAGTCTTCGGATGGGAAGCTGAAGAAGGAGAAAACGAGGGGCGGAGTGTTGTCTGCTATGATGGGCGGGAGCGGCAGCTCGGCGACGAGCAAGAAGAGTGCTAGTTCCCAGGGCGGAGTGGAGACTAGTAATGAGGGGAAGAAGCCGCCTATGGAAGATGGGTCTCAGAAGGTGCGCCTCGCGGGTTTCGTGGGCGTGGAGGTTAGGGGACGGCAGATGCTGGTGAAGTCTCCTGTTTGGACTGTGAGCTAGATTAAATTTTTTCAATCGGGTAGAGACGTGCTCAGAGCTTTGAGATGGAAGGGGAGTTGGAAAAGCTGCTTTTGGAAATTGGTCATGGAATCATGGAGACGGATGATAGGTGACGTGGATATGAGGTTATGAAATTCATATGATACCATTCTGTTGGTGATCAGCGGAAGTATACTGAGATTAAACATATTATTTATGTCCCCCCCTTCGCCAAGGTCTTCATATTTCTGTCTGTGCTCTTTTGAAGTCATCCCTGGGTTCGTTAATAATCCATGAAGGCAAGGTAGGAGGAAGCAGGTGCCTGACCCTTGGTACTAGAGCACTGGTGAGGTGTGTCTTGAAAGTTGAAATCAAAGGTACCAAGTCTCTTCTTGTCTTAGCTTGAAGCGCATGCCTGCCAACAACCCAAAAATGTAAAGAGTACAGCGAGAACATCACGCAAGCCTGCACAGGAATAGAATCTTAAACTCATCCATTATGTACTCCCCACCCCTCCATCCACTTCTCTCAAATAAAGGACTTTTTCCTCATCTCGCTTTGTATGCCCACAATGCCAATGTTCAATGCTCAATCTGGTATGATCCAAGAATCTAACATCTTCTTTACATACTTTCTTTCCGACTGATCTCCAACGGGGAGAGAGAGAAGAAAAACCAATTAACTCCGTCGCCATGATTGATTGTAAATGCCGCTTCGCTCGCTCAACACGCTCAAATTTTTGCAGTGCAACATTCCAGAGAAACATGACATCCACAAAACTGCCCAGCAACCCACATTCCACACTTCAGAGGATAGAAAATCACCCCCAACCCAGATTCTCCAACGTGCTCCTCGCATCACCGGCACTCATCCCACTAACACCCAACGCTCTAACTTGTGTCCCCTTCCTCAACCTCTGCAATCCCACAGCTACTTTCCAGCTCTCCTCCTCCGTGATGACGAAGACGTACTTCTTTCCCTCTTGATCCCTGATGCTTGCCCGCAAGACGTGTAATCTGGCCGTCTTCAATTCTCCGGTCTGGAAGGATACACCGTGTTTGTCAGTTCTCAAGTTATTCCTAGAAGGCGACGACGAGCCAACAGAAGAACCACCGTACGCAGAATCGGAGTAAACAGAAGAGCGCGTGGATGCAGAACTAGAACTATAGGATGAGGAAGCAGACGAAGCAGCGCGCAAACGACAGTCATTCTTGCAAATTTGGAGCATATCAGAAAGCAGGGCGTCGATCTCCTCAGGGCTGGCAGGCTTGTCCTTGTCCAATCCCCAGAGGCGTCGAGCACCACCCTTCAGAGGGGAGCCATTCGAAGCAACGCGCGCAGAAGCAGATGCACCAGCGGAACCCTGGCGGAAGGAGGGGCACCATACCTCTACGAGTTTCATTGTCCATGCTTTGACGTCCCACTCTCGCTGGGGGACGCCGCGGACGTCATCATCGATGAAGAGACCTTCGGTTGTGATGCGGAGGATGAGCCCATCTGTTACTGAGCCAACTCCGGAGACCAGTTGTGACGTTGGCGTTTTCATAAAGGCATTGTTGAAAGCGTAGACGGCCTTTATAACAATCTTGTCGGGATCTTTCGTGCTATACGCACCTCGATGCGAAGGGGGAGGGGTGGTTTGAGCTGTGGTGTGTGAAGCTGCATACGAGGATTCGGAGTATATCGAGGAGGGGGCCTTCTTGTGCATCGGCTTCGGTTTGTCGTAGGGTCGGTAAGAGTACCCATCTTCTTCAGTACCTAGATAAGACTTCGCTGTTGGAGCGGGAGGTTTTTTAGTGGGAGAGGGTGGGGTTGAGCGAGGGGTTGCTGGAGATGGGGGTCGGCCTCTTGGCCAGGGGTTCGTCTTCTCGCCAACCATAGAATATGCGTATGTACTTCCCCTTGGCTGTGACTGTGACTCTGCTTCTAGCTTCTTCTTTGCCTCTTCCTCCTTTCGTTTCTTTTCACGAGCTTCAGCTTCCTCTTTTCGTTTGGCTTCTTCCTCTTTCCGCTTCTTTTCTCGAGCGTCGGCTTCCTCTTTCCGTTTGGCTTCCTCTTCTTTTAGCTTCTTTTCGCGAGCTTCTCGTTCCCGAGCCTCCTTTTCTCTGGCTTCCTTGAGTCGTTTTTCAAGGTCTTCCCTTCTCTTCTTCTCGGCTTCTGCCTTCTTCCGTTCTTCCTCTTTTCGTTTGGTTTCTTCCCGAGCTCTCTCCCAAGCACCTTTTGCCGAACTGCTTGATGTGTTTGCATTCGCACTAGCGCCAGTTGCACCAGGAGGGGGTTGAGGTCGTTGCCAGGAAGGTTTTGGTCCTCCCGCAGAGCCATTACCAGGCGTTGATGGTTGTGGCTGTGGTGGTGGACCTGCCCCAGGTGCAGGACCACCCGCATATCCATTAGGCGGTGGACCTGCGTGTCCGTTTGCATGTCCGTTTGGTTGAGGCCCGCTGCTGTAATTCTGATCACCACCTCCGCCGCCTCCGCCGCCGCCCCCACCAGGCCCAGGACCTCCATCTGACTGTATTCGTCCCAAAGCCCATGCACCAACACCAATTGCCACAATAAGCAACAACATCCCCATACCCCCGGAGCCTTTTACGCTATTCCACCACGCTTGCACTGCAGGGGCCAATGCAGAGCCTATCACAACGAGTATGAGAGCTGAAGCAAAGCCCGCGGCGAAGCTATTGACGTTCGGTTTCAGCGAAGGCAGGTATAGGAAGCCCGAACCGGACGAATGTTGCGGTATAATGAAGATGTCGTATTTCCCTGGGGGCAATCCTGAGCCTTTTGGTTGCTCTCCATGAGGAGGCGGGGGTGGAGGGTTCATCGTCGCAGTGCGGAGCTACACCAGCCGCGGGAAGTTGTGTACCAGCTCAAACGGTGGTATGTACAAGAGAAAAGCTTCAAAGCTCCGCTCCAGTGCTCGAAAAACGCCCAGGGTATCGCAGAAGGTCGTTAGGAAGTCATAAGGTCGTGAAAAAACTGCCACGTCGTTAGCTAATTGAGGTTTCAAATAGACTAGCCGGAGTAAACTCCGCACCTCGCAGCAGGCAACGCAGAAGAAGAATTGAGCAGCTCGCAGGCAGAGACACAACTCCAAGACGCCTCTATGATACAAGAGAGCACAAGCAACAAAGGTGTATCGGAATTAGGTCGTCGTTGTCGAAGTTGTGGTCGTCGTCGTCAGGCCAGGTGGACGGCCGACGAGGTGTTTACTTGCGGAAAAAAAGGCAGCTCGCTTTCTGCTCCGGGACCCTGGTCCGCTAATCTTCCCACAGCTGCAGGGCGATAGCTAGCCCTCGAGAGCGTATTATTGGCGGCGTTTCGAAGTGCCCGACAAACGAATCTTAATCTTTTTTTTCTTCAGCGCCAGACCAGGAGTGTGGAAATAATACAGTAGTATGGCTCGAGGATCAATCTCCCGAAGACGAGACCAGGAGCACACGGGTCTCCTCACGTTCGTTCACGCACAGATGCCTGAGGATGCCATTTTCTTTTGTTCGCAGCGCGCTCCCCCCACTCGTGTACCACTCACCGCAACTACCTACCGTTGCGACTAGCCCTTCCAATGGCAAAACAATTGTTTACAAGGCAGCACCCAATACTTCGACGCAGGCACAATCTGGCCGCGTTGAGAGGTCACTAAGGTTGCAGGATCTCCACTGCGGCAGCGAATGGAGGCTATGGTGACAGCTGATGACTAGTTCTCGGCCAGGGTTGCATCAGCGCCTGCAGAACGGGCAAAGAGAAGAAACTAGGACAATAGTGTGGCTGGTGGCACAGTAGTCTGGGTGGAAGCCTCGAAGCAGTGGAACACTAACACTGGAAGCACCCAAAGGGCTTCCAAGTCACACGGCAGTACGGCAGACTAGGGTGTCCACTTTGTGCCAGGGGACGGCCCGTCTTCTACCAAGTAGGAGCTCAGAGCTCTTTCTCCCCGGTGGGATTGGCTCGAACGGCGCGTCAAGGTGAAGCTTGCAAGGACGCGTCGTTGCTCTGGCGACGGGGGGCGATCTGACGTAATTAGGGATGTTGGGGGGACGATACATGATGGTATGGCAGATTCAGGGGCCGGAGGCCTGGGGGTGAAGTCATGATCTGCTGTCGATTGTTGAATAACGCATCATTGTTCAAACAGGTTTGGGACTCTCAAGTGTCGCATTGAGGGTGTTGGTGGGGAGTGGGTGAACTGTGTCTTCGCTTAGGTCAGCTTTTGATTGACCTAGGGGGGAGGGGCATTCGTTGCATTGTGAACCTCAAATATTGGCATTAACCGAGAGCCAGTCGGTACTGTACATTGAACTCTGTCCTATCTCATTGTTCTCATACACATGAGAAGCGATAGTTGTAAACTTAGATGAATGACTCCTGACAATTTTGCAACTAATTTATCCTCCGTCCAAACTTTTTATTGGAAAACAGGAGATTCGGGTCAGTCTTTCTTTGCTGCACGGATAAGATTCCTGGCTGGCATGGGGGAGGAGATCGCGTCATTCATGGACCCAAACACAACATGGTATAGGGAGCGCTTAGATGGTTTGCTACTGCGGTTCTTGGACGTTAGCAAAGGAAAACACTGTCTTACACTGCCGCAGAGAGGAGGTGAGCAGTTGTGTAAGGGAGGGCGCAAACCAAGCAGCGAAACTTCCCATAGAAGGGGCAATTGTATAGAAGATTCGCGGACTGTACAGGGACAAATTAGCAAAGCGGTCAGGGAATTAGAAGCAAAGAAGCACGCAACCTTCTCCAAGGCTTTCAAGAGAAGAAAAAGGAACTGTCTGCTGTTCAAGAGAAACTCGTAGCAACCCAAAAGCAGCTTACCGACATGCAGAAGCAACTTGCTGATGATATATAAATGTCTCTTTACAGATAGAGAGAAAACAAGGGGATCATTGTGCAGAAGACTAGTGAGAACCAAACAATTAACTTGTTGTGTAGATAAGGGGAAGGGACGAGAGATCGTGTATAGAAGAGTACTACAAAAGCTATTGTGTTAGCTTGTTCTAGAACACGGCGGTCGAATCAGAGGTACAAAGAATCAATCATAGGTTTGAAAGGACGGCACGAACTTACAGCCCATATAATTTGGGGATAATAGGAAGATGCTCACCTGTTCATTATCTGATTCATCAAAGTCGGAATGATCACTCAAATCTCCAGAGGAAGGCACCGAGCTCGAATCCGACTCTCACTCCCTGCCATTCATGTTACCCTTCCCTTCGTTGCTTTTTGGGCCACCGCCCAGACCCTTCATGGCCTTCTCATATCTCTTTCCCTTGACTTGAGATTTAGTGTCAGCCCTCTGCTGGAAGCTTTCTTGGTCGCGTTCATATCGTTGTGCTATTCTTGTTCCACGGTTAAGGAGACATCTTTGGGTTCGTCCACATGGTGAGGATATATCGTTACTTCTTTGATGGTGTTGTGAAAGAGTTGGATGAACTTGTCTCGTACAGACATTGGGTTACGGGACGCAATTTCGGACAAGGACGTGGAGCTTATCAGACTTAAAGAGTCTCGAGCTGCGGCTGCCGAATTGCTCCTTGTCTAATGAAAATTGGTGGTGGTGTTTTTGTCTTGTGTGTGATGCCAATAGAAGTAGAAGGGGTGTCTTAAGTGCTGCTCAGAAACACTCGCTTAGCATTCGTTTACCTAAAGTGTATGCTAGCTCGGTTGACACCCCCGCTAGCCTCATTCGTCTTGCAACGAAAGGGGGAATGATCGCGTAGAAACTTCGGGTGAATTACAAAGCGGCAGTAGCTGTGAACATGAGGTTATACCGCTAGCCTTATTTTAATTGGAAGGAAAAGGTGCGAGCTCGGGTAGGGAGACGGTGTTGAGAATTGGAAAAGGGATACGTGGAGACGCGTAGATTTTTGAAGTTGACTCGTAGCTACCGTTCTTTCAAGCTACGCTTCATACAGCTCCCCATACACGTCATCAACCAATGGTCAACAATCCAACGAGTCTAAAACTCTAGATAAACAGCGGAAAGGGAAGGACCGGCCAAGGGGAAATGCAAGCAGTTCGAACGATTTTACAAGCGGAGGTTTTTCGAATGAACGATTGGAGTTATATGAAGGTGATATGTTAATTGTACAGGCGGAGATATGTCAAATGAACCGGCGGTCCTTGGATGGTGACGGGAGTTTCTCCTAGAGCCCATGTCTCCAATCTCAATGGTGCTATTGCGGAATTGCGAATATTAATCTTGGCGTCAACATCATCCAGCTATGGTAGTCTGAGTAGAAGGCTCAGATCCCCTGAATTAATCTCCGGCTCGGAACGGATAATGGTATACACACGGCGCCAAATGACTTGGACTTCCATCATAAAGGTGGTGTAAGCAACAAAGGGGGACGTGTTCCCATCTGCGGTGTTCATCACATCCGTTACTGCTTAACAGAATAACTGAGAAGCCCTCAGCTTGTCCAAGGAGTTCTGAGATGAGATTCATATTCGATCCTTGATCCCCATGGAACATATCGATAGACATAGCGACCTGTGTATAGTTTCCTTGGTGTTTGACTCTGAAGATCACCGGTGGCTTAAAGGGCTTGTCCCCTGGATGAAGATCCGGGCCAATAGAGACCTGTGCATTGAAGGTTTGAAGGTCATGGTATGATTGTACAAGGGCAGTTTAGTTGAACGAACAAAGGTGGAAGCAGATGTCTACACAAAGGTTGGTATGATCACAAGGAGAGGATTTGAGATACACGAGAAACTTTGAATGTGGCACGGGTCGAGTAAAATGCATTACTAGTTCTTGTTCTTAGAACTTCTCAAGCCACGGGCACGGTCCCAGCTGGTTCTACGAATTCTGTTACGAATAAAGCGAACATGGTTTTAACTTGGAATCATCGAGAATCAAGCCAACTGTATATATCGATAGACTAGGTATTCTACTCCTCTTCAATGCTCAAAGTCCGATATCATGGTTTACACCGTTCACGGTCAGCATCAAACCCACGCAAGGGCATTGTTGACGGCACAAAATCTGGCACCAACAAGGCATTCGAAGAATTTCTCTTATCTATGGGCCATTCAGAGAGGTGATTGTGCGACGAATGGACAGGCTTTCTGGCTATACCAAAGTACGAGATTTCGTATCTTGCTGGGGCTGAAGGATATGTAGAGAATGTGTCAATATCGACAATTGGACAATAAGCAATGAGGAAGCTGCAAGCCGAGGGGCAACTTACGAAGCTCTATGCCAGTGCTTAGTTTGATGTTGAATTCGAAAACAGCCAGCCATCTTCCGGATCTCCCTCGTAGGTTTTTTCCTGTTGCGCATCATACCAGCTTCTGTTGGTGCTGCTCTCTTGAGCTCCCTCAATCCTCTATAGCAGAGCTACAACATGGAAAGTGGGTACCAGATCAAGAGTGGTGACATCCAAGGTATGTTTACTATCTAGTTTTAGAAAACTACCCATGGCAGTCAATGCGAATATGTCTTGTCCGTAAGCTAACCCAAGACCACGAGATTTTGGCTTTGGCGTGAGGAAGTTGTGTTCTTGGAACGTGGATAGGCTCATATAACGACCTGACACAAATTTTGTGTTGGCTGTAAGTGGCATTATCTGATATCTTGCTCGCACACCACACGCTGCTGACAAACTTGACTCTTCCAAAGGTAAAAGTCCTCTACATTTGTACCTACGACTCCTGGAAGTTCCGTCGAGAATGAACTTCCACGCACTAATTTAACAGTCATGACTAATAATGAAGAAACAGTGTACTATGGATTTGATTGCGAAGTCAGAAACACTGATGGCGTTGTTCGAGACCGCATGTCTGAACTTGGACTTCGACCTGAATGCAAGCTGCGGACTAATTTGACTGGAATTATAAGCCCACCCAAAAAAGGTGACGCAATACGCATCAAAATATTCAACAATATTCACCCTTAAGCTCTCAAGGGTACTGTTCCTGCAAAGAAATAGATACTCAGCTCCTTTCCAATTTCCACGCTGTTGACCTTCCTCCCCTGCCGGCTCTTCAGCTCCTGTAAACCAAAATTAACCATGCTAACAAGATTCCAACCCATCAAAACCTCCTACACAATTCAGAAGTATTTCTTTGGCTTGAGGGAAGGTGGTTCGGTGGATATCCGGTCTCTGGATTTGCCAAGTTCGCTTTGCTATGCTAGCCACCATCACGGTATTCGGCCATGGAGAATCGAGACTCCAAATGACAAGCTTCTTATGGTTTATAATTCACTTTCAACGCTTGGGTAACTTCAGGTCCACCGAGGAAACGTTGTATCGACTTTGCTGTCTGTGCGAGGTGTCAGCCTACTGCCGCACTCCCTCAAGCCTTCAAACACTTCATCGGCTTCCGAATAATACAGCTGGAAATAGCTCTTTGACCATTCAACAGTCCTTTGAAGTCGTGTAACTTAAACCTGGAACCATCATCGACCCGTTCTCTCAATCTGCATGCCTCATGTCACGGCGAGGATATTGCGAGTCCCTCATGATCATCACACTCAAACACTTCATCGAAGCACACGAAATACAGAAAGGAAAGCAAATTACGGACTACAAAAAGATCAATTCTCTCCTTGAGGTCGAATTAAGAAAGGTTTATTTCCAAGTCTCGTCAAGTATGCGCTCACCTCAACCTTACAGCCTCGCCAGCCTCCTCCTCGCTTGTCGCCGCCAACCTCGACGCCGCCTCACTTCATCCGATAAAAGCTTCATCAATTCCGCATTCACTACGTCTGATCTTTCCCACACTTAAATTAGCGAAAGCGGTCAGACGAAACCTTGCTGAGGGCTTGATGTATTCAAACAAGAGCTTTTTCCTCAATGCAAGGCGCGCGTAATTACGAATGACACCCACATTTGTCACGCCCAATAACGCAGAAAAGTATAAGCGGATTTGTTGGTAAGAATCCCCTTCTCTCTGATTTATAAGACAATAGCTAATTCAATAATAGTAGTGCCACGTCTGGGTGCCTTAACAGGGCTGAAAAGTATCGACTGTCATAAGACGGCGATAGTGGTGGGGTTGCACCTCAAACTACAGTTTTGCCATTTGAAAACTCGACATTGAATTTTATTTTTACCTTTTGTACACCGTAGAGTGTGTTAATGGCGTCGTGGTGGGTGAATGATCAAATTGCAAAACTTTTGTACACAAATTTTTTGGATGGCTTCAAATATTTTGGCGACGGCGAGGTTTAGCGTGATAAGAAGTGATCGCAGCCGAGCTATCAATATCAATGATAACATACCAGGAAAATATTAAGAGTGCGAAGAACATCAATTAAGGGATTGGGAAGTGATACCAAATACCTCTCGGATCGGCAATTCAACGTTGACGTTCCTCGCACTAAATCATGTCTTTCACACACAAATCTCTATGTTGATGCATGCAATCATGGCATTGCATATCGGACGTACTTACATTGATTCGGAATATCCATGCATACCATTGAAGCTCAAAGTTTACTTTAACTCCATCGCGCCTCGAAGCTTCAACATCCGCAAGAAAAGAAGTACCATTTGAAATCTACATCACCAGTTTTGGCAGACAATTCATCGTTGCTTATTTCATACATACTTCACATAGGCACTACCTGCATGGTCCCCCTATTTTGTTGTGAATTTGAAAGTAAACAAGACACTGGGTAACGTTTATAGGGGTTTTAGGTATCCAGGCAGCCACCCCCTGAATGCTCCTTCTCCCGCCTCTGCGGCACTACCACCCTCTTTGTACATTATCTGGCATAGCGATCTACACCATGCATCATAGTTGAATCAGGGGTGGGATTGTCTGGTGTAAACGAAACTCCGAAGAGCGTTATTTCTCCTAGAGAAGACGTGCGAAGGTCCTCTTACGCAACATGACGATCTTCTCCCCCGAGCGCGTTGTTGACATGCAAATTTAGAGATTCAAGGTCGATCTTACGGGATAAAGCTCATATTTCAGCGATTCTCGGTTTGAATGTCATGTTTAGTTATATACTATGTCAACCTACAAATGCGTGTATCGCTTAAATTATTTCTCTCAACTGTGGCTTTTACAAAAGAATTTTTATTGGACATGAAAATTTTGACACTCGTGGGTTGCCTCCCCTATCTTTGTTAGCCGAGAATCTACTTGTCCACATCTCGAGTTGATGTTCGCAAAGAAGAAATATACTTAGATTGAAGCTAACTCATACATCAGATTCCCTCAGTCGGTTCGCGATGAAGAAAGAGGATAAGTAGAAACTCACTCAAAGACAGGTAGAGAGATTACCTCGAAGCCTTGCCCACTTGATTCTTTACCTTGGAAGCTCGATTGAGTGTGACTACCTACACTTCACTTGGCCTTCCTCGCCGCAACTCTCTCAGCAACCTTCCTCCCACTCTCTGTGTTTAGTCCAATCCCGGCCAAAAACATCATTCTCAATGTAGCTCCGGCATAAACGAATGCCACATTTCCCCAATCCATCGCATTCCATTTCAGCACGTTCCAGTAAACCTCTGACCCTAGCGCTTTCAAACTGTATAGATGCCCAAAGTCTGCCACCAACAGTCCGAATAGAACAGTCCTCCACACTCTAAGGTCGGAGGTCGAGCGTAAGACTAGAGCTTCATTGATGGTGAAGAGGAAGTACAGGTTTGCCAACTGAGAAAGGACAACCGACGTGGATACGGGTATCGTGGCGGCATATGAAGGCGCAGAGGCAGCATGTGTCATCTGCAGATAATCCAATGGTCGAAAGTGTGCGAAGTATGCCCCAACCAAAGCCGAAATGGGTTCTATCACAAGGAAAAAGGCGGTGTAGAACCTCGGGAGCTTGAAAGCTGGAGATGCCATTGTTGCTTATCAGGATCTCGACCGTCAGATTGCGTTGTTGGGGGCTCCAGAATGGTGTCTCCAATACGGTGAAGAATCTGTTCTGGCCAAGAAAGACGAGGAATTCGATTCTCTTTACTGCTTGGACGTCAGCGAGACCCCGTCTTTCTCCGCTTAGTGGGCTTGAAGATGGCTGAGGTTTGAAACGAGCGATACTTAGTATGTTCCTGATAATCGACTAGGATTGTAATGAGAGCCTATTTCATGCGCCACAGTGCACGAAGTGGCTCCGGCTGCCAATTGGTGCAGGCCTTCTTCCTGTAAGATGCAACACACAGGCTAGGAAACAATCGTTGAATCAAAGGACTCCTTCTCCTGACATCGCAGATCGCTGCAACACCTGCCATGTCGCAATGCTGAATCGCCGAACCGCGGACCCTACTCACCTGCTGAAAACGTTGGGAACCAAAGAACGTCTTTTCCGGCGAGACCGCGCCCCTGAAAATCAGCTCCCTCTTTTCGGCTGGTGCAAAGGAGAGTGGCCCATAGAAAAGTCTTCAGCCTTCCGACACTGGATTCGCCGTTAACCCCCCGTAGGCTGTAGCGGAACGATACAGTACGGTGCAGTAGTTCATCTCACGTTAGGTTCTGGAGGTTGCGGGTGGCTAATTTGCGAGGCTTGATTTTGCCATCCCTTGCCGAAAGCACGTTTCCAAATTTGGTGACCCTCCGACGAGTTTGTGTAAACAACTCCCTCTTCAACGGCCGTCTTCCCTCGTTCTGCATTCACCAGTCGCGCGACTTACCACATTCTTTATTTGATCTTTGCAACATTGAATTACTCGTCGATATATAACTCACCAGGTGGAGCGCATTAAAATAGTTGTCGCATTCCTCTCACGTCACGACCAGGACCATTCTTGCTAATGCCCCCGTCCGTTCCTTCGCGTCCACTGCGCTGATTCTCTACGCCTGCTTCACTTTTCACTGTGCAAAAGCCTGTTCAAGAATACCACAAGTCGTCTGTCAGCTGTCAACATGACTCGAGTCTTTCCAATCGAGGAGTGGGCACCCGCTCAAGAATCCCGCACATCTACCAATTCCTTCCACACAACTCTCGATGCTTATGACGGAACGAACCCTTTGACGCCCTTCAGGAAGCGCCTACATTCAATGCCTCTTGTTCCACGCATTGACGACCTCACGAACGGGGTCCAGGGCCTATCCCTTTATCACAATGAGAATCTCGAGGGCGAGGGCGAGGGCAAGAAGCAAGGAGGACTTCGTGGACTCTTGAGGAGAGCTTCAGTATCTATGCGGACCAGAAAGCGCCGGCACTCCCATATGCAAGCTACTGCAGAGCGCCCACAGAGTGCTTGGGGAAGGTTAAGGACGGCTGCTAGTTTTAACAGGCACTCGCGGTTTATGGCATCGAATCCTGACGATGAAGGCCCCTTCGATTCCCATGAAGAATTGCTCTCCCCGGTCCCCGGAAATGGAAGTCAGCCACCTGTCATTCCCCTAGGGTATGGCGGTGCGGCGGCGCGGGCAACTGCAGCAGCTCAGAACGAATACCTCATAAGAAATCGGCAACACCTCATGACTGAGGACCATATGGGAGATCGGGAGAGTGGAATTGGTATTGCAGTTACAACTGCTGATGCCGTAGAGTCTACGGAGAACACAGCAAACAATAGCATTAGTCGCATGGATTTCATCACCGAGCTACCAACAGAACTTGGATGCCAGATCCTTAAACATGTGGACCAAGAAACTCTTCGAAATGCTGCTCTGGTCTCTCGGCGCTGGCACGCGGTGAGTACCACGGACGACATTTGGAAAACCGTATTCTTGCGCGAGCAGACCAAGACATATGCTACCGGCAGGGATATTCCTCTTGGAGCTGGGCTTGGACTGCCCTTGGCCTCAAAGGTTTCCGATTGGAAGGAATTGTATAAGATCCGAGAGAATCTCCGTCAAAACTGGCTAGCTGGAAATGCGGAGGCTGTGTATCTGAATGGACATCAAGACAGTATTTATTGTGTGCAATTTGACGAGTAAGTGCAACATCTAACTGAATAGAAAATTGAAAACTAAATCTTTCGCAGGGACAAGATTGTTACAGGCTCCAGAGATAAGACCATTAGAATATGGGACATGCGGACCTACGAATGCCGCTTGATCATCGGGCCTCGCGATGTAGTCAACAATCCCGATATCCTGACCGGACAAGAAGGTAGTCCAACTCATTATTCAATCCTTCCAGATGGCTCTCGAACAGAGGGCCATGTTCCAAAGACGATCTCCTATGACATGTATCACAATCAGTCGATATTGTGCCTTCAATATGATGAAAATATCTTAGTCACCGGCTCCTCAGACAGCACGTGCATTGTCTACGATATTAAAGACAATTACAGGCCACTCATGAGACTTTATAAGCACAGTGCGGCAGTGCTTGACCTTGCCTTTGACGACCGTTATATTGTGACCTGTTCTAAGGACGTCACGATATGCGTCTGGGATCGAGCCACTGGTGCAATGTTGAAGCAAATCCGAGGGCATGCTGGCCCTGTCAACGCTGTGCAGATGAGGGGCAACACCATTGTCAGCTGCAGTGGAGATTTCAAAGTCAAGATGTGGAACATCGATAGTGGCAAGGCTATCAAGGAGCTCGCTGGGCACACCAAAGGCCTTGCTTGCAGTCAATTTTCAGAGGACTCGAAGTATATCGCGTCTGCTGGCAACGACAAAATCATTCGTATCTGGGATGCCAACACCGGAGTTTGTTTGCGGAACATTGCAGCCCATGACAACCTGGTTCGATCTCTGCACATCGACTCCATTAGTGGAAGGCTGGTGTCTGGCAGCTATGATCAAGATATTAAGGTGTACGATATGAATACGGGATCCATGCTTCTAGATTTTCCAAAATGGCACTCGAGCTGGGTTCTCGGGGCCAAATCAGACTATCGGCGCATTATCAGTACTGGACAAGATCCCAAGATCCTCATCATGGACTTTGGAATGAACATCCGAGGTATTGAGAAACTGGAGAGTTGAGGTTGGAGTGTATAACAGCGGAGGGCGTTAAATGGCGCCTAGATGAATGAAGCAATTCAGAGGGAGCCCAAGGGCGATCGATACCCGGTTCCTTTTGTGGAGAAAAATGGTTGGCAATAATCGGGGATAGTCATGACAAGCGCTGGAAGCATTGACGATAGTCGGCAGTCTTATTAGCGGCATTGCAAGATTTCCTTGCTAACTTAACGAGGTCTACTCTGTAGATATTAATGACAGACATTCTAGAGAGAATACTTTCTCTTGGCTTATGTGAAAGATACTATGATGTGCAATGGGAGATAAGCGTGATCGGACAATTTCCTTCTAAGCCAGGTAGATCTAAGTTGCTTGTCAATACTGGCTTCCTGCGCATGAAGTTGCGGAGAGCGGTGGTTGGAAGGCGATATAAAAGGAAGCGGCAATACAATCAATCTTATAATTTCACCCCCAGCCTTAGCATGAGACTGAGAGCCAAGTATCAGATGTCCCAATAGGGACCATCTCTTGCTGAAGAAAAATGTGAGGCTGGAGAATAAAGAAACAGCAGAGAGGGCAGAGGTACACACGTGACGGGGCTCTGATTGGCCAACTTTAGCGAGCACACACTCCCAAGCGACATCGAAATTCCACCCACATTTTCGCGAAATCTTGAAGCTCTCCATCTCACGACAACCACAATCATGAGCGCCCTCAACAAGATCGCGGCCACGAGCCCATCGCGCCAAAAGCCATCCGAGCTCGAGACCAGCATCGCTGGCGCTCTCTATGATCTCGAGACCAACACCTCCGACCTGAAGGCCGCACTGCGACCCCTTCAATTCGTTTCCGCAAGAGAGGTAAGCCTTTATTAATTGCTTCCAGTCCAGCAGTGGCACGCAGCCTACGAACGAGCAGCGACGAGGCGACCGTCGGCAGCCATACATACATGCTACATCATACCTGAGCTCCAGACGATATACTGTGTTTGTGGATGTCGACGGTGTTACGTACATACAAGCCGAGTTGTGCTGGAATCGGACGGGTTGCGGTCCATTGTTTCTCCTTCTTCACCGAAGGGAATTACTTGGAGCTCGCATGCTGATTTTTGATCCTTGTATAGATTGAAGTCGGCCACGGCAAGAAGGCTATTGTCATCTTTGTCCCCGTTCCTTCCCTGCAGGGCTTCCACCGTGTGCAGCAGCGGTATGTTATTTCCTCTCCACTCTCCAAATCAATTGTATTTGGAATAATGAATTGTTACTGACAAGAGCAGACTCACCCGTGAGCTCGAGAAGAAGTTCTCCGACCGCCACGTCCTGATCCTCGCCTCGCGCCGCATCCTTCCCCGCCCCAAGCGCTCCAACCGCTCGCGCACCTCTCTCACTCAGAAGCGTCCCCGTTCCCGAACACTCACTGCTGTCCACGACGCGATCCTCACCGACCTCGTCTTCCCCGTTGAGATTGTCGGCAAGCGATTGCGCACCAAGGAGGATGGAAGCAAGATCTTGAAGGTGGTGCTCGATGAGAAGGAGAAGGGTGGTGTTGATCACAGACTCGATACGTACTCTGAGGTGTACAAGAAGTTGACGGGTCGTGGTGTTAACTTTGAGTTCCCTCAAGGTGGTCCTGTTGAGTACTAGAGGGTGAGGTGGGAAAAGTCTTGCTGCTGCATGGGAATTCAAGGCCTTGTGCTATGGATCGCTTTTCATGATATTTGGGAGGCGTAGCAAGGTCGTTCAGATTACATAGACTTGCAATACTAAAGCTTGTCACCACCAAATGCTCTCATCTCATCTCATTTCATCTCATGATCGAATAACTTTCTGCAAATATCAAATGGGTATATTGCGCCATGCATCTAATCTAGAGCAACCTTCCCCAATCCAAGCACACACCAATAAGCTAATTCCCTCTTCTCCCTAACCTCCTTGTCCTTTCCCCCACCACCCAACCCACTCTCTTCACCTCCAGCCTCACCCTCCCACTCAACCCTCACAAACACCGGAATCTCAACCACGTCCTCGCCATCCCTCACCTCCTCACCATCCCTCTTCATCTCCTCGCTCTTCAACCACTCAGACCCATCAATTCTTAGACTAGGTGGCACAACCTCAACTACAACGCTCACCCAGTTCCTCCCTCTCTCCCAAACCTTGCCGGCTTCAGCTTGGTGCTGCCCTTCACTAGCTTCCGCTTTCGTCCGCCGTTTCTCACCGCTGAGAGAAGATTTGGTATTATTGTCTCGCAGAGCTTCATCCCAGACATCAGTGTTAGCTCCTACTTCAAACTGCGGGCATAGAACCGTGACTTTCGTCGGAAATCGCCCAGGAGTTTTAGCCGGTGTTGCAAGAGTAACTTTCACGGCATCGAAAAGCGGATTCTTGAACGTGAGAAGGAATTGCACCGGTTTTAGCGGTGTTAAGAGGGTAGAGGCGGTTAGTAGGGTGGGTTGGAGAGGTTTGATGATTATGCTGGGGATGTAGTTTAGTGCTACGAGGCGGATGCGGAAGCGTGTTGTTTGCACTTTTGATTCCGGTTTGGAGAGGATGTGTCGGCAGGTTTTACATCGTTTTGAACGCTTGGTTCGTAAGAGGTAGGCGATGGGGCGCAGGTCGGAGATGAAAGGGGTGTGTGTTGTTTGTTCGTGTCTTTGCGCGCATGAGGCGGTGCTTTCCCATCCTTCGGTGCTGAGCTTGGTGATGGCTTCAGAGGAGGAGAGGGGGTCGATTTGGAGACCTTCGAGGGCGTCTCGCGCTTCTCTCATGGTCCCTGATTTGCTTTTTGATTTCTTGTCCGCAAAGCTGCCGCCTGTATATAGCCCCATGATTCGTGAGAGTGCTCCTGGTGATCCGTAACCGTAGTCTCCTGTGAAGCCTAATGCGCTGACAGGAGAAGATTCCGCCATCTGTGTTTGATAGAATGCTTTCAGATTCGAGAACTGACTTTCAGGATCTAGCCTTTCGTTTGGGTCCAGAGTTATAGGTGCTTCGCTCTCCTGATACTCCTCTGCGGCCGATGACCCTGAGAAGTGCCGTTTCCCACGCTCCTCACGATCCTTCCTCCTGTCCTTAGCTGTAATAATTGGCTCCCCTCCATTCTTTATCTTAGCCAGCTGTGCGAAAATCCCATTGGGTTTGTCGAATTGTATCTCGATTTCCTTGGAGCTCCACATGCAATACGCGCAATTCAAAACGAAGGGACCATTCTGCCCGGATGCCAGCTCTGCCCCCAGCCCTTCTGGCGGAGCTTCTAGACTGCTGACCGAGAGAGGAGCGACGCATATAGGGCATTGGAAACAACTTCTCGTACACCTACAGTCCATCATCAGCTTTGTACTGCTTGAGAGAAGAGGGGATGCCTACCGATTCCCCTCTGACTTCACAGTACTGCTCGGCACCTCAAACAAGCAATTCGGACAATACCACGTCACTATCTCATCTAGTACACATCGTGGACACCGTATCTGGTGGCAATCCTCGCAGTACAATAGGTGTTCGAGGGGGTACAAGCTGTAGTTTGAACGTGCAGCGCGGGGGTCGAAGGTTCGTTCGTCGTCGGAATTTTCTTCGCTTTCTGCGGACGGGGAGTCCCCAAGGTTTCGTGTGGATGTCGAGGTGTCGGTGCAGGGACATAGGAAGTACGTGTAGGGTGTAAAAGAAGTCATCTTGGTTGCTGGGGAGCTGTGGAGGAGAGGGGACCTTTTCCAGTCTGGTACCTGATTTGGGGAGACGCGCTAGACAGGGGTCGGCCTTGATACGTGACAAGCTTCACTTTTTTCAAATCCATTTTCATAAATTTGATTCGTAGTATCCAAGTCCGAATGGTTGATAAAACTTTATGTACTGGTACGTGAGGGCCTCATTCAAGATTCTAAGGGGTGTTGCTTTGAAGTTCAGTTTTCATAGCAAGGACATTCTGAATAGCTTCAGGAAATTTATCCCCAACCTTCCTTTCCAGACCAGACATTATAGTACACATAATTAAATTACACAATATCATGACTCCCTGTCTCCCCCAAACGCTGAATGAATAGGAAGTTCCAAAGTGAAGTATTTACAGGGTATATAGGTAATATACATCAAACAAACGAAAGTCTGTATCACTTTTCATCTCACGCCTCAAGGTAAGCGAGCAACTCATCATTGGCCTCATTGACCTCACCATTCTTACCTTCTTCCCATTGAACATTCACCTCCGTGGTGATTTTCATAAATTGCTCTTCTACTTGCTTTTTCAAATGCAGCGGGTCCGGATGTAAGGTTGATTCCTCGTATATGCTGGCAGAGTACACGCTGCTTGGTACTCTCACAAGACCCAGCGAGCTCATAGGGCTATCCAAGAATTCCTTGATGGACTTCGTCTCATCAGATTCAGATTCAGAACCTCTTCTGCTTCCACTGGTACTGGTGGTTGGACTGGCCGTTTCATTTGCTTCACCAGATGTATTCGACCAGCTTGATGAAATTTCTTCAGTGGTCGATGAATCAGACTCGGATGATAACTTTCGGGGAGTGTCCACTTCGCTCTCTGCGGCTGTCGGTGCCGGGGCAATGCTGACAGTGTTCGTTCCATTCCCATATCCATGAACAAGGATCTCGTGATGTGAAGCGCGTCGAGGACGAGGATGGACAAGCTCCGGCATGTTGCCAATCGTGCTGAGCGCTTTTCTTACTGTGCTCTTTGTTGACTTCTGAGAAGACAACGAGGCAAAGCTGGAGTAGCTAGTGTCTCTCTTGTGCTGATCCTTGTGCGTAAGTGCCCAGTAGTCGATATCGGGCTTGATCTCATTTGGAGGCTGCTCAGTTTCTGCGTCTGCTTTCATAATCGCCTTGGAATCTAGCTTCGTTTGGTCTGTTTGCGTGCGGAGGAGAGACTCTAACGGTCTCTCTTCTTTCCATGGTGGGCAGCCAGCCGTAAGAACGCAGATGTTGTAGGGTACATTTTGAGTGTCACGGACTTGCTCCGGGACAGTTGTTGCTGAACTTAATGTCTGAAGAGTGGCGTAGATCAAGATCCAGCGAACTTTCCGAGCATCAATCTGAGACAGCTTGTCGTTTCTATCGACCTTGGAGTTGTTGAAACTGCACTCTTTCTCAAATCCTCGATATGCTCGAACAAGCGTGCAGTCGAATAGGGATTGATCTATGCGATTGGTGGCCTTGCATAGGGAGGCAAATTCAACCAGACGTGGATCAGCCTTCTTATCGGCCTTTGGCACAAAGCTAAACCGTTTGCTGAAAGAAGGCCTCTGGGTCGCCTTTTCGATTTCCTCCACCTCAGGGAGGAGAGGAAGTGGATGGGGCATCGGCGAGTATTTGTGACGTTGATTGAACGAAGCTAAGGTCTGCTGAACACAGATTCCTCCTTGGTGTGAGACAGGTAGAGCGTCCGATATGGTAAATGAAGAATCGACCAGGTAGTCATATAATTTCTGGAATTCCTGGCACATCTGGCCGTAGATATTCTTTGGGAAGGATGCACTTCTCCCCTCGCAAGACGCTGGTGGGTAATAACCTAGCTTGGCAACATAATATGATTGGAGGAATGACCTGAATCTATCGAGATGCGCTCGAGCGGCAGGTGGGAGGCCAATGTGGGCTTCTGATAAATCGTCAGAGAGGAATGAACCAAGATCTCTGCCACAATTTTCCAGTCGCATATCCATTTCGATTCGAGAACGGGTGACCAGTGCACGTGAGGTCCTACTCATGAACTTTGAATAGTTAGTAATGTCTCTGTGCTGAAGATATTCAACGGATTTACGAACCTCAAATCCAGGGCAGGTAATCAGTTTCTCGTTCATGCCACTGCAGTGAACAAATGCATCAATCCACAAGTCCCTGAAACGGAAATGCTCTGCAAAGAACAAGATGGCGAGAGCATGATCCGGCTGGCATCTCATATCTGCATATCCCTCCTCGTCCATGTAGTCTATTATCGCTTGGACATTGTCCTCTCCTGCAGATCTGAATTGACTCATACTATTCAAAAGCCCCACGAGAGCAGCGCCGAGATGGTTTCCAACAAGAGGCTTTCCAAAGATCCAAGCAAAAAAGTTGCGTGTCGCCATATGGTATAAAAAGGCTTCATTTCGATCTGCGTCCGCTGGTGGTGGGACATAAAGCTCGTATATCCTCGCATTTCTTTGATTGAAGTAACTTTCCTCGAAACTATCTTCTGATGATGGTGACCCATCAGGAGTATTGACCAAGAATCTATCTAGTAGAGGTTTGCAGTGAGTTGCGAGGAGTCCTTCCATAGGAACCCGGAAAGCTGGACCTCTTCTCGATTGACCATGCCCATACAAATGGACGAGGCAATTTCCTTGAGGATCCCATAGTTCTGGATCCTTCGAAAATGTTAGTCATCTTGTACAGCTTTTCACATTTAGGAAAATATACCTTTCGGAGGCAATCCCAATCTGATGATTGCCTTGCGGCGCCGTCCCACCTCTTGACACTGATATCTCTCGCAGTTGAGCCCAACCCGGGATTTATTACTGATCTTCTCTGTTTCCAGCCAATTGGTCTGTCTGAAACCCCTTTGTATATAGAAAAACTGTTTGAGGAGACGGAATCCGCTCTCTCAGGACAGCTTCCAGGTGACGAGAGAGGTGAAGTGGAGGATGGGCGCGCCATTGTTAAGGCCATATTTAATGATATGTTCATCCTAGACAAGGATACCGACGTAAGGATTCAAATTTTCGGCTTTGGGTTACAGCGCCCAATGCTGTGAAGCTTGGGTGGCTGACAGCGGCTGATAAGTCCAGTTTGGAGGTGCCAGATGGAGGCGATGATCGTCAAATGATTGAGGGGCACCAACAGTCGAGCGCAGCTGGCAATGAAAAGACCAATTCAGAATAACTCAATGGGATTTAGAATTGAACGGAAATCCAGAAGCTTGAGCAGAGTCTTGATCAAAGCGCAGGAAAAAGGTAGAGAGAATTGAGGGGTTCGATTTCTTATAATATGTATGCCAATGTCTCACGAGCCCTGCTGCAACCATGCAGGCAATCCCCGATCCAACTATTGATAAGAAGACATCCTAGCTATATGAACCATGTCTCCCATGCAGCTTTTTTGCAGGGTAGCTTTTGGGGAGCCACGTCGGATGTCCATTTTCATTAACCGAATCATGGAGCTTGAAGCTTTGGGAATTTTGTGGCTTGAGCTGAGAGCTGGACCGGCGGTGGAGAGGGGTCTAAAGAACGCCTTTCTGGATCGCACACGGCTGTCTGAATGTTGTCTGGCCCGCCCGATAATGCATGGAATTTAAGAACTCCACACTGAATTCGCAATTATTCCATCCGCTTTGAGGAAGCTTTTTATCAGCCTCGAGCTCTAGAACAATCTAGATTGATTGATGTTAAGGGGTTGAGAATATCTTTTTCCTTTCATGAGTTTCTTCACGAGGTCACATCTTTAAAGAAGTGCCGCCGCCAAAAACCTTAACAGCTTTGGGGGCGCACAGCGGGAACCGTAATGAATATCACGATTCACGATCCCGTCCTGTGGCGTGACATGCAGGTGAGCGCCTATGAGAATAGTTGAGAGGCACCAAAAGATGGGGAAGGACACGCACGAAGGTCAGAAGGCTGAGAGCATTGGCCGTCTTCCATCAGACTTTCCGCCGCGTGGCATATGCTTTCGCACCGGTGCACCCAGCTGAATGCACGGGAGGAAAGCGTGAGGCACAGAGCGAGGCTGGAATCGAGGAAAAATGATCCACACAAGCTCCCCACAGAAAGGCAGCTTGCAGACTGCGATATAATTGGCTCCTCAGATCGATTCAGATGTCCCGCCCTACAGCAAATCCCCGAATGGGACGCACTTCAAGGATCCAGAAGATGCTAAACATAGCACTATGCTTGTTCCATGTATCCCGCCTCGTTAGTGAAGCGAATTGGAATCGGCTCTATTGATGTCTAGATGGCTTCCACCCCTGGACGGGCGCCCCCGAGGAAGAGCCCGAAGAGACGCTCCGCTGTTGGTGTCATGAACGAGCAAGTATTTCGCAGAGATGTTGTTTGCAGTCCAGGCTGTCAATATGCGAGAGCTGGGTTTCTCCTCCGGCGAGGCCCTATATCGAGGACTCCCCCAAGTACTCCGTGCTCCATACAGCGATACCAGACGGACCATCGCGTGGAGACAGATCTGCTGTTGCAGTGTCCGGCCCAGCATATAATGCCGCATACCGTTCCGGATCGTCGACGCATCGGAATGCGCTCACAGTGTGTAGAAACCCTGCTCACAACTTACAATAAATTTGCGTCAGTTGTTGTGGTTGTGTTGAAAGACCGTGAGGTCCTACAAAGATCGTCGCTGCAAAGTCGGCAGTGAAGTTCCCGAGAGTCTGCCGGGGACAATCTCATCCGGTATGCAGCGTCATGAGAGCACCAGGAGGCTTGGACCATGGGATATGTATTCGTCATAGATAAGGCCGGTAATTTTAACTTTTGCTTGTCAGTTTGACAGTTGATTCGATTTTCGCGAAAGTAGATCTAGGACTTGGACCTGAATTAATATTCGCATAGAACGTGTTTTGAGGTTCAGAGGCCGCTGATACCCAACTTGCTGGAACATGCCTGGCTCTCCCCATGGACGATTACCGGAAGCCAGAAATGCTATCTACATGCTGACTTACAGTTTTCTGAAAAAACGTTGCTCGCCAGCATGTGCTTGTGGTGTTTGAGGAAGATAAGAAAAATCCCGTTACATGTATGATTAGCTATCATCTCCCCCAGGAGAAATTTTTGTTAGAAAATTGCCCGAGATCAGTACTCAATGCTTCACAAGTACGAATTCGATGCGAGCGCCAGGTGGAGGTTGATCATGTCGATGTTGTGGAAGGTAGCTCCAAAGGCGCGCAGCGTCGGTGCAGTTACACTTCTTCTAAAATATCTCTGCCATTGAAATCGAATTACCGAGTAGTCTCCAAATGCAAAAGAGATTGTTTCTATTTGATACACCGACAATCTAAGAACACATCGGTCGACTGCGGTAGTTGAAGCGAATCCTGTTTTGCGGCCTTGAAAATTGTCGAAAGGAAAGAGAAGAAATTGAAAATAGTGGGATGGAATCGTCCACGGAAAATTGAATGTATAACATCTAGTCGGGTCGACCGCACGAGAGTGGATTGAGTCTTTCTGGCTCATTCATAAGGCCGTTTGTGTGAGACTTGAGCGGCGTCTGTAAAGTCGGAAAATCGGTACAATTGAGTCGCCCCGAGAGAATACATCTTGCGAGCGAAGAATTCTGCCAAAGTCAAAGGTCGCCTGGTTGAAGCACTGAAGTCGAAGCTTGGAAATAAATGGAGGAATTGCCGTTCCTCGACTTGATCTCGTGAAAGCCTCCTTTGATGGCAAGTCCCATGTCGGTTTGAGAGGTCCCACTACTGCGGAAGGTCTTGGCCCTGTTTGCACCCTGCATCCGCTCTGCAGATTGACAATCGTAGTGAAATAACATTTAATTGTTAGACCAAATTTGGAGATGTGATTGATACATAAACGTATTGAAGAGAGCGGTGGCTGACAGGTTGTGTGATGTATATAAGGTAGAATAAGGAAAGTCGTAACAAGCTTATTATGCGGACTCGCCTCATGTGTTCAATATCACGCAAACTGAACATTTAAACTTCCCCAGATTGATAAAGAGGAGGAAGCATCTCGCTTAACCCCTGCAAGAATTTAGTGTCGGCGTTAAGTATTTCCGCGATACACTAAGCCATTTCGGGAGGCAGGCGCGGACGACCTCGTTATTGACCCATCTGCTCATCCCGTGTGAAATCATCCAGAACACGATCAAGTTCACAGCTTCAGCACCAAAACCTACCAGCAAGTGTAGGATAGCATTTCAGTGGACTACTACGCGTCGCGTTCTGCCCCTTATTCAGCTACTTCCGATGCGACCAACCCCTCAACCGACCTGCGTCCTTCCACCTCACCCTTAGATCTCTAACGCGCCGAGTCCTCAAGCAAGCTCCCGACTGCGCGCACAACGTTGGAGGTGAATCACCAAGCATGATGGCGTCTATGCCAGGCACGCCGCGTCGCCCTGCATCTACCAGAGTCCGCTCAAGTCGACCCAAGTCATCTAGCGGCCCCCATTCTGAGAAATCCCCCCTCGCCAACATCTCATCCGAGCCTCCTCTCAAGAAACGAAGATATATCCCGGGTGGTCCAGGTGGCGGAGGGAGATATGTGGATGAAGATGGAACAGAAATACCTGTAGGCGGTACCGGCCCTGGAGGTTATAATTACGTTGGGCCCAGAGGCCGAGTTGGTCGAGAAAATGCTGCTATGGGCTTAGTGCCTCAAGTCTATCCTCGAAGAGATAGGAGTACTCGCACAAGGACGGTCTTACCTCGCTCACAGCAACCCCCAATGAGGTTTAGTTCTGCTGCCCAAGCGGCTGCTGTTGTTCAGAGTGATGGATATAAGCCACGAGAGGAGCGCGCTTGGGAAGAGTTTCACCCAAATCTGGACATTGATGCCGTTCTGCGTGCTTTTAGTTCATATGAGGTTGAAGGACTCGCAGAGTCAAGGCCTGTCACGCCTACTGGAGCGCCACAATCAGCAGAAGGATCATTGAATGGAGGTTTGACCCCCAACGGTCTCGAAGGTTCGAGGACAAAGAGTGAAGGGGTCCTGACGCCGTCTGGTTCACTCAATGGCGACCTACTAACAATCAGTATTCCTGGAACTCCCGGCGGTGGCAAGAGGAGACCTGGGCGGCCTCCCAAGGATCCTGTGGCGTTCTTCGCAGCTCGAGCAGCAAAACTGGGCAAAGGTCTCAATATAGGAACCCCGAAAGCCCCTAAGATCATCCCACCTGTGACCAACATCAACACAAAGGAGAAACTGACACTGCCGCAACCATCTTATCGGAAGACGGATACTCTAGCGCGGTTCGAGGACAAGGCACTTGGACTCGTCAGATATGTCGATAAGTCCATGGCTAATGTGGGATATCAAGAGAGCGATATCTATGTCCGCCCCGAAGGGGCCCTGATTAAGACCAAAGACATCCATATAGACGACGATATCGATGTCGGACCTGTTTTGAAGATCGAGGGCGAAGCCATAACTGCTGCTGGCAATATCGGAAGAGATGCTGTTGGACGTGTCGAATACGATATGGATGAACAAGACGACAAATGGCTGGAGGCGTATAATGCGGAACGTAAAACCTCACCCTCGGAGTCGATTACACGAGAAATATTCGAAATTACCATCACGCGGATCGAGAAGGAATGGCATGCACTGGAGAAGAGAATTCCGAAGCCAAATCCGAAGCCACCGCAAACGCATCGGCCTAGGTCAAGTTCTGCTGCTGCTGTTAATGGCGAGCCCCAAGTCGGTGAAGAACAGGACAGTAAGTGTGCTATTTGCGACGACGGGGATTGCGAGAATACAAATGCTATCGTCTTCTGCGATGGTTGCGATTTAGCTGTTCACCAGGAGTGTTATGGTGTTCCATTCATTCCCGAAGGGCAGTGGTTATGTCGGAAATGCCAACTGATTGGTCGAGGTATTCCGGTAAGTTTATTTAGTTCGTGTTTTGCCCAATCATGTCACTTGACTAATACTCAATATAGACTTGCATCTTCTGTCCGAATACAGATGGAGCATTTAAGCAAACCAACGCATCAAAGTGGGCTCATCTCCTCTGTGCCATGTGGATTCCTGAAGTCTCCCTTGGAAATCATACATTCATGGAGCCGGTCATGGACGTTGAAAAGGTACCTAAGACTCGTTGGAAGTTGACTTGTTATCTCTGCCACCAACGGATGGGTGCTTGCATACAATGTGGGAACAAAGCATGTTACCAGGCGTTCCACGTCACTTGCGCAAGAAGAGCCCGCCTATTCCTGAAGATGAAAAACAGCCACGGAACGCTAGCTGTCCTCGATGGCACTACTGTTTTGAAGGCTTTCTGCGATAAGCATTGCCCATCTGACTATGCGAGGGATAACGATGTGGCACGAGCGACTCGAGATGCTCGCATTTTCTACAAAAGAACGATGCGTGGACGACTATGGGCGGATAGCCAAGCTTCTGCTTTAGCAATGGCTGCCACACATCGCCACGCCATTACTGAGCACCAACCAGACGAGTCACAACTTACAGGGGTTAAGGTGGCATTGACCCTTGCCGATGGAAAGAAGAAAGGCAATCAACCTCAAAAGCCAATATGGAAACTTCCATCTGGTGCCCCTGTCGTGCCTTTAGCCGTCTACAATAAGGTTCTCCTTTCCATGGCGCGGTTCACTATTTACAAACGCAAAGAATATTTTGCCGATGCCTGTCGATACTGGACATTGAAACGAGAGGCTCGGCGCGGTGCGGCACTCCTCAAGCGGTTACAACTTTCTATGGAAACTTTTTCGTCTATGGAGCTGACACGAAGAAACTGGTATGGGATGGGCCCTGCCGGCCGACCGAGACTTAGCAGAAGGATCGAGTTCGCCGAGACGCTCGTTCAAGATTTAGAAAAACTGAAAACGCTCGCTGAGGAGATTAAGAAACGAGAACAAGAGAAGTTGTGGGCTGTGGATTTAGAAGAGGACGTCGTCGAGACTGTCTACTTTCCTGTCGCTACATTCTTCCCTCCAGTTGTTGAGAAGGCATTAGCGTAAGTCACTCGATTGTTGTATCTTTGTTTCGTTACTGACCATCAACAGGCTTGACATCAAAGCTATCTTCACTGACGGCTTGCTCAAAATCCAGAAGAGAGTTCAGGACCGCTTCTACACTAAAGCTTTGGATATCACGCACGATCTGAGTGATCTCTTCCGAATGGGCATCAATACAGAGCCTCAGCCAAAGCCCGAGACTGCCGTGGCAAAAGAGCTTGAGAAATCCTCTCCATCTAAGAAGACCGTTCTTGATGTGAGAGGTCGCAGAAGTCTTGGAAAGAGGATTCTCAAAGCTGTCCAACCAACACTCGAAGCCGCAGTCAGGGCTGAAGCTGACATCAGTGGCCAGCCGGCTGAGAAGCAACTGAAAGAACTCGAGCAATTGATAGAATCTGCCTTGCAAACAGGACCAGATTCAATTTCCATGGGCGGATCCGTCGGTGATGCCGAGGGAGATCGTGATCATGATGTTCAGATGACTGATGTTTCTCCGATTAAGATGAACGGACACCGGCGAACTCGCTCTAGAGTAATAGCTGAATCTGCCGATGTTGCAATGGCAGACGCGCTTGGTGAAGATCCTGTCGTTGCTGTAGCCGAGGATACTATCGATACTGGAGCCCTTGCTGAGGTCAACGGCAACGTCTCACAAACAAAGGCCAACGGCGTCAACAGCAGCAAGAACGCAACTACACCTCCAGATACGAATGGCTATTCCTCGGCTCCCGAACACATGCAGCTTTCGCCTCCAACGCCACCAGTGTCGAACCGTGATATTGGCAGCGACCACGTTGATTTCCTGGCGAACGGAGGCATACCATGGTACCTCAAAGATTTCCAACCAGAAGGCACGAGCTTATTACAAGGAAACGAGGGAGGGGCCAGTTTAAATGACATTGATATGGACGTGGATACACTCGCAAATGGAGACTTCGCGGATATTGTTGGAGTGACGGTGATGCCCAGTCCATCTAAAAGCAAGAAGGCAAAAGCCAAGAAGAAAGCAAGTCGAAGGAGATGAGCATCCTTGCCACAATGTATTTGATATTGTATTGTTAGGTTCTTCATTCACGCACCACAGCAGGATCTTGCGGTGGGGAGTCTCAAGTTTTGGAGTTTGGAGGGTTCTATCATAGGAAGGAGTTTGCGACGGATTCTTAGTCATGATGCATAATATTTCGAAGGGATAGATTCTATTGAGCTCAGAGAGCCTGTCCTACAGGTGGTGAATGTTACTCAGCCGAGGTTCCCCAACATTAATGATCTTTAGAAAGTAGCAAGCTTTTAACACGAGCTAGATTAGAGCAAGAGCAAGCCCAAGCCTCGTGTAGTATGTTTAGACTTTTGCGACGGACCATGAACGGTAGGTAAAGTGCACAATATCCAGTCATCTAATTGAGAAACTTTGGAGGTTGGCTGCTCGTCAGAATTTACTAAGAATCCTAAGCTTTCCCAAAGGGGCAGTCTTCCGAAACGGGACGCCAAGCATTGGGGTTCTGGTGTAGTGGTGGCTCTTCCCCAACAGCCCCCACTCTCGCGTTTGTGACGTTTGCTGCCGCCTCTCCCCGCCAATCGCCGTTTTCTTTCCTCATTCTATTGGTGGGAAAATCTGCCTCCGCGCTGCCGAGCATCGGAACAACACCACCCATCCGCTTCTCACGACACTTCTTTCGACGGACAATATGACCTTGGGAATGGAACCTGCCCCTCCAGGGGAGGGGAAAGGTGGGGTTTGGTCTTGCTTTACCAATTACTTCGCAGCCAACTGTCAATTTGAATTGTGCAGAGTATGGTCCGATCCTGGAGGTGTGGCGGTGGAGCATGGTGTGAAAGGGTTTATTTTCTCCACCTGCGCTTGCTTTTCTTCTTCTCTTCTTTCTCTTTCTCTTTCTCTTTCTCTTTCTCTTTCTGTTTCTGTTTCCCTTTCCCTCGATTTCTCTCTTTCTCCAATTCACAAAGTTGCCATTGATCAGCAGTTATTTGATTGAAAAGCTACTTGTCCTTCAACATGGGTTACCCAGAGACATTCAGAGGCTTCCAGATCGAGGATCCGAAGCACTGGTCTGATTTCAAGCTCAATGAATTCACGCCAAAACCATTTGGTGACTACGATGTTGATGTCAAGATTGAGGCTTGTGGTATTTGTGCGAGTGATTTGCACACGGTGTCTGGGGGATGGGGCGAGCAGCACTTTCCGCTGTGTGTAGGGCATGGTATTTTCTCCCTTCCAGCTTTTGATTGCAATTGATTGCAAGTGAGAGAAGGAGGAAAGAGAGTAGAAGCTTACGAGAA
The DNA here is from genome assembly GCA_002865625.1 of Hyaloscypha hepaticicola. Classification (NCBI taxonomy): domain Eukaryota; kingdom Fungi; phylum Ascomycota; class Leotiomycetes; order Helotiales; family Hyaloscyphaceae; genus Hyaloscypha; species Hyaloscypha hepaticicola. Next base: position 150,192 of record KZ613485.1, read on the forward strand.
ACAGAAATCGTTGGAACCGCACTCCGTGTTGGACCTAAAGTCATGCTCATCAAGCCTGGAGAGAGAGTCGGTGTTGGTGCGCAGAGCTGGTCGTGTTTAAAATGCAAGCAGTGCAAAGAGGACAACGAGACGTACTGTATGCATCAAGTCGATACTTACGGTGCAAAATGGCCTGGTACGGATATCGTGCTTCAAGGAGGATATTCTAGCCATATTAGAACACATGAACACTGGTATGGCACATCTCCCCTCTTCTCTCTTATTTCGTAGGTGGGGTTTGTAGGCTGACTTAAAGAAAAGGGTCTTCCCAATCCCCGCAGGCCTCCCAACCAACAAAGCAGCCCCAATGCTCTGCGCCGGCTTGACAGCCTTCAGCCCCCTTGTGCGCAATGGTGCCGGGCCAGGAAAGAGAGTCGGCATCGTCGGCATGGGTGGAATCGGACATTTCGGATTGCTGTTCTCGAAAGCTCTAGGCGCTGAGACGTGGGTCATCTCTCGCACGCACTCGAAAGAGGCAGATGCGAAGAAGATGGGCGCTGACGGTTTCCTTGCTACGGCAGACAAAGACTGGAATGTCCCACATAAGATGACGTTTGATCTTATTGTTAACACTGCGAACTCGTCGGAAAACTTTGATCTTTCGGCGTATCTGAGTTTGTTGGATGTGCATGGAAGGTGGATCAGTGTTGGTCTACCCGAGGGCAGTGGACAGGAAATTAAGGCACAAGACCTCATAAGCAATGGTTGCTTGATTGGGTCGAGTCATTTGGGAAGTCGGAAGGAGATGCTTGCTATGTTGAAGCTGGCGGACGAGAAGAAAATTGAGAGTTGGGTTGAGGAGGTTCCGATTAGTGCTGAGAACCTGAAGACTGCGATCACGAGACTGTCTAAGAACGATATAAGGTATCGGTTTACGTTGACGGATTATGACAAGTGCTTTGGATCGGAGTAGGTGAGGATCCGGGTTTGGGCGCGGGGCTGAGGTGTGGAGGATGCCCGGAGTTTGAGGTCGGACCGGTTGACTTGTGGGGAGAAAAGTATATTCTGCATTACGAGTTGTTGACCTTCGTTCTAATTTGCTTGTGATATTCTTGCTGTCCAGTTGCCCTCTGTGATTTTGGCCGACGCTAAGAATGGCCCGAAAGGATATCTAGATCCTTTCGACGGCAGGCACACCTAAGACCTTCACTCATCTATCATCTGATGTCCAGGAAAGAGTTAAACAAGGGCAACGTTGGGTTATCCCCATGTACATAATACAAGGAATAGCCCTGCATTACCCCAGGTTTCGTTACTCGGCCCTACTTTGAAGCGCTCGGCTTGCCGTCCATGTGATCGAGAAGCTTTGCGGGGCAGAACTGGGACAAGGGAACCTGCGGCATGCCGCGAAAGGATAGTAGAAGGCTAGAGTATTAGAGTTACATCTGATCGCCTCAGAGTTGTAAGTGCAGGAAGCTGGAAACCACGATGGAACCGGTACTCCGATATTTCGTAGCTCCCTGAGTCGGTCCTAATATCATTCACCAGATTGTGGAGACGTGATTTTAGCTTACCAGATTTTGATTCCTCGGAGCTAGGACTAAGTAATGGCTACGGGATGACATCTTGAAAAGAGGAGACGGGATGTTCCTTACATAGTAATTGCAGAAGTGCGCTGTAAGATTCATACTGTTATAGGATACGCTCTCGGCGCTTCTCTTTAAGTGCTTGGCCCCTCATATTAATGGAACGGAATAAATCTTCTACCGCCTAAGAATAGAAATCCAACCAGGGGACTTCAGAGAAATCTTGGGACTTTTGTATTCAGAGGTCTTACAATACTCTAAGCGCTTTCCTTAGTTGCGGTAGAAGCAAATACCTAGTTGTAGGTAGGTAGTGAAGGGTGCAGAGCGAAGGTCATGTGACCCTGGTCTTCGCTTCGGAAAAAGGGGGGTTGACCACACGACTCGACAGTCTTCACCTTATGAGAAAAGCTCTTTCTCATGCGCCTTGAATCCTTGCCTTGAAGTCTTGGCCAAATGAGTTCGTCAGAACTTAAAATCATCTTCCACTTTTCATCCCAAGTATATCCTGACACCCTCCGCGTTTCAAGTTTGTCGGCCTTGCAGATGTTTGAAACACCACGACGTGCCCGTCCAATGGATTGAACTCCAGCCCGTGGTACTTTCTACAACAAAACGAAACAACCACAAGAAGCCGAACACCTGTCGATGGCATGGAAATCTTCATCAAGATTCTTCAATGCCGCCGGGCGTTGAAGAATCACCACAACGTGGAGAGATCATGAGGGGCCACGACAGCTTGGACACAGTGTCCCACTCACAGAAAGAGGGCCGCGATTTATTAGGGCCATGCCCAATATCAATCTGAGAACGATGATACGTTGCACTGCGGGGTGCATCTGATCAACCCGAATCGTGATGATCTTGCGGCTTCCCCTCATCTTCTGATAGTCGAGTATCTCCGCCCCGAGATCGCGAGGCCGTGCTATCAATGCATTGACGAGGCCCCTCGCCGTCTTTAGCGGGTGTGGCTGACGGTGCCTGAAGAGTCGATCATGGCAGCTTTGCTCCATCGAGTTAGGCCTCGCGCCACTGCAGGCGCTGGTAAATCTCCGAGGCACGACATGCTGTCCAACCACCAGCCATGCACAGCGATAGTCCAAGCGAGCGAAGTTTCAACTTCACTTGAAGAACTTCACCCAGCGGCGTGTAAGCTTCCTGACCGCCAGCGAGGTTCTCGTAGCCTCCCTCATCTGCCCCGTCTGTGATAGTGACCGGCAGAGGGCCACCACACGCACGCGCACACGCACGTTTCCACCCTGGACAGCCACTCACATCCAATCCCTGCGGCGGCCTTCGACTTGCTTTGATGAATCAGGGGACTCTCAATGCTGCACCCAGGTTCGCGGAGTAAACGGCCTTGCTTCATCCTCCAATAGGGCATATCGAATCAACTTCTCCAACCCTTGACTTCCGCGGACCCGTCTGTTTCGAGGCGGCCCGTCTAACTGCAGGTACCACCTGATATTGGTCGCTTGATTAGGGGCTCGCTACCGGCCCGCAAACCGTTCACGGTATTTGGAGCATTCGTGGCCTTGGCTGTGATGTCTCTCGGTGGCCATGGCTCCCTAGTCGCCCATCATGAGTCTAAATGTGATCTGCTTGGGCGACATGCCTCTGGGAGCCAGCAGCTATTTGCTTCCGCCGAAAATGCTGCGTTGGGTCGAGGCATGCCGGTGGAGCTTGCCCACGACACAGGCCATTCTGATTTTATAAGTACCGAGTGCCACACCTCCCAGAATAACTGCTCTCCGTCTTCACCAAAGTCTCATCCTCGCTCTCTTTCGCGTCGCCGTCGCCCTTCGCTTTTTGAAATTATTTTGGTGAGTAGTATTATGTTGTTTAGCCTCATCCCCCTTCGTACCTTCCGCCTCGCTTGATAAGATTTTACACCATTCATATTGCAACTAAACTAGCAAGTGCATGTTATTGTGCACTCCGACAATAGTCACAACCAGCAATCTGAACCTACAATACCTTCCTTTCTTCCCCCTAGGAATTTCTTTTCTTTCTGTCGCTCTTCTCGATCTGAGATTCTACCCAAATTTCCTCGAAAACCTCCAAGACAACAAGCGTTCTCGAACTAAAACGAAACCAAATCAAACTCCTTTGTTTACTCTCGAAAACTCGAGCTTCTGCTACCTCCAAGTACTATACTGACAAACCCCCATCGTACAGTTACCAAAACACTCCTTTAAGTCATCCTTCAGCAGCTGGTACTACTTTACGATGGCTTCCTTTTCAATTCTGACCCTTTTCGTTACTCTGCGGCTGCTCCTCCTCGTCTCTGGTGCGCCCACTCCGGATCCTGTTCCTGCTACAAGCACTGCCGCTGCCACATCCAGTTATTGGCTTGCGTCGATCGAGAGACAAGGCACAGTTGCTTTTGGTACTGCTGGATACCAAATATTCCGCAATGTAAAGGACTTTGGCGCGGCTGGTGATGGAAGCACGGATGACACTGCGGCTATAAATGCAGCAATCACTGCTGGCTCTCGTTGCGGTCAAGGGTGCGACTCTTCGACAACTACTCCGGCCTTAATCTATTTCCCTCCTGGTACCTACTCCATTAGCGCTCCTCTCGTTCAACTCTACTACACCCAATTCGTCGGAGATGCAATCAGTATTCCTACCATCAAGGCCACTGCTGGCTTCCAGGGCATTGCCTTGATCGACTCAGATCCTTATGCCGCCGGTGGTATCAATTGGTATACCAACCAAGTAAGTCACCCTCTCCTCTATTGCTGAACAATCGATCTAATTCCTAAATAGAATAACTTCTACCGGCAAATTCGCAATTTCATCATTGACACCACTGCCATGCCAGTCACCGCTGGCGCTGGTATTCATTGGCAGGTTGCTCAGGCTACTAGTCTGCAAAACATTGTATTCAATATGAGAAGCGATGGCGGAACTTCCAATGCCCAACAGGTAAGCGAGCATCTTGTAAAGTGCAGGAAATTCTTTATGTTCCAGTATTTGCAAAAATGGGGGCCCTTTCTGACTATTTATTCAGGGTATCTTCATGGATAATGGATCTGGCGGTTTCATGACTGATTTGACCTTCAACGGAGGCAAATACGGTGCATTCTTCGGAAACCAGCAGTTTACCACGAGGAACCTGACCTTCAACAATTGTCAAACTGCTGTGTTCATGAACTGGAACTGGGCATGGACTCTGTCTGGTCTTTCCATCAACAACTGTGGTATCGGTATCGATATGGCCAATGGAGGCGCAGCAGCTCAGACTGTTGGCTCTGTTTTGCTGGTCGACAGCACGATCTCCAATACTCCTATTGGTGTCTCAACCGTTTACTCCACGAATGAAGGGGCTACCAACGGAACTCTCATCATCGACAACGTTGATTTCACAACAAATTGCCCAGTTGCAGTTTCCAATGCTGCCTCCAAGGCGACTATTCTCGCTGGAAATACAAAGGTCGTATCCTGGACTCAAGGACGAAACTACGCTGGTACGAATGTCGGCACGGCTGTTCAAGGCGCACAGACTGCTCCCAGCAAGCCTGCTTCCCTTCTGAACTCTGCAGGCAACTTCTTCACAAGATCAAAGCCTCAGTATGAGGATGTTCCAGTCTCGTCCTTCAAGAGTGTCAAGTCAGCCGGTGCCAAAGGCGACGGTGTCACCGACGATACTGCGGCCATCCAAGCAGTCTTCAACGCGGCTGGCCCATCTGATGTCGTATACTTCGATCACGGAGCATATGTCATCACCAGCACTGTCAAAGTCCCAAAGAATATTCGAATCACCGGAGAAATCTGGCCCTTGATTATGGCTGGGGGCTCGACCTCTTTCAGCGACCAGACAAATCCACAACCCGTATTCCAGGTTGGACAGCCAGGTGATACAGGAGCTGTCGAGATGTCCGACCTCATTTTCGAGACCCTTGGGCCTCAGCCTGGTGCGATCCTGGTCGAATGGAATGTTGCCGAGACATCACAAGGCGCATCTGGCATGTGGGATGTTCATATGCGGATTGGAGGATCCGCTGGCACTGGTCTTCAATCAAACACGTGTTCGAAGAATCCTACGGTCACTGCAGCTGCCAACACTGGCTGTGAGGGTGCATTCCTCCTCTTGCATGTTACTACGCAAGCCACTATCTACTTGGAGAACAACTGGTTCTGGGTTGCTGACCACGAGCTTGATCTCAGCGACCACAACCAGATCAACATCTTCAATGGACGAGGTGTTCTCATCGAATCTGCCCAGGGCCCAGTCTGGCTTTATGGAACTAGTGCCGAACATAGCGTCTTGTACAACTACCAGATTTCCAACGCCACGAACGTTTATATGGGCCTGATCCAAACAGAGACTCCATACTTCCAGAGCAATCCCGATGCTACAACTCCCTTCACAACTCAATCGAAGTACTCCGATCCAGTCTTCTCGGGTTCGTCCAGCGTCAACAAGGCTTGGGGTCTCCGTGTTGTTAATTCGCAGGATGTCTTCGTCTATGGTGCAGGCTTGTACAGCTTCTTTGACAATTATGGTCAGACCTGCCTCACAACCGAGAGTTGCCAAACCAACATGGTGTCTCTCGAGAACTCTGGAGCAGTCTACTTGTATGGATTGTCTACCAAAGCTGCTACCAACATGGTATCTGTGAATGGTGCTAGTGGCGCTCTGGACTCTGACAATCGTAACAACTTCTGTGCAACAGTTGCGCTTTTCTCGCAAGGTGGCACATGAGCAGGGACACCTCTGGTTTAGAAGTGTGTATAAAGGGACACATACTTCTTTTCAGTATTTATGTTGAGATACCCTCTTTCTTGTACATAGCTTTTACATGCTTAATTGGCGTAGACGGATGGAAAAGGCTTTAAAACCCTGGATATCTGCACAGTAAAACTGCATAGATAGACACAATGAATATCTGATTCTATAGTCTGTATTCATGAGTTGAAAGCAAATGTGATACACAACACCGAACTAATCTGCACGAAAAAGGAGTTAGTCACAAAGAGTGGGTTCCACGTGATGAGGCCGATACTCCGTTGCCTTAGGGATTTATCCGCGATAAATCAAAGGGATCGATCTCGCGATTTAAACACCAGACTTGTATCCAGCAAGCATAACCTCTCCGCTTTGGAGCGCTCTGCACAACGCGTACACGAAGTCCGAGCAGGAAATCTATAAAGACTCTCTATCGGTGCTTCCGTTCATACCTCACTCCACGATGGGAGAATCAAGGTTCGTTGTGGCGCATAATGAACATAAATTGGGATCCAGACATTCTGACCTCGTGCTCTATGCAGGCAAGAGTTGGTTGCATGGCTCAACAACCTGCTCCAGCTAAATATAACCAAGGTCGAACAATGCGGTACTGGGTAAGCTTGCTTCTCGCTCCGCGTGCAGACTACCTTCGGGCGCCCCTTGCGAGCGATCTGACAGAAGCGCAGTGCGGCTCTCTGCCAAGTCTTCGACAGTATCTACCTCGATGTCCCGATGGCAAGAGTTAAGTTCAACGTCAATACCGAATACGCATACCTGCAAAACTTCAAGATCCTGCAAGGTTTGTACCCCTCAGTGACGTGCCGAGCCGGACAAAGCAAATACTGACATGATTATTGTAGGCTGCTTCACGCGCCATGGGATCGACCGACCCGTTAACGTTGAGCAACTGATCAAGTGCAAGATGCAAGACAACCTCGAATTCCTTCAATGGACCAAGCGGTATTGGGATCAGTACTTCCCTGGCGGCGACTATGATGCTGTAGCTCGACGACGTGGTTCCGGAGCTCCGGCCCCCGCCTCGAACATGGCACCAAGATCGTCTGCTGGCGCAGCTCGAAGAGGCACAACTCCTACAACTAGCGGACGCGTCTCAAAGGCTGGTGTTGGTGGTGGCCCTGGATCTGCAGCCTTGCAGCAGGAGAACAACACACTGAAGGAGACGGTCCAAGGGCTTGAGCGCGAGCGAGACTTCTACTTCAGCAAACTCCGCGATATCGAGCTGTTGGTCCAACAAGCATGCGAGGAGGATCCTGAGATCGAGAAGCAGGAGGACGGACTCATCAAGCACATTCAGACAATCCTGTACTCCACAGAGGACGGCTTCGAGATCCCGGCTGAGGCTGAGGGTCTCGATGACCAGGAGACATTCTAGATTCACCAAACTTGCTTATGATGATGACTTGATGGATCGATGAACTGGTGTAGAGGATGATGATTCTTTCGTCTTTGGGAGTTACGCAAGCATACGCCAGGGCATGATAATGGACAGACAGAATCCCGAATGGATTGTGTCTTCTGCATAGGTAGCAAATCTGGAAGAATAGATTTCGGATTCCTCCTGATGGGACCACAAAACACGTCCTTATCCTTATTCTTTGTGAAGAATTATATGTGTAGCGAGTTCACCTTTTTCTTTAACCTTATTTCCAGTGAGGTACGTGAAAAGGGGTCAAAGCCAACCCCACAAAAGATGGTTGACAACGGCGCACGCCTTATCGCCTAGGCTGAGACCTAGCATCGTCATCCTTGTCACGAGCTCCAAGGTAAATGCAACCTCGCCAAGTCAACAACACTACACTTCAACCATAACTCAACCATTCAATTCAGCTGCACGAAGTCAGGAATCTACCAGCGTATTGAGGACAAGCCATGGCACCCCCCCTCGAAATCTCCATTCCTTCTACCATCCTCTCCACAGCAGACTCCTCGAAACCATACACCCTCTACAACATCACTCTCCGCCTCCCGCTCCGCACCTTCTTCGTACAGAAGCGCTACTCCGACTTCGTCTCCCTCCATCAATCCCTAACCTCCGTCGTCTCCTCCCCTCCTCCCGCGCCCCTCCCCGCAAAATCCTGGTTCAAATCCACCGCCTCCTCCCCAGAACTCACAGAAGAACGCCGCAAAGGGCTTGAAGCCTACCTGCGCGCCATCGCCGAGAACCCGGATCGAAGATGGCGCGAGACGTCCGCGTGGCGCAGCTTTTTGAATCTCCCTAGTACCGGGGCCGGCAGTGCAAGTTCTGCGCGGAAGGAGCTGGTGGAGGCGAACCAGCGGTTGGGGATGGGGAGTAATGCGGGCCAGGTCGCGAGTGATCCGGGGGTATGGCTGGATTTACATCGGGAAATGAAGGGGCAGCTGCATGATGCGAGGTTGTTTTTGGGACGGAGGGATGGGGCGACGACGGCGCAGGGGCAGTATGAGGCGGGGGCGAATGCGAAGAGGTGTCTTGTGAAGGCTGCGGGACTGATTGGGAATCTGGAGGAGGGGTTGAAGATCATGACTGATAGTGAGAAGAGGGGGGAAGGGAATAGCAGGCTTGGGACTGGGGAGTTGAGACGGAGGAGGGATTTACTTGGTTCTGCGAAGGTGGAGAGGGAGGGATTGGAGAAATTGGCTGTTAGTCTTGCGGTTAAGAATCAAAATGTTAAAGGGGAGGGGGCTGGAGGGGCAGTGGCGACGGCACAGGATAAGAATGCGTTGTTCGGACCAGGTGTGAGCAGGCCGAGTGGGAGGGTCCTTGGGGCACCTGTGCCGGAGACGGACAAGACTAGGGAGCTGGACAATGAGGGAGTGCTGCAATTGCAAAAGCAGATGGTGCAGGATCAAGACCTTGATGTCGAAGAGCTGGCCAAAATTGTTCGGAGGCAGAGGGAGATGGGACTTGCCATCCATGGGGAGTTGGAGTTGCAGAATGAGATGTTGAAGAGGGTTGATGAGGATGTGGATAGAGTGGGGAGGAAGATTGATATTGCGAAGAAGAGGGTTGGAAAGATTTCGTGAAAGTCTGTATGATTGGGCTTTGGATTCGACATTAGCGTGGAGTTCCGTCCGCTGGAATTTGTTGTACATTATACCTCTTTTAATAATGTGATCACCTTCGTCGCCATGGTAGCGTAGTCAGATTTGTGCTCCATGTCGGTTGCTGAATTTTCAGATCCTTCTAAGTTAATGCAGTAGGTATGGTTACTGCTTCACGCGCTGCTTAATCTAAACTCGTTTGTTGACCGCGACACCACATTTATATCCTCACCTTGCTTGTGGAAACGCATTAGAAAATTGTAAGCAGAGAATCATGACTTATGCCACCGGTCGCAATCTAAACCCTGCTGCATTAGTTTTGGTGAGTTGCCTTAGCCGAAATTGCATTACTATTTATAAACATCTTACATTACCCTTTCCCTCGCGTTCGATATACAATTAGATAGTATTCAACTTACAGCTATTGACGAATCGCCACTGCATTCATATCTTTTGTTAGAGCATGTTAAGGAGAATAACAATAGGGCGGGGGGGCATGAAACCATTGGATGTTCCAGAGAATTTGGAAACTATATACTGCCGGACTATTATCATCTAATCATCCAAAGCCAAAGCTAATAGAATCATTACATAAACATGGGTGAAACCCCTCTATTTTTCATTATTACATGTGTTGAGACATCACAGCCTCCCTATGTAGTCGAATATACCAACGTCCTAGTGCTCGCTCCAGCAAATTCCGTTGAGTTTCCCTCCGCATATAGCGACTGACAATCCGTGATATTAGTGGGCAAGGAAGTACTCGCTAGGGTCTTTCCACAATGACATTCATAACCGTTCTCGATGCCGGCAAAGGCGTATTTGGACTGACAACCGGCTACACAGGACTCAACGGTCATGGTCGTGCTGGTGAAAGAGTGGGCGCTAAGCCCACGAGCTGCCCTGCTGTCGGTAAAGCAGCCTTTGAATTTGTAGGTACCAAAGGAGGCAGGTATTACTGCTGGCGTGTATGGCAAGTTGTAGCTGTAGACGTTCAGAAGCCTCTGCCCACCGCAAATCTCTGTCGATTTCCCCGAGCAGGCTTTCGTGCAGCCTGTTTGGCCGACGCTGGAGTTCTGGAAAAGGCCAATACTGCAATAGAATTCTTGGCCGCTGAAAAGGAATTATGAGCAACGATCTTTCAACAGAGGATTTCGAATCAATCAAAAGACTTACTTTTCTACACCTGCTACCGGATAGTTGTTGCCGATGCAATATTTTTGGCAGGATTCAACAGTCACCCTGCTGGTACTGGTGGTTGACAACCCATTGAGAGCACGGGCTGTTGTTGTGTCGTTGACACAACCGATGTAAGTCCAGGCAGGAGCTGCGGATGATGTAGCACTTGCGGCGCTTGAGGTTGATGGTTTCGAAGATATCGAAGGCGAGAGCTTGCTTGTGGTTATTGAGAGCTGGGATTTTACTGAAGAAGAAAGCTTGTTGAGATCTGGGTGCTAGACGAGAATTTCATTGAAGAAGAAGAGCTCGTTGAGGTCTGGGTGCTTGATGAGGATTTTACTGAAGAAGAGCTTGTTGAGGTCTGAGTACTTGATTATTTTACTGAGGAAGAGCTTGTTGAGGTCTGGGTGGTTGATGATGATTTTACTGAAGTTGAGGAGCTTGTTGAGGTCTTGGTACTTGACAATGATTTTACTGACGAGGAAGAGCTTGTTGAGGTCTGGCTGCTTGATGATTTTATTGAAGAAGAAAAGCTTGATGTTGAGCTTGTTGAGGTCTTGGAAGCCTCGGTACTGGAGAACGATCTGACCGAGGAAGTAGAAGTCGGTTTGGAAGATCATGTGAGGCTAATTAGGGGGGCGTTGTATTGATAAAGGGAAAGTCGATTACCCACCCCGCAGTACTCTCTTTGATTTCTAGTGCATGGCATATCTAAGCGATGGTTAGTGAATTCTGAACAAATTGATCCCGAAGAAACTATGGGCTTGTTTCGCAGAGAAGGACGATCTCGTCCAAACACTTACTACAATCCGTTTCAGGCTCTACTGTCACATATCCCAATGTGTTGCCACAATAGCACTATCCAGAAATTAACTCCTACTTTTCGATGAATATATGAAAAGGCTTACCTCTTGGCCATACTCGGTGCCAAAGTACTTATATCCAGCACAGAACGTCGCACATGCTTCCAACGATTCGGCGGCGTTGTTCAGAACTGAAAGACTAGTCAAGGGTCTGGAATTTACAGAATCCAGATCTGACTTTGTTAGTTATCTGCTGTATGATTGTTTTGTTCAAGGAAGAAGGTACTCATAACATCCCTGGTAGCTGTAGTTTCCAAGTGTAGGCACAATCCCGACACCGTTGATCATCCCATTCGAAGGAAAGTAGCGACTTGAATCGTAGTAAAGTGACAGGAAGCCACCATTGCCGCCGCATATCTATGCATAATGAGTTAAGAAAGTTTTCAAACAGAGAGAAGGGAACTTCACCTGTGAAGGGTCTCCAGCACATTGGTAGTTGCACAGACCATCCGAGACTTTCAAATTAGGATTCGGGATGGCATTGCCCAGCCAGCATTCCACCTGATACTCACTGCCTGCAAACACAGATCCCGCTGCATACGATTGATTCTGGCACAAGCCGTTGGTATTTTGGTTGGCGTTTTGATATCCTTTGGCCTCAATGCGGACATTTATGGAGTCTTGATAACAGCCAAGATACTGGTATAAGGCATTTCCATTCGCCGTCACTGGACCGGCTTTCTTTGATATCGCAGTGCCTGTGAAGTTAACAACATGTACACCAAAGTTCACATTATTGGTATTGAGCGTCCAGAGAGCGGTGAATTGGGCATCAGGGGCGTTGAGGACGGGAATTGGTGGTTGGAACAAAACCCTTGCCGTAGCAGATAAGTTTGGTGCAATTGAAAATGCCTCAGTAAATTCTGTATCGGGATTTTTTGCAAAGATAGCTCCTCCGATGGGAGGTTTCGACTTGTCCACGGTCAGAGCGGAGCCTCCTTGGCTGGTGAAGCGAAGCACAACACTCGTACTCGTACTCCCTGAGGACGTTCCCATGTCAATGTATGTCGCACAACCAGCGGTAGGAAATGCGCAGTCGGGGATAGTCGTCCAATTGGAGGGACTGGTACCGCTGGACTCTTCGAAGAGGGCAACGGAGGGGCTTGTAGCACTTGCCGTTAAGACAGCGTAATTGGACCCGCCGTTGGAATAAACGACCAGAGTACTGAAGTAACTTCCAAGGACCTATCAGATTGTCAGACAGAGAACACCAAATGAGATGCGAGCTACAAACCGTTGTGTTGAAAAGAAGATCTACCGTAACTGCGGCCCCTCCTTGAATGAATGTTCCCACAGGCGGCAGATCAGAAGAGGTGAAATAACCGTTGACATCCAGAACCGCGACCCCGTTAGTGAACGTGACATTGGTAACAGGTGAGTTGGGACTGTTGGTATACATCCCGGTAGCAAAAGCGTAACCACTGATCGTCAAGATGTTCTGACCAAGATTGCTGATGACCAAGGAGCTTACCGAACCCTCGTAAGCCGAAGCATATGGAATGATGAGCCACGGAAAGCTGACTTGTAAGGGGCTCATGGATATAATTGGGTTACTGCTCGTAGCTTTACCTGTCACTAAAATTGGAACTTCAGCGGAAAACCCAGCTACAGTGTTATTCGTGAGCAAATTCAATACTGCAGTCTGGACTGCAGGAGTTGATGAGTATTGTGTCAAGTTGAAGATGACCGGGAAAGAGAAAGTGCTTCCAGTGGCTAAGCTAGAGGTTGGCAAACTCGAGCTCTGAGATTGAAATACGCCACCACCTCCGAGAATTATTCCAAGAACTTGGAGCGGGGTCGTTACGGTGCAGGTTATTGTCATACTTAAATAACTGCCAATTGGAACGGGGCCGAAGCTGAGTGCGTTGCAAGCAAGTGGCAGAGCAGAAAGAGAGCCATAACCCTACGGTTTATTAGTGCCGATTACTCAAGGCCAAGGGAATAAACATACATAAACACCACCGTTATTGCTTGCAAGGTAATATTGACCATTCTCAAATACTAGGCGCTGAAATTTGTTGACTGCCGGGCTCGCTGGCAGTGTGATACCGACCATCTTTCCATTTGGGGGCACAGCATAATATGCTCTGAGTCTGTTCCTGGGATCATAAACCCAAGGCTGTAGACATAAGTCGGAGAGTTTGCCGGATTCAGGTAGAAATATCCACCTTCGAGGGGGTATGTGCCTCCGGCTTGCCAAATAGGCTCGCCACCTTAACGATCTGCTGGGGATCTCAGCATAGCGGTACTGGTTGCTTACTCGGTGGACTAAATTCTTGAATGACAGTATCGCCAGCAGCGGTCCCCATCTTGTACCCGCCCAGATTGTCTCCGTTGACCACAAAACACACGCTGGCCTTGCCACATACAATAGCAATGCCATTGACTCCGGTGCCACTGAAAACACTCTCATCGGGGAGCACCAGACCTCCAGATCCCAGGTCAGTATCCACTTGATCCATGGCAAGGTACGCAGTAGGTTCAAAATAATCTTCTTGTGTCAAAGCTCTTGTCGTCGGATTAATTGCCAAATTGACGATGGCTTCACTGAAGGTGTCAAGATGAACGCGTCCTGAGGACGGAACGTCTCCGTTATCCCTAGCTTTCAATCCATTACCAGTCGTGAAGAAGATCCGATCCGATCGGTCTGAAGAAATCGCAGCACCTCCCATCCTAAATGAAGCCGTCTCAGGAGCATGTTTTTGTAAGAGAAAAAAGCCGGGAGCACGTCTCATACTTCCCCACCAGTGAAATAGAGAGCTCAGAGTATGGGAGAAAGAAAAGGGTAAAATACCACACGCCACCGCCTCCTCCACCACCATTCCAGGTGCCGTCTTGTGGCTGCGAGCCAGTGCCTCCCATTGTAGCGTATACCGTGAGAATATTGCCAGAGGTACTCATTCCCACGATCCAGCCTGTGTAGTTATAAAAATCACAGTGGCTTGCAAAGCCTGCATAGATGGCACCATTAACCATACTTAACCCCGTGCGTTGCATGTGACTCCCTCCAGTAAAGAATCGAGTGGGTCATTGTCAGCTGGATTTGCTGTAAGCTCATATCAGAATATTTGATACAGTTTACATGCCTGGATGGCTTTGAAGGCTCACTGGAAATCCGGGCCTTTCTTGAAGAGTAACCACATCTACGACATGGAAACGGTAAGTGCTATTCTGCCAGCCTTTACCAGCTTGGCTAGGCAATATATAACTCTCCGCCGAAAAATAAATGGTGTCCGTTGAAGGATCAATGACAGGGGTGCCCGTGATTCCAATAAGCGGGTTGATATCATAGCACCCAGGCAGGTCAGTAACCAAAAATGGTACCTGGCCGCCATTTGAAAGATCTCGAGTTGCATAAAGGGTGCCGTTGACAGCATCAAGTGAATAAATCTTGTTTTGCATGGAGAACGCCAGAACTACTTGAATCCCAGTGCTGCTTGGCGTGTAGACCAAAGATTGAACTTGAAACTGCTCAGAAAGGCTATTTGAACTCGCCGGAGCAGTGAAGTGCTACAACTGCCCAAAACTTGAGATGCTATCTGGGTTGATGTTATGATTAGGCAGATAATTGGATTGGGCAAGATCTGAAATATGGAAGATTAGATTCAAACGTGCCTTGTCCATGGGATGAGAACTCACCGCCGTGTATGATACTATCTGTTGTATCTAAAGCCCATGCTTGTTGTGGAGCGAGATTCAGCAGGAAGCTGAACAAAGCTACTGAGAACCTCATAGTCGCGGGTGTTCCCAGAGACCTCTCCGTGGGCATCAACGATTATGGTTAGAAGAACTGAACTGAAACGAAAACAACCCAACACTCCATCCGCGAACATGTATAGCGGTATGAAGAAGTTTGACTAAATCTCAAAATGCTCTCAATCTACCGCAAAAGAGTGAAGCGGAGTGAGGACTTCAGATACGCCATGAAAATTTTGTAAACGACATGGACTGCATACTTGTCAGAACTTCACAACCCCTTTCGCTGGATGCTTAAGAATTGCCAGAGCTGAACGTTAGAAAGCGCCTAGCTCGAGGGGTAAGCCCGAGCTGAGACAATCAATACTACTCGAACCAAAATAAGCACAAATCAATACTCGTTAAGCCACAATTTCAGTTAGGCTTGCGCCACCATTTGCTCTGTCGAGCCACAAGCACTGGCCAGAAGACTCGAAACACGCTCTGCAGGACACTTCATCTCACCGCTAAGGCTGGCGTCTGAAAGCTCTCGAGTTGATCTCATTAGTTCATGCTTCAATGGCTCGATCCCGAAGGCCCACATGCTGGGCTGGAATCAAAGCCCGGAGACCCTGCGGAGGGATCGCTAGGTCTTCGTAGTCGTTGATGAAGATCCATTAAGGCAGAGATTTCTCGAAGTCGCCGCATAAGCCACAACCTGTGGGGAGATGTTGTTAGAAGATAATGGAGGATTTGACGTCTCCTTAAGGGTATAGGTAGCGTCAAAATGCCCCCGCCCCTACCGAAGCCGCTGTACCGTTCGGCCCGGATGTTGGGCACTCGGCTATGCGGGGGACTTGAGTTACCTACGTTTGAGAGCTCACTTGCCTTAATCATAATATCTGCGAGAATACCACCCTAACTTACACAATCACCTTCAGTCACATTTGTCATCAATTCCTGATAGGCACCTTCTACTATTGAACACGAGATAGCTCCCTTTGACACCCCTTCTATTCACCTCAAATATCCGGTCACTCCCATGTTGATACAAAGATGCCTTCAAAGCTAGCAATCGTCACTAAGCGGTTGCTCCTAAGACCGTTAAAACCCGAGGATGCCTCCTCCCTCCTCAGTTTATTCTTAATTGAAGAAGTGCGGACTCAAATGTTCGTTCTACCAACTACTGTCACTTTCATATTGTAGTGTGCACTAAATTCTCATACATGGTGACAGGCTCACAACAACTTTCTCCACCCTTCCCGAAACAAAAACTTGGATCAAAGCCGTGATTACCCGTCCAAACCATTCTATCTTCTCCATATCCATATCCCTTCAAACACGATCAGATACAAACGACGACAAAGAGGCAGAAATAATCGGACTAATTGGCCTGAATCCGCACGATCGTCTTCTGTACTCTATTCATCCTGACTACTGGGGAAACGGTTATTGCTCCGAAGCTCTCCGCCCGTTTTTGATGCACTTGTTTGAGACACAGACTGAGAGAGAGGTGCTTGTTGCTGGTGTGCATGATGGGAATGAGAGGAGTGTGAAGGTGCTATTGAAATGTGGGTTTGTGAGGAAGGAGGGACTGGCAAGTGCGATGGGTGGAGGTGGGGCTGGCTCACCGGCGGATAGCAGTAATGATGACTTTAGTTGGTTTCAGTTTGAGAGGTCGATGATTCCGAAGGAATGAGACAACTTTGAAAGCTCGAAGGTAGGCCAATCGCGTTGATGTCAAACCAGCACCATCTGATATAAAGAAATGAAAAGAACTCAGCTACTGTTCCCCGACTTGCCTGAAATGTGCATTGCAAGCACAACTTTCTGATGTCTATCTCCTCAAACACGTTACAACTGCAGCAATCGTAGCGGGAACCCCAAAAGCAATGCCGACTCCTAATGCTATCTTTTCACTCACACTCAGGCCTCCACCTCCACCATTTCCTGGACTCGCTGTACCGCCGTGGACCTGGATCGTAGAGGTAAGTTCCACCGTAACTTGACTTCTAGTCGCAGTACTTATATATGAGGTAGCTATCAAGAACAAAGCTTGTTAGAAGTCACCCTCTACGCAAATGGATTCCGAAAGAGACTTGAAGCAGCACGCGACCCACCTAGCAACCAAAGCAAGAAAGATATAAAGCCCACAATATCCAAGTCGAGAATACCAACTTAATCCCAATACTAGTAGAGCCAGAAGCAGACGAAGTAGAAGTCTGCGTCACAAAAGTGACCTGCGTAACCGTCGGCGAATTCGAATTTACCGTCGGGTTTGCAGCATTAACTGCTGGTGCAGCAGTATAGCCTGCCCCCAGGCAATAATTCTGATATACACTTTCCGCGCTGGAGTAATCATTCTGCCAGCCTCCCGGGATACTAGTGCAGTGTGATGAAGCACAAGCACTGATAGCAGACGTCGCGAATGTGAAGAGGTCCGTTCGACACCAGCATTCGTTCGGTGCATTGCGGCCACAGCCAATACCGACTCCGACTTCATCTGTGAATGCGCTTGCGCAGCCAATGCATCCGGCTACGCATGGTCGCAGGTTACCAAAGCCTGGAGAGTCGCAGACGGTGCACGCGGTTGAGCTGACGAGGTTGATGAGATAAAAACCTGCTAGGACTATGGTCAGAGCCCAGAGAATCATAGTAGTTATTGGAAGGTCGATTTCTGAAGCATCAGATATGGAGAGGGAGAAAACGGGAAATCCAAAGAAAATGAATATAGTAGGTGGTTTGGCCTCATCTTGCCCCGTGTTTCAATACGGCGGTTGCAGGCTGTGGCTGTACATCCTGGGACCAAGGCGCTTGAGACGGTGGCTGGGAATGTCTTTTTTTCCTTGACCACTAATAGTCGTTGGGTTTCAATCTGAACACCAGCCAAGCTTATCTTTCTATTTCGACATGAACGATTTTCTTCCTTTTTCTGCTCTCTGTATCAATGGAGATCCGCTTAGAACTACCGGCTTTGCAAGCAAAAACTCTGCAAGAAGCACAACGCATTCTTGACTTACACATATTGATTGATACTTAGGCACAAAGCCAAATCGTATTTCTGCTAATCTCTCATAATCATCGAATATCCAGCCACCAAGTTCATGATCATTACCGTCAACTCTCAATGCTATATCTCATTCGTCATCTCTTCGAGCACTTGCCTCGGCCCCAACTCAAGCAAATACATAGTCCCGCTCCCTGGCACCGAGTCCCATGCACCTCTACCTGTTCAGACGTATTTGCGTAGCTGAGTAATATGTTAGCAAAGCTCAATGAAGTAAGAAGGGTTGAGACTTACGTCAAGCGTTAATGTCTTTGAGCTGTTCGCCTCCTGATCCCTAAATACACCAACCAAACTCTCACTTCCCTGAAACAAGCCAGTCTTCAAAGAAATAACAATAAACTGCATACCCGGACCTGCATGCTCACGGATATAGTTCTTGATCTTCTCTACATTGGCATTGTCGAGTGCAGCATCGACCTCGTCGAGTACGAAGAAAGGTGAGGGTTGATACGAATGCACGGCAAATAGGAGGGCCAGGGCAGCCATTGTCTTCTCACCACCAGATAAATGTTCCATGTCGCGGAAACGCTTAAGGGGAGGCATGGCGTGGTACTTGATACCGGAGAGGTAGGGCGCATCGCTGTCTTCGATGTCGAGGTACGCTTGGCCACCGAGAGGGAATGCCGACGAGCGAGTGAGATCCTTGTAAACGTGGGAGATTTGCTCGGAGATGTGCGAGAAAGCTTTATTGAACAGGTCAAAACGCTTTTCCTTGACTTGATTGAATTTGTCCTTGGAATCTTTGGCTGCCTTTCTGGCATCCTCGAAGTCTTTTTCGGTCGATTTGAGACGAGCTTCTACACCGTCCAGGCGATCTATTGCACGCATATTAGGATTAAGCTTCTCGAGTTCGGAGTTCAAGTCAGTGATTCGTTGCAAGAGTTGTTCCTCCACCTCTTCCTCATCAGGCTGAATCAGTTAGCATGAGACAATGAAGGAGGAAAACAGTTCACGTACCTTCTTGAGATCATCATCAAGATCTTCAAAATCCACCTCAATACCATAGTCCTTTGTCAGTTCTTGAGGAGCTTCATCACCCTCGTCAACATCCATTGCATCAGGGTCTGTTTGCAATACATTATCGTCAACTGGAAGAGTGTCGAGCTTTCTCGATTGTTGTGTCAAAGGGATAGCAATCTGTTCAAGCTTGCAACGACGGAGTATAGCATATCTGCCAGCGCCGGTGCGCTGGACTTCCGTCTCTAATTGCGTGATGGCTTTAGTCCGAATATCGATTTCTTTGCTACGCTTTTGGAGTTCGTTCTTCGCTTGATTGACTTTTTCGTTCTTAGCCGCCAGCTTTTCCTTCAATCTGTGCAGTTCATCCTCGAGCTCAGTGATCCTTGCTCTGTCGATTTCGATAGCATTCTCCAAAGCTGTCTTCTCTTTCGTGTAGTTTTCGATGTCCAGCTCAAGAGCTTGGACACGGTCTTGCATTTTCTGTACACGTGACTCCGTATCTTTGAGTGTACTGGTCTCCCATTCGGCCACCTTTCTCAGCCTTTGTTTCTGCACTTCAAAAGCATTTCGTTTTTCTGCAGCATCCTGTTCCAAGCTACCTTGTTGTGCTTCGTAAGCGCGAATGTCCGAATAACCCAGTCGTTTGCAAAAATCAGAGAATATCTTGTCTTGCACCTTGGAGACCGCATCTTGATATTCGCGAACTTTTTCACATGTACTCTCGAATTGTGACTGCTTCTCTTTGTATCGAGGCTGCATCTCTTTCAGTTGTTTTCTCTCGTGCTCGAGCTCTTTCTTTTTGCTGGCAAGGTTCTGCTTGAACGCAGCCAGCTCGCTCTTGGCATAATGCAAGCGTCGTTCTAAACCGGTGAGATCAACTTGCAATGCTTCCTCATCAGAACCTCTGCGGTTGACTTTGGGCAGGTTTGCAATCTCTTCACGGAACTTTTCAGCTTGAGCTCTGAGTTGCTCGATATCGTGATCCTCGAACTTGCGTTTAGTGCCTTGATTTTCGGGTCCACGACCACCTGTCATCAATCCTGCCTTGTGAATAACGAAACCCTCCAGAGTGACGGCTTTGACCTGGATCTTTTTGTCGTAGCAGATATGCTTGGCAGTTGCCAGATCATCGCACACAACTGAGCTTCCACAAGCATACGCCATAGCTCGCTCTAGTGAGGAATCAAAGTCGATAGTGTCGATGGTCAACCGCGCCTTGGGTAAACTTTTTAGATTCGCGTCAGGGGCCGTGACTTTGATATTGTCAAGGGGAATGAAGGTCATTGGACTGGATCTGTTGTCTTTCAAATATTGAACGCATTCTGTCCCAGTCTTTTCAGTGTCAACAATGATAGAGTCGAAGTCTCGACCAAGAGCAGTGATGACGGCCTCATCGAACTTCTTCTGCTTGGGCTTGCAGAGATCACCAACACGGCCACGGACGCCAGGGTATAATCGTTTCAGCGCAACAATCGTTTCCTTGGTTCTTTTCTCTTTATCATTCTGTCTGCGACCGGCATCGGCGTCAACCAGATTCCGCAAAATAGCCTGTAATTTCTCTTCCTTCTCCGTACGCACTTGGTTGATACGGATTCGCTCGGATTGAATGTGGTTGAATTCCTTCTTCTTAGCATCAATGTCCTTGGAAATTTCCTTCACGGAGAGCTCGGTAACGTCCTTTTGCCCGTTGATGGCATCGAATTCGTTCTCAAGCTTTTCGACGGCAGCTTGGTGAGCATCTACTTTGCTTTTCAGGCTGTTGACAGTAACTTCGTCCGTTTTCATCTGGCGCAAGAAAGTGTCAAGCTGAGCCTGTTTATCAGATGTCTTGGCAACAACTTGAGATCTGAGGGTGTTGTACTCCTTCAAGTCAGTTTCACTGAGTTGTTTCCCTTGCTTCTTCATTGTCTCCTGCCACTGATTCTCGAATTGCTTTTGTGCTTTCTCAACAACGGATAACTGCTTCTTGGTCTTTTGAAGGGCTTCATCCTGGGCATCTCGCTCCTTGGTTAAAGTCTCAATCCTTTTACAGACCTTGACAATATCCTGGTTGGTAAGATCGACCTTTTCGTCAATGGGCACCAAGCTATTCTCTTTACTCTCTACTTCCTTCTCGGCTTTCTTGATGCTTCGCTCGACTTTTGACACGTCCTTGCCGACCGTGGACTGAGCTTTACGGGCCTCCTCAAGGGTTTTCTCGTATTTCTCCACACCTCGTCGGTACTCTTTCAAATTCTCCTGATGCTCTTGAATGCTTGCGGTAGACTCTTCCATCACACGCTGGAAGTGGTACAGTTTCCATAGGATGTGAGTGACAATCGCATCATCTCTTTGGTCGGCCTTTGCCTGAAATGCCTCAGCTTCTTTCTTCTGCTCTTGGTATTGTTTAATCTCCGAATTGATGCCTCGACGGCGATGTAGGTTGTAATTTTGGTTCTCGGCTGCCTGCTCTGCTTCTTCCTGAAGCTTCTCATATTCTGCTTTGTATTCCAAGCTGCCAGATATCTGCTCGATAAGGCGAGTGAGATCCTTGGGCGATTGTGAAGCGATTGCTTCGACGTCTCCTTGAAAGACCAAGAAGTTCCGGGCCTTGATGAGGATGTTCTCAGACTCAAGGGCTTCATTATATTGTGCTGCGGTGACTACGCGATCGTTGATACGGTACTCGCTGGCGCCTTGGTTCGTGATGGTTCGCTTCCATTTCTGCTCATCACCAGCGTCGTCCTCATATACAGCCATCACCCACGCGCTCTTTGGATCGTTGCGTCCGGGTCTTTGTGATTGTGTCTCCTCATCCGAACCTTCACCGTCACCATTCGCATGGCCATTTATAGTTGGCGCAGCCGCCGAACCATCGTCATTAATCTTTGAGGTCTTCAAGACTCTTCCACGGTAGACAAGATCCTTAAGATGGGAGGAACGTAGATGGGACGACTTGATACCTAACACAAATGAAATCGCGTCCATACTATTTGTGAGATTAGTAAAGTGTACGCGCCTCTTCCGCTGTGGTAACTCACGAATTGGATTTGCCGGAGCCATTAGGACCGATGATGGATGTGAAGTAAGAATCGCCGAAAAGGAGCGTGTGGTGACCCTTGTATGACTTGAAGTCTAAACGATGATCAGCTGAAGTGTACAGAAGGGCGCCGCGATCACCTTACTGAAGAGTTCAAGACGGATAAGCTTCCCCATCTTGACCTTGACGCGTTGTGCTTGAGAAGGAGGGGCGCACGCGCCGGTAAACTCTTGAGGTGAATGCTGTTGTGGATTGACAAGTCAATGGCGTTTATGGCATCAGAAGTATCATTAGGTGAGTCCGGTCTGCGCTAAGGAGAAAGGAGCGTGATGGAGTTAGGATTGTATGTGAAGTTGATGGGGTCGAAGTTCGGCGCAAACGCGATACCGACCTGAACGACGCGAAGGAGGCTGCACGTGATTGCATATTTTAGTGGGCACTGATAACGCTTTCCAGGGGCAAGTCAGCAAGGCTGCAGCAGTAAAGCTGCAATATGACGAGACCAGCCTGACGTGAAGTCACATTCACTTCATTGCTTCTTTGGAACGACTGCCTTGACCCGTGGCTCGCGGTACACCAACCCGTGACAGTGTCTTGCTCATTTCATGTGCGCCTTGCTCATGCCTCTTTGCCCGTATTTGAGCAATAAACATCGATAAAGTTTCGCGTTGTTTCTTGCTTAATATCCAAGGGAAAGGGCCAAAATAGACGACTCCCAGCCTATCAATTCAACCACGCATTCTATCCCCCTTGATCGACCACTTAACATTCAGAGATCCGCAGCACACCAACTCTACTTAGCATCTCCAACACAGTTATCCAGCCCTTTGTCCTCTTATCAGACCGAGTCATTCAGCTCATGTGGGGTGGAGTCACTGCGGATTTGCCTGCACACTGATGCCGTTCTGATCACAAGAACAAGCCGCGGCTCCACGATTTAATACTTTATTGCACAAGCCTCTGTGAGTAGCTTTTATTTATCATCTATATATGATCTTTTACCATCTCAACTTGTCGAGAACCTGTGCAAGATCATGGCTGACGGTCTAGTTCTGCGAGGGAGTAGTTTACTACGCAGAGTGTCCTTTGGAGTTTCTTCTTCCAAAGCCCACAGCCGCACAATATTCGAGATGTCAGAACCCATACCTATACCAGGCGCGCCGGCGAATACTACAATTGATCCTGATAACACGTCTCCCGAAATCGAGCGAACCACAGCGGGAACGTCATGTACAGGCACGTCGCCTCCAGATGTCACCAAAACACCCTCCCTCACCCCCTCGAGTCCCGGCAGCCCGCGACTATCGAGAAATCCATCATTTTCGGGTAGCAGCTCTTACCAGGAGGATTGGGACGCATTCCCGCCGTTAGACAAGCTCACTGTATTCGATTTGTTGGATAACTTTGCTCTGCCCCAACAATTAGAAAAGCTTCAAAGGAGCCTCTCAGCGCAAACAGAAAAGGTACGAAGACAGCGAGATGTCTTGAAAAGCAGAGGGTCACACGCGAAAGAACGAGTCGTCGAGGAATGGCGAAGGCGCGTTCCACCCGCGGACGAACAACTCGAACGATATAGGAAACGTATGCGGGAGAGTGTCGACAGAATTGGCCGGCGTTGGAACGATACCAAGACAGTCACAGCTCGAGAAAAGATATCCTTCATTTGTGGAGTCTTGAATGTGCTCATCAGTGGATACTTGATCGGAGGATATGCGGAGTATTTCCATATTTGGTACACCGTGCAACTCCTTTACTTCATGCCCATTCGATGGTATACATACCAGAAACGGGGTTATCATTACTTCCTGGCTGATCTCTGTTATTTCGTCAACTTCCTGTGCATGTGCACTATCTGGTTCTTCCCCCAATCGAAGCGACTTTTTATCAGCACGTTCTGTCTGGCGTTCGGAAACAATGCCATCGCCATCGCCATGTGGAGAAATTCGATGGTCTTTCACAGTTTCGACAAAGTAACCAGCTTATTTATTCATATCATGCCCTGCGTCACCCTACACTGCCTCGTTCACCTCATTCCCGACGAGCTCCAGCAGCAACGATTCCCTGCCATCTGGACCATCAAAAACTCACCGCCTGGTTCGAAAGAACATTATTCTCTCTTGGCGATGACGCTCTGGTCAACAATTCCGTACGCAATCTGGCAGCTATCCTACCACTTCATGATCACAGTTCGCCGGCGCGAGAAGATCGCAGCAGGAAGACCGACCTCCTTCACCTGGCTCAGAAAATCCTACTCTAAAGCGTGGATTGGAAAACTCGTCCTCTCCCTCCCCGAATCCCTCCAAGAAACAGCATTTATGTTGATTCAATATACATACGCCGTATTAACCATGCTCCCTTGTCCACTCTGGTTCTGGTATCGCTACGCATCCGCCACGTTCCTTCTCGCTGTCTTCTGCTGGTCCGTATACAACGGCGCAACATACTACATCGACGTCTTCGGCAAGCGTTTCCAGAATGAACTTGAAGCTATGAAGCGGGAAGTTCAAAAGTGGCAGACCAGTCCGGACATGATGACTAGTCCGCTCTTGACACCCAAGGTCGATGGGGGTGCAGAGTTGGGCGCAGTATTAGAATCAGACGGGGAAAGGGAACGAGATGACCACAGCAGAAGCAAAAGCGTGGACAAGATTCCGCTACTAAGTGAAAGCGGGTTGAGCACTGGGATAGATGGTGGAGCAAAGGACGTGGCGAAGGAAAGGAGGATTGGAGAATTGCCTGCTTGATTTCGTCTGACAAGGAATGTCCTGAGTATGAATGAGTTGAATTATATTGGGTGCAAAGATAGGTTGGGATGGCGACTTTCTACATGATCAGCGTGAAAACCTTTTCTTTTCACAGGTATCCAGGTCCTTTTTGGTTTTCAGCCCATGGAGGTAGGTGGGGCAAATAGGCATAGGGCAGCAGCGAAGTGGGGGGATATACCAGGCGTTCCGGTGTGCTCTTATCTACCTTAATATAAATCATTCGAAACTCGCTCGTTTCTGCTAGGCGCGTTTCTCTTACCGTTACGCATCACCAAAGGAAGAGAAACGGTGGTTCATCTCTAAATAGTTGAGATTAAAATCCCTAGCTCTCGACTGCCCTTCCATCAGCCATGACGGTAGCTAGCAAGCTAAGCAAGTCTTAATTACACAAACAGCAGCTAGCGGAGAAGATCATCTTCTATGGATTCATTCCCCTCCATTCATCCCGAATCGAATCAACCATAAATCCCCCACGCCAGCAAAGATCGCCATCCATACCCGAGACTATAACATTCCGCTTGCTCATTGATTTATCTCGCTCCACTCCGCTCCCTTGCCATAAGATTCCGGAAGCAAACCCATAACGCCAGTAATGCTCTTATTCCCCATACACCAAGTGCAAATGCAATGCAAAACGCAGTAAGCCGGCGAGGAGGATCATCTAATCACGCCCCAATCCCCCAGTTTGCCTCCGCCGCCCGCATCACCCTCCTCTCTCTGTCCCGGCTTCCGGCCAAAAACATTCCAGAATCTCAGTGTCTCATCGCCTGCTCCTGTCACCACGACTCTCCCATCGGGGCTCATACCCAGGTATAAGACTCGGTAAGTGTGGCCTGTCAAACTTGCAACTTGGGTCATGGATGGGTATTTCCAGACTACGATTTGATTCTGGCTGTAACCGTGAGTGCTAACGATCTCGTTCGAGTTCTTCGACCAGGCGAGATTACAGACTTGTGAGCCGGTGTCGATTTCGTTGATGGTCGTGCCGGTCAGTGTATTGTGGAATATTATTCTCCTATCTGCGGTTCCTCCACCGGATGCGAGAAGACCTCTCTGATGAGGAGACCAAGCGATGGCCTTGACGGCTGCTGTGTGATCACTGAATTTGAACAAAGGCGTCTCGTTCAGCTTATCCCAGACCATGAGTTTGTTATCGTTCCCTCCGGAAGCCAGTTGGCCGTCTTCGCAGTTCCAACGAAGACCACAGACTTCTTGCTTATGACCTACAAGCTTTCGGAGCCATTGGTCTGGTGCTCGGACGTCACGGTGGTATATTAATCGATCTCGAGAGCCGGAGGTGAGAATATGGTCGTTCCAGGCTAGCGAGCCGACTCGTGCAGTATGACCGGTCATGGTACGAAGACGTCGCACTCGTTCTGCATCCCAAATTTGCACAAGGCCTTTACCGGTGCCGATGGCAATATGAGAGCCTCGTTGAATCCATGAGACACTTGTGACTGTATCATCTGCAAGTTCACATAGCTTGTTAACTCGTCCGGTTTGTGAGTTCCACATGTAAACACAGCTTCCAAGCCCGACTCCAAGAACGTTACTACTACCCCAATCCACGAGGTTCAGGTAGAAATCGTCTGCTAGGTCAGGTGCGTCGAGGACTTTATAAGGTACTTTGCTGACTGCGCGAGGTGGCTTCCGAGGACTTAATAGCATTTGCTGACTTCCAAATCTAACAGGGGACAGGCTGTATATCTCGGATCTAGAGTTGAGATTCGGACCATGTCTACTTTGGGGTGTTCTTGATGGTGTGGGGTGACCTTGAATGTTCGTGTGGTGTCTAGGGGACATGTATGTAAATAGGTTCTTGTGTGGGGTCGATGGTGTTAATGAGGCTGGTAATGAAGGGTTTGAGGAATTATTAGGCGGTGTATGTGATCGTGTTGGATCATTAATCGTGGTTGAGTGTGACGAGGGCAGTAGTGTCGGGTCGGGTGAAAGATTAGGAGGGGTAGGTTGAGGAATAGTCGTATCAAAAATCTCAGAGCGAAGCAATGTCGAGAACGTCCGGTTCGCTTCTTCGGCTGTAAAATGATCAGTGCCAGATCCCATCGTAAGACTCAATTTTTCTGCTTACTCTTTTGAAAATGAAGCTCGCCATGGGGAGTTCGTTTCTTTTGTTTCGATGGAGTGGCAGGGGAGCCTTCATCATGAAGTAAGCTGAAGCTGGCTTGCAAATCTTGTCCTTCTCGATTTGGAATGAATCTATGCGAGTCAGCACTTGATCTCGGGTTACGGCTTTCTTTCTTATCGCAACAGCGAAAGTGAAGTACTGCATGGTGCAAGTGCTTCAGTAGCTTTCTATAGCCTCTGGCTGTTGAGCCCTTCTTTTTACCCGGTACAGTGACCCATGCCCAACCAAGCTCTCATTGACAAAACGTAATATGTGCTCACCTGTCTCCATATACTCTTTGTCGCTTCCTGCTTGGGCTTCCCCCTGGCGTAATGTCCCGGTGCTTCCCAGCATCTTCGAACTCCTTCAGTAGAGCTTTGTTCAATACATTTGGGTCTATTGGATCAGAGCCAGAGGCTGCGGCTGCGGCTGCTCTATCGCTTCGCACACCATCATCTGTCGCTTTTCTATCGGATTTCCGCTTTTCTGCTTGGGGCGGAGGGGTTGTACTGCGGGGTGGCGTGGCCACTGGAGGTGTATTCAAGGCAGCTGCAGCTTTTGCGATATGCGCATGAGATATGCTGGAACTGTAGATATCGTCGGTGGCACCCATGATGTCGGAGGGTTGCCAAACGGCGGGGGCTGGAATTGTGAAGATGAAGACCGCTCCGCTCGGTGCCCGGTCGTCTGCAGGTCTGCCAGTGGTCGAAAGCTCAAAATTCTGGAATCCAGCACTTCCAAATGTGCGATATCTCCAAGCAAGGCAAAAGGTTCGGTCGTTGTAATCGTCGTCGTGAATTGATTGACTTGTTGACTTTTGTTGCCCTGCCACCTGCTATCGCTTCTGAATGACCGACAATCCGACGGTGATTGACTCTTAGCCTTCCTCAAGATCGCATTATTCCCAGTAAGACCAGCAATATTCCTCCACTGCATACAGCAGTCTCTCGCCCTCTGATGTGTGCTCGTGGTAGATGCAAGTGTTGTTATGTAGAAGCTCAATAATTGAAAGGGGATGTCGATAAAAGAGGCTCACAGGCGCTAGCCGAATCGAGCGGGAACCCCAGAAATTGGCGATAGCCAGCCGTCGATTTTCCTTCACCTTCGAGCTCGAGTCTTCAACACCGTCGAAAAGAGATCTGAGGTGAATAGAGTGGAAAGATGTGAAGACGAAGAGTAATAACGGTCTACATTCAAGTTGAGAAAGAGATTAACGCTCTCGACTACCTGCAAGTCCACGACCCAAATGGAGACCCGCAAGTCGCGCTCTTCAATTCCATCCATCGCGACTTCCATCTCAGGCCCAAGGTCTATGCAAGGCCACATCAAAACAATTACCTAAAGCGGTGGAAAGCGTTTCATCCACTCTGTCGCTTTGCGTCTTTGTTATGAAGGAGAGCGGGAGTTGAGACGCGAAAGGCCCCTTTCCGATTCGCTGCTCTCGGATCAGGGGTGCTAATGCCGGAGTTGGTTGGCTATGAAGTCTCGAGAGCGCGTCAAGGACGAGAAAGAGTCTACGGCAGGCAATTGAACCCTTCAATACATTTCACAACAACATCGCGAACATTATCTCAAGCTCTCAGCATTTGCAAAAACAAGCCTTCAGTTGATATGCCAGGCCGAGGTTCAAGTTTGCATTTCTACTATGTAGAAGCTGTTCAAGATCGCATGGCTCGACATCTACATCGAGCCACCGGTGAGCCGGCTACTATGCCGCAAAAAAGCTCCGAAGTCCGAATCACCAGGCCTTTTCACCGAATGACGTTGATATCCACCTCCAGATATAAATCTCGTACAAGCAGTCAAGCAGGTACTACGGCCGACTCGGGGCCTTTTCGCGATTTCTCTCGCTCCGACATGGAAAGGCTGCATGTTCTGAAGAGATCCGCTTCGAATTTTACTTGCTCACATGCACCTTCCATGCTCTTTACTAGCCTTGAGGGAATGTACAGTACCCCGCAATTTAAAGAAACCGTTGATGCTGAGTAAACTTGAGACATGGCAAGGAAGTCGATGGCGACTATCATAAAAGAACGATTCCATCCCAGTTTGAAAGTGCTTAGAGTTGAAGTTTTCAGAGAAAAAGGTCTCATCAATTGTCATGTTTTTCGCCCTTCTCTTTGCCGCTGTTGCGGTTGCACAATCATCAAGTTCTTCCATGCCAACTTCATCCTCTACTTCATTTGATAGTGGAGTTCCAACCAATGCTCCAATCCCAGGACTTTACAATGAAACTTGGCGTCCCCAAATTCACTACTCTCCTCCCAAAGGCTTTATGAATGATCCCAATGGTTGTTTTGTGGATAATAATGGAACTTACCATCTCTATTATCAGTGTGAGTTTTCAACCACGTTGTCAGACCTTTTTTTCTGAGACGATTAGACAATCCGACTGCTCTTGTTGCCGGGAATCAGCATTGGGGCCACGCTACTTCCCGAGATCTCTACACCTGGGAGAACCAGCAGATTGCACTTTACGCTACAGAGGACAGCCAAATATTCAGCGGTAGCATTGTCGTCGATGTCAACAACACATCTGGATTTTTTCCGAACCAGAATAACGGTGTCGTTGCAATCTATACTCTAAACACTAAAGATGAGCAAGTTCAAGACATTGCCTACTCTTACGACGGCGGCTATACTTTTATCGAATACGCAGGTAATCCTGTTCTTGCCTCGACCCCTGCCTCTAGTCAGTTCCGAGATCCAAAAGTGATCAGATACGGCGAGACATGGGTAATGGTGGTCTCATATGCTCAAGAGTTTGTGATTGGTTTCTTCACGTCCACCGATCTCAAGACTTGGACTCCTGCATCCAATTTCACACACGGCGGCTTACTTGGCCTGCAATGGGAGTGCCCGAACTTGGTTCAAATGCCTGTTCAAGGAGGCGGTCCCATGTGGGTTCTAGTCATCTCCATCAATCCTGGTGCTCCACAAGGAGGCTCAATCA
The DNA here is from genome assembly GCA_002865625.1 of Hyaloscypha hepaticicola. Taxonomy (NCBI): domain Eukaryota; kingdom Fungi; phylum Ascomycota; class Leotiomycetes; order Helotiales; family Hyaloscyphaceae; genus Hyaloscypha; species Hyaloscypha hepaticicola. The sequence goes on from KZ613485.1 coordinate 180,137, forward strand.
CACAGTACTTCCCGGGATATTTCAATGGAACAGTCTTTACGGCTGTCGATGGTGCCGCCCGCATTACTGATTTTGGCAAAGACAACTACGCTGGTCAATTCTTCTACGGTATTCCTGGGACCGAAGACCAGGTCTTCATAGCTTGGGCATCAAATTGGCAATATTGGTAAGAAACCTCCGAAATATGTTTGAAGCAATATTTTAATGACCATACCCTGCAGCGAGGAGGTTCCAACTGGTGAGACTGAAGGCTGGCGTAGCTCCATGAGCATCCCTTGCAGCACCCTCCTCGCAAACGTGACTCGGTCCGGCTGGGACATGATCAGCACACCTTTACCCTTCGGCCAGCTCTACGTCTCCCAACAGCCCCTGGCGCAAAACTATAGCCTAGGCAACTCCTCTATCTCTGTATCGTACCCTGATGTCGTTAGCCGCGCAATATACTTTCAATGCGAAATCTCTGGAATTCCCAATAATACTTATTCCCAAGGCACCCTAAACTTCACCTTCTCTTCCAGCCAAACACATGAGAATGTCTCAGGTGGCTTTTTTTTCGGTGGCGATAATTCGTTCTGGCTATCCCGCCAAAATGTGCAAGGGTTCGGAGAGACAAACCCTTTCTTCACGGATAAGTTCAGCGTTGCGAACCCGATAAATTCGAACGGGACATTTGTGTTGGAGGGCGTGATAGATAGGAGTATTCTCGAGGTATTCTTGGATCATGGGAGGAACAGTGCAACGATGACGTTCTTTCCGCAGGGAGAGCTGGATATGTTCGAGTTGACGACAGATGGCTTGAATGAGGGTGTGTCGGTTAGTGTTGCAGTCTGGGGTTTCAATAGTACTTGGGCGAGTCAGGCGAGTAAGGATGGGATTGTTTATGGGAATGTTACGATTCAACTTCCGAAGGGGTCGAACTCGACGCAGGCTATGAGGAGGGATATGTACTGAAATGGCTACTTAGGATGCTGCTGGAGAATCTAGATATTATATTTCCTTAGCCTGTCGCACTTCACTCTCTGCTCATTTTCTTGGCACCGCGCAAATACTCCCCCCGCAATCAAAACACTCAAACTCAGAGAAGCTACACGGCGAGGATTATAATCAACACTTTGACAGGAATCCATTTGAAGCACGCATTGCGATCATCTGTGACTTGGAGGAACTGTTGCAAGATTGCAGGCTGCAAACCCATCTCGCTTAACACCCCCTTCCCCACCCCTCCAAAAAAGAGGACGGTCGACCGCAAGCAAGAACTGCACATTTGACAAAAAAGATAAAAAAATATTTGATTTTTCCGAAACGGGGAATCTGGTAATTGTTAGAAATTGAAGTTAAATGTGAAAGTTGAATTGCGCTTACCGAACCCCGAGCTCCTGCGTGAGAGGCAGAAATGTTAACCATTACACCATTTCGGATGATTTGAGTTAGCGAAAACTACTTATTTAAATATATTAACGTGTGCACAGAAACGGTAACCGAGGCGAGGTGGTCCTAGCGCTCTGATTGGCCATCTTCGCGGAGTAACGTTATGCAAGGTCTCAAACTCAAACTTCTTCCTTGCCCTCAATTGCGCTATACTATGTGCCTTTTTATTTAAACAATATTTTGAGCTTCAATGCTTTCTATTTGATGACATATAAGAAAAACTCACTGGTTCTTGAAGTGTAAGTTCAATCATATATCCTTGAATTTTCTCATCGCTAATGCGCACATTCAGGGCTTTGTCGCTAACGAGCCTACCGAACTAAGTCTGGTTTTTAGCGATATTTTCAGGCATTCCCACACCAAATTCGCCAGCTTTCTTAATATATAAATAAATAACAACTGATTATTTCTTTTTAAAATTCGAGTTATTTAATTAAAAGAAGCTAAATTGAATTTATCTTAAACAAATTTAGAATTCTTATTAAAATTCAAAAAGCTAAAAAGTTGCTTCAGGGCTCGTTAGTGCGCAAAGATCGCTAAAAACTAGACTTAGTTCGGTAGGCTCGCAAGGTCGGGAGCTAGGCCAGTAGCATTAGGTATAGCAATGAATGAGGTGCCATAGGATAACAGTAATGAGCTGGAAGATTTATTGATTGGTGACCAGCTAAGCAGGACTCTTTTTTTGTTTTGAGAAACGAATTTTTGATTTATTTTCTAAAGCATGCGATTCCGCATAGTTCCAACCTCATCGAGAGATTGCTGGGTATGATGACCTCCCTCTGTCTTTCTATCTCTCTAACCATTCCCATACCCTATCCACAATCCCAAAATCTTCGCAGAAATGCCATACTATGCCATCTAAGAATCATATTTACACACACAGTCATCACTCATTCGTCATCCGAGTCCGTGCCCAGCGCTTTGAAATCCAACCTGCCTCTCCCACCTTCAAACCTCCACTTCACACCTTCCCATCCAGCTCTCCGCTTCACACCAACTTCGACATCAGCAACTGGTTTCCTTACTGCCGTTCCGAGTTTCTGGAATGCTCGTTCTGGAACGGTATCCATTCCTTGGACTTCAAACCCGACGACGATTCCGGCGACGAAGGCGAGGATCTCCATCATTGCGAAGTGTCGGCCGGGACACAGATGCTTACCTCCGCCAAAGGGGAAGTAGCCTTGGTTTTGCTTCCTTCGAGTTTCTTTGTCGAGTTTGCTTTTCGCGTCTGGCAGGAAGCGCTCTGGTGTGAAAGATGAGGCATCAGGACCCCAGATCGAGGGTGAAGTGTGAGTGATTCCTGAAGGTAACTGTATCACAGATGGCGATTTGAGTGAGAATGTTGAAGATGAGGTAGATGAGGTGAGAGTTGTGGGCTCTACTACCGCGCGAACTGAGGTAGCTGCGTTGATAAGACGGAGCGTTTCGTGGAAAGTGGCCACTAATAAGGGGCAGTGGGATTGGAAGAGCGTGATGTCCATAATTGCTTCCTCAGTGCCATCTTCCCCGTTCCCTTTTTTTACAATGCTTTCTACTTCCTTCTGGATATGGTGAAGGAAGGATGGGGATGATAGAATATAGCTTAATTGCCAGAATGATGTTGGCACGGAGTTTGTGGTGGCCAAGAAGAGGGTGGAGATCTCGAAATTGGCGATATCGTCGGCTATGAAGCCCCATTTCTGAGCGCAGGCAAGGTGTGAGCGGATCAGAGTGCTCCCGATGAGCTCATAGTAATTTTCGTAGTATTTTGTGAAAGCAGCTTTGATTGCTGCTCTACCCCTGTAGGCTTTTGGTGCGATAACTGTAGGAAGTAGGTTGAGCATGAGTAAAGTCATATTTTCCTCGAAGTCCCTAGAAATAATCAGTAGCTGAAGAAAAGGGCCGCACAAACGACCTACCATAAACTGTCAATGAGACTGTGGTTCGCGTTCATAGGATCATGAGGTCCGTACAACGCGTCCGCAGTCGCTAGAGTCAATACGTCCCTTACCTATCTGTATAGTTCAACTCTCTTCTCACCCCGATCAATTACATTAAGATGTTCTGCGACTTTATCCAAAACCCCCTTATTTAGCTCCGACAAACCAGTGCCTGGAGAAAGTGCTTCTAACATAAGCTTGTGATGCTCATTCAAATACGAGTCGCCATTATTTCCGTTCAGATATGGACCGTTTGGATCGTAATTTGGCGCGTTTTCGCCCCGGATAATCTTCATCCCTGCCTCCCCAATTTCGAACGCTCTTTTGTGAGGATTCCACAACAAATTAGCCGAAGTCGAATGCCTTGGTGTTCCGGTAGACTGCTTGAATTAGGGAGGGGTCGCATATGACATAGATACGGGAGGAAAATATCCGCAATGTAAAGGCAGGATGAGTCGGTATTTTAGAACTAGCAGTATAACGGTCAGATCAAGGTCACCTCCAGTAGCCTAGAATTCCACGTACCTCAACATCTGCATGTATCCAACTTGCCATCTCAGCATCCCAAGCAGATGTCCAATGAACGGAAATGTCGGTTTCAAAAGTATTGGTTCGCTCGCATCCAACTCTCCCATCTTCAAGGCTACCATAAAACTCATTCCCAGCACGATAGCAATTGCAGTGGTAACGACCACGCCGGTAGACATCCTGCTGCCATGACTCTGGCTCTGAGCGAGGTCATTCGCAAATGAGATTGCACTCGCACTGCTGAACTCCATGATGCCCCTCTACGTGTATCAATCACCTCAATTGAGGTCGCAAAGCTCCCGATCTGCAGTCCTGGCCCGTCATTCGAAGTCCCAAAACCCTCCAAATCTCAATCGACGAAATCAACAAAAAATTGAATAACGAAGATGTACTTGGCCTTTGAGAACTTTTGGGCAGGTTGCGCCTCGATTTCTTCTGTGGGTTTGAGCCACTGGGCTAAAGACAAACCATCGTCAATGCACGAATCAGGAACCATGTTCCCGGCGGCCTTTAATTCGAATTGCAGCAATTACCTTTGAGGATCTGCGTTTAGAAGACGCAGAGATGTAAGATGGTGGCTTCTTTGCCTCATCAGAGTTTCACACTCCCGTGGACGGCGCCAAGCGTATCAAGCGACGGATCACCCCCCTGCCGGGACAGACGGGCTGTTTGAGCCTCCGGCCAACCACCCTTGTTTCGAGGTGTTGGTATCGTGACATGATTCGTGAGATGTCTAGTTGGACAACACGTCAATATTAAGAAAAAGGATATGAACCTCGCGTGGAAGTGTAGGGACTGTCAACTGTCATCGTAGTCCAAATGAGAAGGGCTGAAAGACTTTTGAGAGACTAGCTAGCCCCTGAGACGTGCATGTTTAAGCGAGCTCACTATGTGATCTTATCAGATCATCAAAACGGTTACATCAGAGATTCAGCCAATAATTTATCAACGCTTCGTCAGACAGGATGTCATTGTATCCATATTTAGGTGTTGTTTAAACGCAAGACTGAAAATCCAAACTTTTGAAGCCATAAATAACAAGCAGATTTCAGTAACGGGCAGCTTAGTGTCAAGACTTCGCTAGTCTGGGCCCTGGATTTGACCCCGATCTACTGCCACTTGGACTACCTACACTTCGGTTATGCTAAATCACCCTTTTTAAGTCGTGGATGGTAAAAGCGTTGGACTTTTCGATTATAAGAATACCATGTTATCAAATTTTCTATAAGCAGTTGGCTAATAAATACGGGTTGAAAGGATGAGGGTTTCAATGTTCTTTGACTTTAAGCGAGCTGTAATCCTGTTGTCGGCCGATCCCGTGGAACAAAGAACTTCCGAGGGGAGCATATCCCATCCATGATTTTCTCAGATAGCCACCTCCGTCACTAGCAATCAATAGCTCAGTCGAAGATATGACGATCAGTCAAGTGTCTCAGTCTGATATCTTCATAGCAGCAATACCACGTAGCTAGTAAGGAGGTTCCCTAAGTCGACCCTGAGACCTTTCTAAGCCTAATCGGGAAGCGTGCTCCGCCTCTTTCCCGATCCAGGTATTCAGCTGAAAATGGCCGTTTTGGGCGATTCTGCTTAGAATGAATGTGAGCATGTCCTGTACCTGCGGATAGCCTGGAACGCGTTTGAAAGGCGCTATAAGCAAAAACCCTTAATGGCCTTAATCATCAATACCGCGAACTCACTAGATGTGCCATGATAAGAGAGATGTTTGTAGCACGTGACAAGAGTGCGATATGAGCACGTGCGTTTTGAGGTACCGCACAGACTCGCTTAACACTTTTGGCAGGGCAACATAGCTGAAATTAAGCGAGAATCTCGTGAGTACTTGAAGGAGCGCGCGCCCGTATCACTACGTATTCTTTTTACATACCTTGATAAATTTACTTCAGAATGCCATGCGCAATATACAATTGCTTTGCAAAGGCGGTGGTACCTAATATTACTAGCAAATCGCTATAAGAAATAGGTACTCCGGCCTTGGAATTTCTCTCCAAGCAGAATCACCCAAAACGGCCATTTTCAGCTCCTCATCTGGATCGGGAAATGGGCGGAGCATGCTCCCCGATTAGGTTTAGGAAGGTCTCAGGGTCGATTTAAGAGAAATTCTCAGGGTCGACTTAGGGAACCTCCTAGTAAGGTCTTAAAATTGCTTAGTTGGCTGTAGTCATGTAGTCTTGCCCGGAGCTTGTAGATCCGAGATGGCAAATTACCGCTACCCTCGTTCAGTTTTCTTCAGCATTTTCGTTATCTCATGTCCAATACTTCGAAGAACCTGAAAGTTGTTAGACATGAGCTACCTAGAGGCCATAGAGTCCCTAGACGGCATTTGAGCTTCCAATTCTTCGGCTAGACCTACCTCTGCGAGAGATCAAGCCCAAGCGCTCTTATTTTTATCTCCCATCTACTACTAAGCCCTCCATCATTTTCAGCTCTGCTTCCCTTCCTTGTCCTCTTCTTAGCGCTCAAACGGTGATCTGGACAACTTCAAAAACCCATGGGCATGAGTTGCTAAATGGCATGTACATAGCACGGCACGACCTTTCAGCTCTCGCTAGACCTTCTTCGGGCGAAATCATCCCAGCTTCCTGCTTTTCTGCTTTCCTTCCCATCTTCCCAAATTTTCTTGCTGAAATTGAGTTACAGGCATACAAGACATTGCATGACATCAAAGGCTGTGCTTCTCGAGTTGCCAAAGTGCCATGCACGACTTAAACTTTCAGGCCACCAGTATTCGGCTGAACGTCCTCTTCCAGAAACCATCACCTTACTTCCTTGTTTCTGCTCTGCTCTCTTCCTTTCGTCACTCTCCCTTTTGCTGCCGAATTGAAAAGAAAGTTATCTTTAGAAACTTGTGACAGCCACTTGCTGCTAAATACTTGTAGAGCAAAGTCACTTGCCAGTGGAAAGAAGCAGTTCCTATTCTTCTTGTCCCGTGCGTGCAGCTCAAGTTTTGATATCGCACATATGTGCAATCTGCCATTCAGTTATCTTCCCAGTTTGCAAGATGGCCATTCCTCAATCTCTCTGTTTCCATTCCGTACAAACTGCCGCAGTACTTTACTTCAATTTATTCTCATCCCGTCTCTTCTCCTCGCCCACGCCCTTCTTTTCCCAAACATCCTCATTCAGCGTCCCTCCACCGCTTCTACACCACTCGAGTACCTGCTCCTATCATCCCCCAAACCCCCCCACAACCAGCCTCACACTCTCCCACTCCAACCCAGTCAACCCCCCCAAACTCTCCTCCAATTCCCACCTCCCCCATCCCCTTCCACCCCCTTCTCAACCCCAACTCCCCACAATATCTCAACTTCACAACCCTCCCCCCAGTATCGTCTTTTCCCAAATCAGGAGTTGCAGTTCTTTTGGCAGTAGTGGGAAACATGTGAACTCCAACTTCAATTCCTCCTCCCACATCCCCCCATCCGAATTAAAACTTTCCTCCCCTTCCTCCTCCCACGTCCCCGCATCCGAATTGAGGATTGTAGGAGGAGAAAGTATATCACTACCCGGAAAAAACCCCCTCGCTACTCCTACTCCTACTCCGAAGACGTGGCGTTGTGGGTGCTGCATTTTGTACTCCTTAAGGTTGGAGTGAGGTGGTTGTGTATTGAAGAAAGAGATCTAGGGACGCGTTTGCGCGATATGGATGGTGACGATGAGAGGTTTGCGAAGTTCGCGCGCACCTGAGGGAAGTGAATCATGCTATGAGAGAGGAAGGCGGTGAAAACTACCTTATTTCAACTTCAAATCCCGCTGCTATACCATTTCACCATCCGATGGTCTAGTATGTTACTCGTGAACATTGTGAACAAGAATCCAGGAAGAGAATTTAAGATTCTATTTAGGTAAACAAGCAAAACAGTAATTTTCCACCCAGCAAACTCCGAGCCCTATGTATAATACGTATGTACAGTCATAACCCGACCCATTGCATCAACTCCAAAAGTAGCCAATCCGGCCCTTAGAAGGTCTTCGAAAACTTGCCAGTATAGCCTCACACCTCTAATAAAGTAGACCATTATGAAGAATCTCAATCGAAAACGATACGTCAGTCGATCCTCAAACTGTACGCACTCCCACTCCCCTCCATCTCATCATGACTTCGGATGCTACCTTCTCTACCACCATGCGCCAACGCGAAACCCCTCAGGCTACCGGAATCGTCCCATTTATTATTTGCTGTTGTACTTCTTCCAAACTTGGGGTCCACAGGCGGTGCGATCTTGAAGCGTCTATGAGGGGCCACCGAAGCCTCGTCGTCGACAATAACGACCATCCACACACCAATCGCTCCATTGCTTCCAATGAGAGGCGAGCAATGAATCCATCTATTTCTTCCTTCCGAGTCATGCTTTGTAACCCACTTGACCTTTGCTGTGACGCCACGACCTTCAGCTAGCGCTTGTGTTAATCCCTCACGAGTGCGATTTGACCCGCCGATCCTAGACATGAAAGGACTCTGCAGCATACCTGGTACTCGTAAGGTGGGGCTGGCGAAGAGGATCCGAAGGCTGGGATATGGTCGAACAAGGAGGTAGTTCTCATAGATGCCACTCAACTGGCCAGTAGGATGGCTCGGTCCACCATAATTGGCATTGCCCTCGGGACTGCCAGAGCTGAGAAGCACCCGAGGCTTGCTCCAATTTCCGCCTCTGAAGTTGTCGGGTTTCATCTCCTCCTGGTTTTCCTTTTGCATTGATCCTCCGAAACGGCGGACAGTGTCCATTTCTTCGAGATTAAACATTTGACTGAGCTCTTTAAGCTCATCTTTGGATTTCACCGGTGGCAGCTCATCCTGACCACTTTCTGACGTTTCTGATTTATGTACCAAACGTCTGAACGACTCCATGTTCGCACAATCTTTGACCAAACCAGAGACGTCGACTTGGGCTCCGATGAAGTATCTGATAGTGCCACGGCTATCGCAAAGTGGCGCGCACATCAAGAGATTCATGAAAGGGGATCCATCTCGTCGGCTGCAGTGCTCATTAGTTTCTGCTAGACCATGTGTAGGTGATATTATTACTAGTTGAGGAAGACTTCACAGTGCTCTTGACCCGCTTCAATTTTCTCACGAATTCTTCGGACGCTGAATGGATTCGTTTTTGGGCCCTGAAGGAATCTACAGTTGCGACCTATCACATAATCCATACCATACTGAGTTGTTCTGTGGAATTCTAAGGGTTTGTCAGCAGTTGCGGAAGAGAACATGCTTGGCTCAGTGTACCTTCGGATGAAAACACAATCGGGTTGTCAGGCCTCGAGGGATCCGTCAAACAAAAGACTTCCGCAAGACCTTCAGAAGCGTCTCGTAGATGGGACGGCAAAGTTCCAGTAATTCTCCTCTGAATCGATAAGCTCACAGTTTGTATATACGCGTGTGTGATATAGGCGGGAAGTTCCTCTCTGACCAAGGCATCAAAAGCCAGTCTAGCTTTCTCCTCCAAATCCGTATTGCCAGTCTCTTTCGGTCTGGTCGCTGTGAAATCGAATCCTTTCAATGGGTCCAGCGCTTCCGCAACTGCATTTGCATAGCTGATGGCTTTCAGCGCCTTCACAGAATCCAAGTAGTAGATCAGAATGGGAACGGACGACGGCTTATAAGTATTTAGATAGCCTGTAAATTGTAATAGGAGGTCCGGATCATCGAAGATTTCTCTCAGATGTTCGGTTGAAAAGAGTTGTTCTGATCTGGTCTCCAAAGAGTATTGCCTGAGCCCTTTCTCGGCCGGCGCAACCAAATCGAATGATCCAGGATCAAGATTCTCCTCATTCAACGGTTCGATTTGATCATCGAGCCATTTCGGCTGTAGAGGCTGAAGAGAGGTGATGTCTGTGCGGTATGATCTTTCTGATTCGCCTCGAGAGCCCGGTCGAGATTTCGGTGAAGAATCCACCGTGAACGGAGACTGTGGAGGAACGTGTGGAAGAAAAGCGACGTTGCGGTGATGCCCTTGGCCTTGCCTAGAGCCTGCCCGTCCTCGGAATTCCATATGCTCCAATTCTTCAAATCTCTGAGGGATTTTTATCGGGCTCGGAGATTCCGAACGGGGTAGGCTGCTACTTGTCGTCCAATTAGCCCGTGAGCAGACGCTTTATGTTAGAACTTGTGCTCACCTTGAACGAATGGGTACACTCGGGAAAGGGTGTGTCCCTACTGGCTCAAGCTCGCGGTTCTGAAGGGCGGTACCTCGAAGATCGGCATATGATTTGCTCGAAGAGAGCTTTTTGGGAGTAGAATAGGGAGGGCTGTAGAGGGGAAGGTCGTCTATTGCAGCGCCGTATTCCTTTCTCCCGTTCGGCATATGTTGGAACGGCGGCGGCTTGTGATGTGAATGCATGTTGCCTCCAGGTTTCAGCGCTGGAGGAAACTTGAAAGTCATAGAAGTCAGCAACGCCAAATCCAGAACCTGCTAGTGGACAGAGTTCTTAAAAGCCAAACACAGGTTCAGGGACAAGATTAGCGGGACTTCTGCTAATTAACAATAGACAACAGAAAGATTCTAGCTGCTGAGGGTGGGGTTGATCTTTAACGGCAGAGCGTGCGTGGAGCTAGAGGAGAAAAACAAAGGGAGTAGGTAGAACGCACCAGAGACCAGCCTTGGTGGCGGGTCTTAGTGTCGTGTGTGGCAGTGGCATGCCGCACTGACGGCTGTACCTGTGCCTGTGCCTGTGGCTGATCTGGTGGGTGTGAGTCGTCGACTTCGTTGGGGGGTGGAGATGGAGCGGGACTGTCCACGGGAGTCGATGGTGGAGGGTTCATACTGGACGGTATGGAAATATCGGTAGTAGATTTGGAAGTCGATCAACGGATTATTGGTTCATCGCTGTCAGGAGCTGGGACTGGGGTTAGGTAGGGTTGTTTACTGTACTGTAGAAGGTTGCCGATAACCGTCAAGCGTCAACTGTCAAGGCCTTCCTTCCCTTTTCGATGTCCAGCAGAGCCCATGCAAGGGAGAGGAGAGAAATGAGGCTGGCGACCTGGACTCGTACAGGTACGCCACATGTGACATGTTACCATCGTGACCATCCTTCCCCTCGCCCACCGGGGAAGTAACAACTCTGGCCCTGGCCCTGACCCTGATCCATCGAATGCAGATAGGTAGATGCTTTTCTCAGTCCCTACTGCCTACCACCTACCACCTACCACCTACCACCTACCACCAACACCTACCACCAACACCTACACCTACTCTCGAAGCACAATTTGCAATGCTAGACAGGCACAGCCATTCACACATTTGATGTCGACAACAACAACAATAACGCTTCATGAGGAGTCTCGGAGGTCAAAAGAAAGATCCCTTACTTGCCCAGACCAAGGGTCGCGAGTCGGGACGTTGATAGATTGCAAGCCACGTGCAGGGTTCGCAGCCCCCCGCAGGCCCCTGCAGGCGATTGCCCTGTTCAGCGGGTCTCCTCCCCATGAAAGAGTCCAGATCGCCGGGTCTCATGCGCCATCGCTGGATACAGCCACGTGCATAACTAACGCGAAACCCGATTTTTAAGCGAGCGCTCATTTTACGCGTGGACGAGACTTCAAGAAGAACCACGACTTAATATAATCCTTAATATCTCAACACCACCACATTTAATCAAGCCCAGGCCTAGTCAAAAACAAGTTCCACATGGCAAGAAGCCGTCGGTCTAAGCGCTTGGCTAGGGACGCTCCTCTAGACCATACAACACCAAAACGCGTTCGACGCGTTAACGCGAACACTCCCGCCGAATTCTCGAAATAGTAATCCTCACTTCGAGTGGATACACGTCCTAAGAAGAAAGCTACAAAGCCAATTAATCCTCTAGAGGCTAGTCCAGAGCTTATCGACGTGATAACCCCTCTTCTTGTCGATCTAGCGTTGCCGTCGTCTCCTTTAATGTTTCAAAAAACACTTGTTTTAATTAACAATTCACTTGTTCGAGTGTCGAAGAAAAAGACCGAAACATTTCTGCTATTCGATCCTATAATGGAAGGTAAACTAACACATTATATTTCAATCTTTATTACACTTATTATCGATAATAATCGCAAGATTAACGATACCTTTAATCGTAATGTCAATATTAATAATATGTTCCGCCCAAGTTAAGAGACCTTAAACGCCTAGTTATATATGAAGTATGTGAAGGGATTCGCAATTTATAAGTCTCTTTTAAAACACGAAGAACCTCGTCTTTCACATTGGATTGTAACCACTAGCCCATTAAAGGGTAATTGTGAGGTTTCGAGAATTGATAATAAGCTTTCTTGATTAAATTAATTAACTAGACTTCATTAAATGTATAAGGATGGAGACTTTAATTGAAGGATGTGACGGCAAGAAGCACCGCAAAGGCCGAGGCACAGCGTTCAGTGATCCAGTTGTATTGAAAATACTAAGTTAAGGAAAAGAGAAGAGAAGAGAAGTCAAGGAGAGAGAAGTGTCTTATGCCCTCCCAATGCTTGCCCATACCCTTAGCCTGAGACGTCAGCGTTACAGACGTCGGTTTCCAGACGTCGGTTCCCTCAGCCTGAAACCAATACAACCACAGCCAAGCTAATCATGTGACGGGCATCCCGACCGTCACATTACCCCCTCCCAAGCCACCAAATGCCCTCATTTGGGCGTACAATGAGTGAGGCTGGCTCTGATACTGGATCTGAGACTGGCTCTGAAGGTGAAGCCTCGGATTCGGACGAAGTCTTAATAATACCATAATCATTTATCAAGTAAGAGCTTAATGGATTGCTTTATTTTCCATGTGATAATTTGTCTCGGGCCTCTTAAACGAGGTAATATTGTACTTTCCGCTTGAATCCGTGTATTATGTCAATATATAGTCTATTAAGTTATATTAAAATCAATTGCGAGTTGTTGAATATAAGGATATCGATTTTTATAATTAAATCGCTTAACGCATCTTCGATTCGAGACACAACCGCGACGCTGAGGCCTCTCGGCATTTTGACTGTAATAGCGATTAGGGACTTGAAGCTCCACACCTAGGCTTTAATTTAAGCCACGCACCTTGTGTTTCAGAGTTGTGGTTGTGAAGTTATTCGTGAAGGCGCAGTTGAACGTCATGTTAGGTGAGGGCCTTCGACGTGCTAATCGAGCGCTCGCTTAAAAATCGGGTTTCGCGTTAGTTATGCACATCGCTGTACTTTTCTACCAGCCGCGCGCGGTTCACACCGTGACTCCACGAGAGCACATTTTTCAGGTCGCAGCTCGCAGCCTAAAAAGAACGTGGGAACGTGGGACAGGGTTGCACCTGCCAAAGACATCCCAAACGGGACAATTTCGAGATTGCGCTCCGCACATCACGAAGAGGACTAAGATTCTACTACTGGTAGTAATAGTACTAAAAGTAGGTACCTGTTGATCGGACCAGGGCTACTGGTATCGAAGACACGCCATTCGACAAGATTCAGCCTTGTCGCCAGGGCACTGTTTATTTTCCGCCTCGCTTCACAACCACCGCGGTTACTTCGTACATAACGTCCGATATTTTTGTCTCGGTTATTCCACACGCCAGTGCAGAAAGTCCAGCATCATCCCCGCACTCTTCAAATTGGGAATTGTTTCCGACCCGTCTAGGAAATATCTATGAGGTCATGACCAGCAATAATAAGAACGCTTAAACTGAATTTTGTTAAGTCGACTTGGCTAAACCCGATTTAGCGATATTTTGGGGGCCAAACGCATTACAAAACACCCTCACACTTCAGTTCGCATCGGAATTTTCTCACGAAAATTATGGTTAGACGCGTAGCGCGGCTTAGGGTTAGTGGTTAGGTGTTAAGGTTAGGTTATGGTTGGGGTTATTGGGATATGATAAAAAAATGCAATTCTGAGAAGGCAGGCTGAATCTAGTTTAGTGTGGGTAAGTTTTGGTGGTGCAAGTCGACTTAAATTCGCTTGGATCTATCAGCGGCCAACCCCCAACCCTACCCCGAAGGACAGTGACATCTCGGCCAACCCAGTAAGGTACGCAAATCGACAAAGATCGGATTTTATCATGGCATCGGCATTGACCAGGACCCTGAAAATGGCGGCCATGTGGCATCTGCTCCGGTTGACCCAAACGGTTCGAATCAAGTGGGTACATACCTCATCTACCACCCCCTGAACAGTGAACACACTCTTCACCACAAACCATTGAAACCATACTCGATAGACGTCGCAGGCGATCAACCAATTCTCCTTTCCAGCAGGCTCTTCAACGCACCGTTAGAGAAGCTTCCCAATTTCGTTTTCCCGATGACCAATTTCCTACCGGCCAACAAGCATCCAATTCTGATACTCTAAGTGAAATCAAAGCCGGTTTCCTCCTTCCTCGATTTTGCCCATCCGGTATTCGGAGACTAGCTCATACTGAGACTAGAGAGGAAAGCACCTTTGAGACAATCGTGTAAACCTACTTGTTGAAGGTCATACGGTACATTTACTCGCCGAGAACTCCCTACTCCAGTATCTGCGCCCTCTGATCCTCTCCAGATTCTCCTTCTGACCTGGACCAGACGCCCCAAACTTCCATACATGAAAGTAACATGTTCTTCTCCCCTGACATTTCAATGGCAGCACCTGCAAGCGAAGATTTTTGGGAATTTGGACTTGACAATCGACCAACTCAAAGTGTGTGGTCAGCGGCTCAGAACCCATCACCTTCCTTCCATACCCTACCAGCTTCTTGGGCTCTGTACATTGCCAAGTCTCCGCGTTCTTTCGCTTCCTGCTTCATTTTATCGCACCAATCCGACAGCTCATTAATCTTTAATTCTAGCTCATGGAGTTTTCCTTCGCCAGGAGGCCTTTGAGCTTTCTCCTCCGGTGTGAGAGTCTCTGGACTTTGCTCCCATTTCTCAGACCACTCATGGTGCCACTTCACATCCTGTTCTAACAACCAAAGCTCATGTTCCTTCTCACGGAATTCGGCGTACTTCTCTTCTCCTCCAAAACATACTCCAAACCCATCGCAATAGCAGATATGTTCCGCTGGACAAACAACCGCCTTTCCTGTAAACACAAACTGCCAAACATACTCCCACACCCTCCCGCTAATATAATCAGATAAACTAGTCCTCAACAGCCAATCTCTGTAGAACTCGAATCTTGCCAAGGGTAAAGCTTGAATCCTATCTCTCGATAGTGCAAATTGGGCACAGCACGGCTGGGCTAATAGGTTTGGTATAGGATCGAGAGGAAAGAGTTCAGACCAAGACTTCGCCAACATTGTCTCTTCCTGCTTATTGATATCCTCTTCCACCGTCCCAGGATGCATCCAAGACGGGCAACCCGGTTCCCAGCTACAGCGCAAGTTCATGTATCCTTCTCGTTGTACACGCTCTGCCGAAAGTCTGGAAATCATTTGCACTGCATCATGATCGAGGATCTCATTGTTGTGCCAGCTGTGCCTATGGGAGTGCATGAAAAGGTTGACGTCGGAGAGATTGTGGTAATGATCGATGATGTACGTGAGGTAAACCATCACCTCATTACCTTTGTTTTTAAGTGGATGGAATTCCGCATTCACGTCATCCACTATGTATATCGCGGCCCTAACAAACTCGTCCCCATGGAAATTCTCAGCAATCCAGGAAACCTCCTCCTTTGACGTTCTTGGGATCACCAGCGTCTTGGTATATGGCACGCCAGCTGGCTTGACCGTTCCAGCCTGAAACGGATTATTCGTTACAGGTTTCGAATTCGCCTGATGGTTGTAGTCATCTTGTTCACCGATAGCCTTCTGCTTCTCTCCATGATCTTGTCCTTCCCATTCGTCTCTTGTCCCAGCCCCTGGTCCAGGCAACCAAGCAACAGTAGGCAACTGCAGCAAAGGCCGGAACAACCAGATGTAAAATCCAACAGCAAATAGCGGCAACACCGGGATCCACCTTTTCGGAAACGGCATCGCTGGTTTGAACAGGATGGTTTGAAAATAACGCTCCTGCATATCAAATCAGCTTAACATTCCACCATAACATGGAGGAAAGAAGAAATCCGTCCTACACACCGTCACAGCTCCACCCCTCCCAAGCAAAAATTGAAGGTAAAAAGCGAGTGTATTTTTTCCCTAATTTCAGACGAAGTGAATGAAGCGATAGCGCGTACGTGCAAATTTAAGCTCGAAATTAACATAAGCAAGACGCTCCTTCCTCCTCCGAAACACGAAAGAACAAGAAGTCTTCCTTCCTTCTCTTCTCGATACTGCAACCACATAGCCCAAAATCTACCCTACGGGAAATTTTTCTTTAGAGAAAGAGGCACGGAAAGTGCGGGTTCGTGCCGAACGCTAGGTACCAAAGGTTTTGAGATTGCCGTTTTATGGTTTGGGTCGATGATACTGTATTGCTAAACATGTTTTAAAGGAAACATAATTTAATCTACACCTTGAATCTATAAACGGTAGATATTTGGACTTGATGGCAGCATTTTAATAGTGTTAACAGCTTATTGCACGTTTGAACTCGTGTAATGTCCTGCTAGCGAACGGGATGATAAAGTGCTCTGGTTGAGTTTCAGGGGGGGACTAGACTCCAGTGCCTTTCGCTTCTTTTGCCAGTCAGATCCCTAAACCAAGCAAGATCGGCTCAATATCCGTATAAGGTAGATAGCAGGAAGAGCCGAGGCTGGAGAATGGTATAAGAAAGGTGGGCCATTCACTTTCGCGAAGAAGCGAACGCAAGTCCTGAGCCACGAAGTAACTTACTTACGCAGGCCAAAAATGATAGAAAGTAGACATCCGATACTGTCTGTAAATGGACATAAAATTGCTTAAAGATATCCCATAACGCTCGTTAACAGAAATGTCCAGGACGTGAAACGGGAGCATGGAAGCATGACAGTGAAGCTGATAGACTTCAAAAAGGCTGGATTGAGCGACGATCCCCCGATACCTCCATCCTAGGCGAACAAGCCAATTCTAAAGCACGCCCCGTCTTCGCCAAAGCCATTCTCAGACTGGGGAATGAAATCTTACTGTACGCCAGAGTGGATCCAAAAGTGGACCAGAGCTGAAGCGGAAGCTTTTCCCCACGCAGCCGGTAAAGCCAAGCTATGCTAAATATCTAGTGTTGTGGAGTGAAAAGTATATCAAAAAGGGTTCACACTTAGTTCGAACTTAAGATTAAGGAAAGAGTAAAACTTATGCACTTCTTGGGAAGTAGGATACTTGACAGCCAGCAACGAGTAGCAGATTCTAGGATCTCTTCTAAAAGACGATAGATGCAGTCTGTCTTATCCGATCGGGTCTCTTCCATGCCATGGTTGTATCAAATCCTCCACTGGTACGCAATTAACGCACGCTTGATCAAATTTCAAACCTCAAAGCAGTCTGGAAGCATTTTCACCGCCACGGCATTTCCTTCAATCTCGACAACGGTCTTCTTAGCCCCGAGCATCACTGATATAAATCTCACCCACTCTGAAGAGCGGTTCTCCCAGCTACAGTATGTAAAGGATGCAATTAGCAGGGGATTGTTGAGCAGGATTAGGGGGTGGGGGCACCCAACTTACGCGTGCAAGGCTCCTCGCAGCATAACCACGTCTCCAGGATTGCAAGTCGTTTCCCGGAGCTTGCCCTTGCCGGTCTTCGGGTCGTATGCTTCGTCTGGGGTAATCAAGGTGACGGAGCCATGAAAGAATATGTCGTAATCTGTGGTCTGAGTTCGATGCTGGAGATAGCTTTGGTCAATCTTCTGAACTGAATTTCAAAAAGGAGAAAAATGAAATATATACCATTGGGACTTTTCCACCTGGAGCCAAGTCGTTGAAGCTGATATTGGCTCCTCCTGGAATGGCTAGACCCCTCTCAATGAGTGTGATGTCCCTACAACCGATGAGCTTAGCGGAAATATCTGGAAAGTCCAAACTTAAACTCACAAGCCTGAATTAGAAGTTGGTACTGATGGGTGAGTGAACACGGTATGTCTTGCAGCCTGGCCATCAAGTTCTGAGACCGCGGGGAGAAGGGCTGAAGCGACTTGAACAGCAGGTTCGGCGCCCTCCTTGCCAGCTAATGCTGACGGGAGCGGTAGGTTGGAGAGAACGATACGTCGAGGATCAGGGAGGGTCGCCATGTTAGAGGATTATGTGGGTGATGGTAAGTGGAGAAAGTCGAGGAGAGTTTGAGACGGGGAAGTTGATGGTATAACCTCAGCTTCAAAGTATCGAGGTGAATGGAGGGCTTTTTGCTTGCATCACTTTACCTACCTCCCTTGTTGAGAGAAGAGTCAAATAAATAATTCAGCGAAAGTCGTAGCAAAGAATTTCCTACAAGTAGGATAGAGATGTATGGGGGGGGGGTCAACACACTTTTTCAGTACAGTTCGAAGACTTCTCACAGCGATCAAGACGAGACATCTTCCGCTTTGGTTCCAGAATTTCTCGGTATTTATTCCTCTTGCTGTATTTCATGACTTTGAAATACTATCTTTGATGTTTGCTCTTTAAAATAAGCTGGCCATGGTGATTTTTTCTGGCTTGCCCTCACCCAACGAGATTTCAGGGTTTGTTGAAAAAGGGCTGAAACCATTATCTCCATTTTATACCTTGCAAGGAGCGCGATCATACTTACCTGTTGCTTAAATACGAGCGGCTCATCATGGCGTTTGGTCAGCACAGCAATGTGAGCATATGAAATTCCTATATTTAATAGAAGAAGTAGGAGTAAGCTCACCGTTATTCAGGGCTATCGCTTGAATAGGTTCATTTCCTCTAGGCTACTGAGAATTATAAGGTTTTTAACCATGAAGCACAATCATTGAGGGGTTTGGAGGCTAAGACCGAATGCAAAAGAGTTGACCTCTGGCGAGAAAACCGGAAATTCGCGTGTTGACATTCACTCTTACCGAAGGCGGTCAACCAACCCGAAACCGTTCGCCTTTAATATATTGAAATAAGAGCTTTCCCTCCATCGCCGGCTCTACGGCCGGCGATTAGCTTAGACGTAAGTCAACTCGCCAACATTCTAAGTTACCATAACTAACAAGTTCCCAGGACAACATCCAGATGACCACCTGGACTTCAAACAGGCTTAAGGACGGCTTCAAACAACGATCGAGTTGTTGGACCAGCAGGTGCGGGGTGAAAAGGGGTCCCCGTGTCTGAACTGGGAGTTTTCGAATCGGAGCAAAATCCTGCCCGGGGGATTTTCGTAACCAGGCACCTTTCTTCATGACTCGATTCGACCGATTCGACAGTCTGAAGAAAGTTGCCTGGTGAGCTTTTGTCGTTTTGTTCCTTGGTCCTATACCATATACAATTTATTTTTGTTTCCAATCAAGGCTAGGATACTGAACTGCTTGGTCTGTAGTTTTTTGTGTCTCGCTTAGCCTGAAGATATAAATTGAGAAGAGAGGAAGGGAAGATCGAAGCGAGACAATAAGCGAGGCCGAAATGCACGCAAAGAGCTACACTGGAATCTAGCCGAGACCTAGAAATAATTGGAAGTAAGTTGCCTAGGGAGCTTTTGTCGTTTTGTCCGTTGAAGTTGTGCCCAACCAGATCGAGCCGTGCAAACACTTGTCTGGAATCAAGTTAAATAATCCCCACGAGGACGGAACGCGCCCGATCGTGGATCATATTATGTTAAGTACTGACACTTATTGAAAACACACTAAGCGCAGAGTAGCCTCAAAATTCAAAAGACAATCAAGGGAGACCAGAGCACACTACCAGAGATAACACAAACCATCCATAAATGAGTTACAACTGCGATTTCGACGTGAAATAACAAGGAAACAGGTAGATATCTTGGAAAGTTCATCCAATCCACTTCTTAAACCAAGACAAAACCTGTTCTTCAGCCTTTTCAGCAGCCGCCACCTCTACCTCATTCTCCTCATCATTCCTCAGCGCAAACCCATGCGTCGTCCCCTCAAAGACCACAGCTTCATACGGCTCCTTTTTCTCCACTTTCTCCAGTATCTTCGCTTCCTTTCGGCTCACCCAAAGATCGTTCGACGCCAGCGCCATCGACAACGGGACTTTAACCTTCTCGACATCGCCAGGAATTTCAAACCGTGCAGGATGCGCGGTGAACACTAGGGCTCCTATCGAATCGAATCGAATCGAATTTTTAAAAATTCGATTCGCCCATTTCGAATCGAACTTAATAAAAAGTTCGAATCGAGCGAATATTCGAAAATTCGAGCGAATATTCGCTCGATTCGAACTCCCGTGACTTTATCGTAAAAAAATCACGTGAAGATATATAATCATATAAAACACATAAAGATATAAAATTGTCTGAAATTCTAGACAATTACAATTAATATTAGCCAATAAGAATTTTTCACCTAACACGAACTTCTCTTAAACCGCATCTCGTATTAATAATATGTTAAAACTCTTATTTCAGCCACAAAACACCCTCCAGTTCAAATCCTGAAACGTGAGTTAGTATTCTAATTAAGGAGTTTATTTATTAACTGATTTATATTAGAATAGCACCTATAACTCCCTCCCAAAGCACACCTCTCCGTCAATCAGTCCGAATTACCTCCAGCCCTCCCATTAATTCGATTATCATTAATACTATACCTACTATCTCAAAACCCACGAATCAAGCAGTATACGAATCACTATTAACTCGCAAGCGTCAGCTTGACTTTCGATCTCTCCATAATTATGATTTTCAGGGCCCTTCTCTTACTTCCTCGAAAAACGACCCTCCTACCAAAAAAGCATATATTATAGTTACTACAAAGATTCACGAATCGTCCCAATTAGGCCCAATTCCTGATAAGATAGAGAAAGGGGAATAAGATAAAGATATACTTGAGAAGAAGAAGAAATCATCGAATACTACTAGTAAGCGAGCTTGATAGTGGAAGTACTTTATAATAATAATACTTACTACAAAGTATAATAAGGGAAAGGACAAGAAAAAAGAGAGTATCTTCGACAAGGAGTATTCTTGCAGGATCTATAATAACTGGAGCCATAAAGTCTCAAAACTTAACGGATTAATAACTACTTTGAGCCAGTCTATCGAGATTTACTATTATTATAATAACGATAAAGTTATTCCCGCTAAACAAAGTAAGTAAACTAGCCTGGACTTATTCGTTACTGGAATGGAGATTATACCCGCTTTTGAGCCAGCTATAGTTAATTGGATTATTAATACCTACCAGCCTTTTATTACTTCCGAAAACAAGAAGTTCAAGGTCATGATTCGCTCTACTGGATATACTGGACTGATTATTGGAAGGGATATAATTAGGAATCATATCCAAAAGAAACTCGAAGCTTCTGAAAAAGACTTGATTACTCTTTTAGTATATACTTCAGTTATAGTTACTATATCGTTTAACAATTGGACTAATATAAATAACCTCTTGATATTCGCTATAAATAGCAAGTAGGCAGGCCCGGATATAAAGATATATCAAGCTTGCTTGGACTTTGTCGAAATCCAAGGAATCCATTCGGGAAAGAACCTAGTATAACTAGTATATAAGAGATATAAGAAACTGGATATACTTTATAAGGTTATTTCTATTACTGGAGATAATACCAAAAATAATAATACTTATACTCGCCATCTTTATAAAATGATAATATATATATATAACAAGTACCTGGATCCAATATCTCTTTATGCCCAATCCATGAGATTCAAGGGAGAAGCTAGCAAAATCGACTATTTGGCTCACATTAATAACCTTGTCGTAAAGGCGATCTTGAAGTCTTTAGGCTCAAGTATACACAAGGAGGCATGTGCTTTCCTTAATCGGGTAAAAGATAAGGAGTGGGAATCTGAGGGAATTACCATGCCATTAGTAGCTGGAGATATTACTATACTACGAATAGTGGTATTGTGGATGAACCGGTCTCTTTAAAGGGTTCAGGAATGGCTAGTACAAGAAGGTGTTACTTGTAAGATTTCCTATAATATCGATACCCGCTGGAATTATATTCTAGTTATACTAGAGGCAGTCCTCTTAAATCGTACCGCTTTGAAAGCTTTTATTCGGGATCACACGGAACTGAAATACCTTACTTTTGGGAATGAATATTAGAAGTGTCTTAAGTAGATCCGGGATCTTTTGAAGCTATTCGAAAAGCTTATATTATTCGTTTTACGAGAAGAGTCTATAATCCACTATCTCCCGAATCTCTATTTTATACTTAAAGGTATCCTGAAAGCGATTATAAAGAAGAAGGAAGAATATACCTTATACAACCTGTCTCTTCTTCAAGCTACTCAAAAAGGACTCGATAAGTTCTACGAATATTATAATAAAATAAAGAAGAATAATATATATTAGATTACTTATTACCTTAATCCCAGGATAAAGACTAACTGGCTAACAAGAAATATTTCTGATTACGAGAAGATTCTAAATCGAATCAAGAGTTTCTTAAAAGAGGTCTACTTAATTGAAGAGCCATTTCCAAAAAGATATCGTAATTCAGAATAGTAATCGAACTTCGAAATGGACTTCCTTCAAGAATATGGCTCTATTATTATAATTATAGACAATATTAAATAGTATTTCAATAACTCGGTAACTATTTATAATACAAACTCAAAGCAGAATTCAACTGAATGGCTATTAAACTGGTGGAATATTTATAAAGAAGAGTATCCACTTATATTTCAAGCTGCACGTGATTTTCTCCCTGTTCCTGGGGCTGAGGTTAACGTTAAATGGTTGTTTAATATTGTAAGGGAAATGCTAGATCTTTATTATAGTTCTATATCTACAGGGACTTTACGGGCACTGATTTTAATCAAGGACTATATACGTTATCAAGCAGTTAGTCAAGTGTAAATAATATAAAGGGTCACGTGTACTGTATTTAGAATTGTGGGAATAGCTTCAAAAAAATCGAAATATAAATTATAATATTACTGTTTTGCATTACTGTAATTGGCTTATATATTCGCTTAATCGCTTATAAATCACGTGGAAAATTCGAATCGAACTTCGAATCGAATTCGACTAAATTCGCTCGAATCGAATTAATTCGACGATTCGATAGGAGCCCTAGTGAACACTGAATCAACTAAAGGCTTAGACTCTGTTGATCCAGGACCGGAATCGTTTTGGCCGAGAAGGATGGCGTACTGACCACCCCAGCAAAAGCCAGCGACGCCGATTTTGGTATCAGCGGTTGCGGGGTCTGCTTGTAGCCTTCTCATGAAATCGAAGACGATGGGTCTGGACTTTGAGCGTCGGGTGTGGTAAGCCTCTCCGGCAAGGAGAAGGAGAGATGCGATGAGGTAGAAGGGCTTAATGAAGCTGGTGTAGAGTAGTGAGGAAGGCTCGTTGTAGGCGGCAGCGAAGCGCATCGCCTTAGGTGCTTTGGGTGCAGCTCCATATCCTATTGATGTAATGTTAATATTCGAAAAGATGGATGATTGATGGACTCACCTCTCATGAAGTCTGGTAGGTAGACAGTGTAGTCTCCTTTCTTGGCATACTTGTCGGCGAGGAGTCTACTGTTCGCGAACTTCCACCCGAAAATGTCGGGTATGAAGACGATTATGCCTTTCTCTGGTTTTCCTTCATCTGGGCGAGTCACATAGGTAGGGAGGCCATGAAATGTAATCTCAGTTCCTGCGGGCTTCCCTGTATGGATGGACCCACTAATACAATCGCGACATTGAATAGCGGCCATTTTGTCAGTTTTTACATTAGAGAGGTAGTTGGAAGGTTGGGGATGTTGGAAATATAAATATTTGAATTCATGTCCGACTTACTGCATGTGATCCGCTTGGCGGGTAAATACAATCAAAATTGTGCGAATACTTCTGCCCAACCTCACTCGAACACGCTGCTTTTACTAACCCGAGAGGCAATGCGTCAAGTGAGCAACCTCCCAATGGCCTGAGCTAGAGGAGTGCTTTTTAAGTATAAATTAGTAATAGTACTATATCTGTTATATTACGTGAGGTTCCCAACTGCACGTGACATATTTCCAAGCAAATATAATCTTACCTTCTCCATCCACCAAGATACCCACTACATTTTAGTGGGCAGAAATAACTTTGAATAGATTTTAGAGATATAATTGAAATAGTCTACAGCCTAGAGCAGCAGTGCTGCTCTGGAAGGTGGCCCATACCCAACAACTAAAAGTGGAACATAGCCCTCGACAGGTTCTCCAGCAGCGGCACAATCAAAACAGCCATAAGAAATAATGGTTCTATGATATTCTCCGGCTAGATGCAGTGCCCAAGTTGCACTACCGAGCGCGGGTAGAAATATAGAGTGGGTTTTTGTCAGGGGGCCATCGAGTTGCTCCGCCCAGTTTTGTCCCATAAGACACCATAGAGACGCATCAAGCTTAATCGCCAACTGCTTTTCTGAATGACCTAAGCACTTCTTTGACAACTTTAAGCTTTTCGCAACTGCCCACATCGCTCTCTTGATGGAAGAGTATCCGGTGATAGTTCCTCCAATCCGGGCTGCAAGAACTGTGAAAGGTTCAGTGTGGAGAATCGGTCTCTCGATTCCCAAGTATAGTGACGAGTCTGGAGGTACATCTTTTGGCTGTTCAAGAGATTGCCAAGATAACTTTCCACTTGATTGGTCTGCTGGGGGTGACCAGCCTGGTCCAATGTCTGTAGTCTCACGAATTGATCCGTCAGGAAACACTGGAATGTTGCCGATGAACTTGTCGAGGCAAGAAATTCCAATACAATCTCCTGTCGGAACCATGCTCGCTAGAAGTGCTGGTATAACCGCAAACGAACCATGTCGAAAGCCTGAAATGGAAGATCGTTCTGTCTGAATTTTATCAAACATTGTAATTGGGGTTGCGGAGTGTACAGTCCCGACAATTAGAACAGCATCGTGGAAATCGAGCCCGGAAACGAAGTGTTTATCGAGTCGGTCAATAACTTTGTCTAGCCATTCTGATGTATACAGAGACATCTGCGTTACGTGAGATAATGTTCTGAAGTCTTTGGAGAGCAGATCAGCAATGGAAATGATTATGGAAGCTGTTACAATCCGAAACCAAATCAGGGCGTCCAAGTCACTGCCTTCGACAGAATCCAAAGGCTGGTATTTTCCCTGTTCGAGACAACTCAATAAAGTTTCCGTGGCTATTCTATCATAAGACAATGCTAGAATGTCTGCTGAGAGCGTGAAATACATCGATGCGATTCGTATTGATAGAGGGCCCGAGGATTTCCAGGTTCTGCTTTTTCCAAAGACGGCAGTTACGCACTGGATTGCCGATTCTGGTGCTTCCCAGGAACAGGTAAGAGAGCTTTCGACGCATGATCGCACATGTGAAAACATGCTCTGTACGGATTCCACTCTTATTGAAGTACGAACCCCCAGCGCGTTAAGTAGCATCGAACCAATAGTCTCGTCACGAAAATACAAATGTAAATTCGTACTCGCACGGGCTGTGGTTTGTGGTATCCGAATACTTGACTTCTGAGAAAAGTCTGTCTCTGATACGCCTCCCAAAACGAGCACAACGCCACGTCGTGGTTCCGGTGGAGAGCCTTGTCCATCCCAGACGACTATCGGGCCGATCGAGTAACCCACTGCCTTTAGATACGCAGCAGTTCTGACGGCCAGTGAGCTTCTGGTAAAATAGGGATCGTTTGCCTTGGTAGCATAATTTGTTATCCACTCCAAGAGGCCGCCGACTAAAGATATCTCAAAGTTCTGAAGGCGGTTTTCATACGGGATCGAAGCCTTTGGAGAAAATTGCCACCGCTTAGCTGGTCCAGGGAGATCTTTAGCCACCCTTTCGAAGAGTTCGTGGAGGCCTCGAGTAGCGCCTTCATTGATGATCACCGGTAGGTGGTCGAGTAATTGCTGGTAAAGTGATTCCACAAGCCCCGGGACTCTGTTAGGTCCATCTATGTAATGCTCTGCAATAAATTTGACAAACAAGTCCACAGCGACTTCACCCCTACACTCGTGTTGCAGTGCGCAGATTGTAAGACCAATTGTTTGCGTGATGGGGTTCCCACCGAAAGCCGCAGGGCCATCCTCATCCTCAAAATACAGAATTCCCTTGCTAGTCAGGATATGGCAGCGTGAAGGAAGGGTAAGCTTCGAGACTAGGTGCAATGATTCGAACGGGTCTCTATGAATAGTGCTCCTTAGCCCCGAAAGTAAGCGCTGGATACCCGTCAAACCCCCAACCCAGCCCCAGGCAGCCTGGGCTGCGTTCAAGGTAGCGACGACATCTGCTGCCCCAACCTGAACCTGCTCAAGGCTCCCGCTGCCGGAGGATCTGAAGACAAGAGTCGCCATTGTACATTGTATTTGTGTGAGTGTTATCTGCCTTGTTTTAGTCACGGTAAGCACGTGGAGGGTAACTGAATAGGATGGTAAAGGTGCCCAACCTCGTCACTCATTGATGAAGATACGAGGAAGGATGCATTTGGAAACTAACCTGGAATATTTGGTGCCTTTTGGCAGAATTCCTGAAAGCTGGTTGTTTGAAAACTGGAAGCCTTGCGTCGTGAGCGGCTGGAAGGTTTCTTGAGATACGGACGTCTGCGTGGGGGCAAATGAGGCTCCCCGCGCGGCGGCTAGCTCCCCAATCACGGGAGACCTAGTCCTAGGGCAGCGCCGCTCACCCCCGTTCATTTGGCTCGGGCGAGTGCTGGGTTGAGGACGGGGCGGAGGACGCACATTTTTGATGTCTTGGCACCGCCCTATGGGTCGGTGTGGCTGGCGTCTTGGTCCTGCGAAGCTGACTTGCCTTAAAAGCAAATTGACAGAACAAATGAAACATTCTGGTCTCCACGATGGTTGGCAAAAGTAGACATATATTCCACATGGTAGCATAGGTAAGTTAGGAAAAGCTGAAGAAGCAGAAATAACGGAAGATCAAAAGCATCATCGAAGAATTTTGCGGATCTTCTTCCCCAATAAAAGAAGAAAGGAATTCATACTGTACATAGTACTGAACAATATTCTGAAAACTTCAGAATTTAATCGCACACATATCTATCGACTTCATTATCTATACCAACAAACGCCTTCTCGCTTCCCACAGGTATATGCAACAAAGTAAACCTCCATCCTATGATATATAGGTATTCAAGAGACAGCCTCAGCTTGAGCAACCAGTCTCGCCCTCCAGTCGTTACATACCTGTTCGAAACCGCCAACAACATCTCCGCATACGCCAGCACATTCTCTGTTTCCCAGCCTTTCTGACCAGTTATGTCTCTTCAGCCATCTTTCCCCCTCTTCTCTGGCATCTTCTTCTTTTCTCATCTCAGCAACTAGTTCTCGCGCACTTCGTAATCGTCGTGTAGCAGTCGTTGTTGTCTGTCTTGACATATGTAAGGTATCGGATAGGTAGTTCAATGTTTGGACTAGGTCGGCGGTGAGGGTGTGGAGTTGCGTTAAGGAGTTGAAAGCAGCTGTTGTGGGTCGAGGTATAGACTCGCTCATGCTGATCAGGAGGGGCATTATGTCGTCGATTGAATCTTCGTCGGGAGGTGCTACCATAGGAGAAAATACGGAGTAGGCTAGTGATTGAAGAAGTCGGGCTTGATGCATTAAGTGCGTTGAGAGCGCCGAATGTGCTGTTATGAGTCTGCATATTGTTAGAAGAAGCAGACTGTAGATTGAGATATTTAGTTACCTTGTAGCTCCACCTTCGACCCCAGACTGGCCGCCCAAGTCTTTCAATTCTTCAATAACTCTCTTAATAACACTATCTCTATCAGTCCCACTGTTCTCCGTGCCCCTCCTAGCCAAACTCTCAACCAAATCCATCCTAGACACAAGTCCTGCGGGCATACCGGACGACTCCAGGTCGGAATCGCCTCCATAATCACTCCCATCATACTCACTCCTTTGTCTCCGATGCCCTCTTCCACCAGTGGGAGGAGACAATCCAGGGGGCTTCAATGGCTCCTCCACTGGCGAGCTCGACACATCAACCCCACTGTCTCTGGTTTGCCCACCCTCTCCCTCCTCTCTCACCTCCTGAAAGTTCAAGTCCGGCTCCCCGTACTCATCCTCATCCCCTTCCTCCTCTTCATCACCCCATGCATCTGCCAACTCATCTGCTAGATTCCCAAGCCCGTTTGAAGGCGGGGCCGGTCCTCCACTGCTAAACACATCTATGCCGATGGAATCCGAGCGTTGCAAACTATGCCTATGGGGCGTTGTAGGAGTATGTATGGAGGCTTTGGAATGTCTGCGAGGGCTCTCTTTATAGGATTGCGGCGAGGCAAAGGAGAGGTCGATATGCGACGGGTGTCTGCTGTGTCTCGGCGTCTTTGGAGATGAAGGCATCGTGAGGTGAAGCGTGGTCCAGTCCTAAATTCTTCTCCTAGTCGACTCCTCGCTTTTCTTCGACCAAATCCCTTGATCAAAGCTTACGGTCGTTCTTTGTTCTGTGAGCTCCGCGCCCCTGAATTTCCCGCTCTCGTCCGCAAAGGATCGTAGGAATGTGCGAATGACACGTCGGAAAGCGCGCCGTGGATGTCGAGACAGGAGATGATATTATTTTGGTCGTTGGCCAGGTCGACGTGGAGACTACAGGGTTCAGCGATTTATTACGTTGATGCCATAGCAGAATTGCTGATCCATATCGAAGCTCGTGTATTTGCGATTGGCGGTGATGACCCCTGCTTCCACGTCGAGAAGATTACAACAATGCGTGGACAGCGTGGATATTTCTTATCCTGCGAGTGATTTCAGCACACAAAGTGACGTTGACGACGTGGAGATTCCGGAACCGGAGGGTATGATTTGGTGAAGTCACGGCGAAGATAATCTAGGGTTGATCCGTTCCGCGCGACCAAAATTTCTGAGCACACTGATCAGATGAACTTCACACTATCCTACCCCCAAGAAGCGCATGCAACATCTCCCCAGCAGGAGCACCAGCTCACTTCCGCGTAAGATAACCTATCCAAAATGACATCTCTCCGCCCCTTCCACGCGACCGACGTGTTCAAATTCAACCCCACCAATCTGGATCCTCTGACTGAGACCTACGACCTAAACTTCTACTTCTCCTACTTAGCCCGCTGGCCGCACCTCTTCACCGCGGCTGAGGGGCCAGATGGGACTATTGATGGCTATAGTACTTCCCTTTGTGCCCCCTTTGAGCTTTACTGACAAACATCCAGTAATGGGCAAGCTCGAATCGTCACCGAGTTACTACGTCCATTCTGAGCACTACCTCCCATTCCACGCCCACATCACCGCTCTCACCGTTGCCCCGCATGCTCGTCGCTTGGGTTTAGCACGCACTCTCTCCTCCTGTCTCGAGACCTCTGGAGATGAGTATGATGCTTGGTTTGTAGACCTTTTCGTCAGGGCAAGCAATAAAGTTGGCCAAGCACTATACCATGGACTAGGATACAGTGTCTTCAGAGTAGTAAAGGAGTATTACAGTGATGACCCCACGGATCCAACAAAAGATTCAGAGGATGCATGGGATATGAGGAAGAGGTTAAAACGTGATGTGCATGGGAAACATGCTAGGAGTGATGGACTGAAGTATGAGGTTAACCCTGAAGATGTTTGGTGAAAGACAACGAGAGAAAAGGAGAATCTCATAAAAGCAAGGGAGACGAGCCTCTCTGATACCAGGAAGAAGGGCTGGCTGAGGGCAGCGCGGCAATCGGTCTGGGCCGGGGGTTCGTCTTTGCAGCGATGCATTTGCTATATTGTAGCAACAACTCGCTGGCCTCTGGAACTTCGAAGTGGAGATACCCATGCCACTGCCTAAACCAAAAATAGGCACTTACCCTGGATTATATTTCAAGACCCATTGTTGATTAAAGATTGATTCTGCGGCTTTTGCCGATGTCCAAAAGCAACTAGAAAATTTCAAAATAACTGAATGTACGCCATATCTCATGGCAGTTCAAATAATCTTCAACATTATCCCGAAGCTCATCTCCACAGAGCCGTCCATTTCCTCCTCCCTTTCTACACCCTGAAGATTCTCGTCTCGCGCCTCTCAAAATAACAAATGCCTCACAAGCACTGCCCTTCTTCGAAACTTCTTTTACACAAAAAGGTCGCTCAACATGCTCCACTAACAACAGCTTTCATCCTACCTCAAAAGCTTCAAGTGAATCCTAATTCCAAAGTTTTTGTTGCACATTGCATGTCTGTTTACTTCATTTTACATTTACAATTCGTCCTCGGTATTTCACTTCGCTTCCTCCCCGGCTACCCCTTATACTTTTCAAAACACGAACTCCTATCACTTTCCTCACGCTGGATAAATCTAGCTTCTATTGTTTCAGCTCATTATCTTTGATTACTTTCGTACTGCTTGGATTGGGTCTGTTGCGTGTAACAAGCTTCTGGGACTAATGAGGAAAGACTGCAATAGCCGGTTTTCATCTCAACTTCCCACAGGTATTGCTGCAAATTTCTACAGAAGCACACAATGGACTTTCATCTGAACTCCTCAAGACAACTTTGTTGCACATCGCAAATTCTGAATAGCTTCAAAAACATGTATACGAATCGAAATTGGATCCAATTTCAGGTCAAGAAGTTTGATCAAAGTACATTGATGAGGGGAGGGCGAATAAAAGATATTTTTCCTAGGTTGGTGGTGCTTTGTTGCGCGTTGTATGTTTGTTTACATACATTGGCTGATGTCGGCTCGCTTCAAAATTTATAGGAGAACGGATTGACCACATACACCCTGGCAACTGAGAATCGGAAAACGGGAAATTGAATTTTAATAGAGTTCCAACTAAGTTCATTCTTCCTCGGATGAAGTCTAAAATAATATCCTTCAACATCTTCCCTTCCCAGACAATTATTATAGCATCCGAGGGAATCGTGACAAAGCACTGTGTGCGTGATCCGGGAGTGGAAATTGGGTTGATACAGGAGTGAAGCAAGGTAGAGATGGCATGAGTGAAAAGATTGACATACAGCCAGCTTGTATACGTCAGTACAAGTCAACCATCAGTGGGTAACCAATAGTGATTCGCTCTATCCTTTTATCGCGTCTATTCTACTCCTTCCACTCAAGCCGAACAGTCTTCAATTCCAATCTGAACGTATTCAATTCTCCCTCCTCAACTCCCCGCCCTTCCAATTAGTAGCCTTAAAAATAACATCTTCCCTCCTGTCCAAATGCAGCAGCACAGTGATGCCCCGAATACCCAACCCCTCGATCTGCTCCAATTCCAGCAATGTAGTTTTCCAAACACAATTATGCTCTTCAGTCTCTATCGGTGACAGCTTTCTATCGTTTTCAAGCGGAGAAGCAAGAAAGCTCGTTCCGCGACTAATTACTTCGCAATCAGCTTGTGGGTGTTGTTCCACGGGCCCGTCGTTGACACATACGGGACTTGGCTGTCGGACTACCAGTCTGATTTTCCAGGCTCTCTTTCTTACAGTGCCCATGTCAGCACTTTCCACACTCTCGACTCTGTCATTTAATTCGGGCCTTTTATGTATGAGAGTCTCGCCCCTTGCTCTTTCATCAAGCTTCTTGTTGCGGGTCGTATCGGAGGTCTCTTCTCCTGCCAGTTTCTGGTTGCGGACCTTCTTGGCTTTCCCCTGTTCATCGCGGGCCACATTTCGCGTCTTCTCAACTCTCTCCTTCTCATGAAGCTTCAGCTTGCTGGTCGATATTTCACGAATCTTGTCCCCGACCAACGGCTCTAGAGAATTTTTGGCAATATTCTTCAAGTCGCTTTCTTTCTGCGAACGTTGCGCCGTCGAAGCTGGGGGTTTCTCTTCAGGCCTCGCATCAGTGAAAAGCTCGGCCTTGTTCTTCTCATCAAACCGCCAGTTGCTTGTCTTCTTGGCTGCCTCTTTTTGCCCAACCCCCTCGTTGCAGTCAGCCCTTGCTGCCTCCTTTTCTTCAGGTCTGACATTGCGATCTGATTCTCTGTATTCGTTACCAAGATCAGTGCGATCTACTTTCTTCATAACTCCTTCCAATTTGTCTTCAAATTCTTTCCGTGTACTATTACGGCGCAACTCCTCTTGATGCTCCAGTAGCTTCTGGTTCAGAAGCGGCACCGAAGTCTTCTCCTGTAGTTGAAAAAGAGTACTCAACCTCCTGGAAGCTCTTCTCGAGCCAGGAGAAGATACCTTCATTCTTGATGGTGGTCGAGTGCTTGCCGGTCTTGAAGACTTCTCAACGATTAAGCTTTTGGAAGGTCGTCGGTAGTTCTGACGGTGCTCATTGAAGTGCTCATACTCTTTATCATAACGAGACGTAGTCACTTGGTCGTGAAAATTCCTGCGAGTGTCCTCCGCAACTTCTTCATCGGAGGTAGAAGCTGGCGGGGAAGCAGGTCTTTCATTACTAGGGACTGGATCTCCTAGAGTTTTGACACTAGATATGTTTCTACTATCTTCTCGGTTTGTATCTTGCCAGCGATCAATTTTGGCAATGCCTGATATGCTGTGCTTTCGAGGACTAGCCACCCAAGGAGGTGGCGTGGGAGGTTTAGTGAGGTTGTCGACCATGGGAAAGAAGTGTTTAGTTTTTTGAAGACTAGGCCTCTTGATAGGTTGAGGCTCCTCCGATCGTTGCTTTTGACGCGCGGAACATTTGGTAGCTTGAGACGCTACTGTGGCAACTTTTTGTTCAGTGCAAACTTTCTGCTCGGGCGTAGGAGAAATGACAGCCATAGATTTGTGTAGTGCTGATTTGCTGGAGGCTTTTGGCTTCACTGCAGTGGAGGAGATCTCGGATTTTATCGAACCCCCCTTCTTTGGTGTAAGGTGATGATGGACCTTGGCTTGGTGATCACCGTCCACACAGCATCGAACACTGTGAAATGTACTTTTACACGAATCACAGTGGCAGTCGTGAAGATAATAGTGACACTCCCCAATAACGCCAGAGGACACGGGGCTTCCAAGGTGAGAGTGGCCAGTCCGAGGGTATCCATGGCACTCGACGAATTCTGACACTTCTTGTTCTCTTAATGATTGGGAATCCAAGCCGGGTGGCCCAGAGACGTGAGCTAACCCCGAATTTTTGTTTGCCTTGTGGGAATGCCGACCACGATGCTCGGTGGTGTGGGATAATATCTTCGAATGGACATGATTTGCATCCTCTACTCTGCTTGTATCAGCTGAATGGCCCTCGTCGCTATACTTGTGGACATGACGACGCCTCTTTTCGCAAGATATGGCATGCCTGTATGGCTGGCGGCCGTGATGAGTAGCTCGGCAATTCGAACTACTGCATTTATTGCCATCAGAAGATGAGAAAATACCTTGTTGCCTTTCCAAATCCTTCATTCGATTAGTCTGGGCAGTCTGATTATCAAGATCGTTTTTCGCTGGAAATGTAGCTGGGTGGGAAGCAAGAGACCAGCTCGCGGCGAGCTGATCAGCGATCAAAAATGGTGAATCTTTCACGTGGCTCGGCACCTGCGATCCTCTTCGAAACAGCATTGCTAAAGGTTTGTCAGGGAAAGATTTTTCTTCCCTGGGAGTTCGGGATGTATTTTTCTGCGATGCGAATAAGTTGACAGGTTGTTCATCCGGGACTTTCGTGTGTGGCCTTAGTGTCTCCTGTGATGACCGCTTCTGTGTTTCAATGGGTTGAGAATTGCTTTCTTTGAGGGGTCCTCGATATCTTCTTATCCAGTTCTCTTTTGATGCCTGGGTTTTTCCCCTGTGCTCATGCTTTTTGTTGCCAGAAGCCTTCTTTTCCCGAGATCCTGGCAATGGCGATAGTTCATCACACTGGTAACAGAGCTTGTGACTGCATCTGGAACAAGTGATGGAAAAGCGAGTATTGATTCTGAAACAGGCATGACATAGTCTTTTTCCTCTCGCTTGCTTGAGAGTCTCTTCAATTTCGTACCATTGTCCCCTAGAAACCAAGCCTGCAGGTCTCTCGATGCCAAAGTCCTTGAATAGATCTCGCACACTTTGACGACGGATTGTAGATGTTGTGGCATTGGAGGCATTGGAGGCCTCGGAGTGGATGGTGTCTCCTGGTCTCGACTCGATATTCCATCGGTATAGGTTAAGATATCTGGCCTTTTCGTCGTCTGACCGAAATCCCGAGCTCTCTGGTCGATAAAGTGCTTCAGTCCCAGGGAAGTAACTCTCCGTCTGCACATCTGTTTCTAGATCCGTAACATGTCGACCCATACTCCTAGTACGGTTGCTTCTTGAAAGTACTCCCCAAGGTGCCGCAGCATCATGCTGCATCCTCTCCTTCATACCATCTGGAATTATCTGCCCATTGATTCCTGGTGACCGGGCGTACTTGGTTCTATGACTGGAGATGGCATGTCGCTGTTGGTGGGTTACTCTAGGTGTATTCAGGCCAAGGTAGGAATGCCATGCGGTCTCCATGTGCGGCTCTTCGTCTAGATTGGTATTCACAAGAGCTGGCTTTCCGAAACGGTTGCTTAAGCGGCGACCGAAGCCAGTACGCGAATCTTCGCCACGTGTAATCGAGATAGGTGGAGGAGGAGATCGAGGGGGACTTGGGCTCGCCAGTTTCTGAATAGATTGGATGCGCGACGCAACAGTACCTGGACGTATAGCATCCTGGAGGCTGGGGCGGATCAAAAATGGCGTTGGACCGGAATGAGAGTCGACATTGGTGGATCGACCTGCTTTTTTTGATTGCCACTGATCGTTCATGGCAAGGGATGCTCACCGTGAGTGAATCGAGACATCGAATCTGTTCAATGTTCCAATAAAGAATGTCAAAAAATACCAAGGACCATAATGTCCTGTAACGAATGGATTATCAAGCAAGTCACCGAGCAGCTTTGCTCGATAAATGTTTGTAAGTTTAGATTTATAAAAGGGTAGGAGAAGATGTGGCATGTTAAGCCGGCTTTGATTAAACGCCGAAAAGCAAAGATGGAAAGAACGACCGGCCACAAGTCGTGTCGATGAAGACTGGCGCAAGTAAGGTTTCCACAACTTGCATTTTAAGGAACAATGATGTACATAACCGCCGCTTCTATACTTCTCTCATTCCCTCCCCTGAACTGGAGTTCCATCTTTACTTGAGAGCAGCTTGCAAGCTCTCCAAAACCTGCATTATCGTTAGGAGGTACCACTAAGCTAGAATCAAATTGACATACCTCAAGTTCAATCTTCGCCTCGGCAATATCCTGCTCACTTCCACTTCCACTTGCAATCTTTTGTGCCTCCGAGATTTGTGATCGAACAGCCTCTATGCTGAAGTCTTCCAACGGGTATCCCTCAACAGCATTGATGCTCAATTCCGAGTTTGGTTGAACAATCGCAAAGCCTCCAGAAACTGGAGATGATAAATTAGCCAAAATCTCGTGCCGATGTATCAGTTGTGCCTACGGAAGAACTGCTTGCTTCCACCACTCTCTTCAATAACCTCAATGAGTCCAGGCTTCAGCTGCTCGATGGAAGGAACGTGGTTCGCGAGCACACCCATTTCGCCGGATTCCGCAGGGAGGTTGACTTGGACGACATCTTGTGACTTGTAGACTGACTGTTGATGTGCGGTTAGTTCCGAATCAACAACTTCTGCTCCTTTTCCACGCATCCTTTGACCAGCCTTTCCGAACTCAATTGGCCCCCATTTTC
Source organism: Hyaloscypha hepaticicola (assembly GCA_002865625.1). Taxonomy (NCBI): domain Eukaryota; kingdom Fungi; phylum Ascomycota; class Leotiomycetes; order Helotiales; family Hyaloscyphaceae; genus Hyaloscypha; species Hyaloscypha hepaticicola. Next base: position 215,510 of record KZ613485.1, read on the forward strand.
AAACAAAGTGTTCGCGTGAGATGCCGGACACATATCGGACGTACCTGATGGGGAAGAGCCAAGCTCAACTTGATCTGATAGATGTTAGCTGTTGCCGCAAAATCTGTCACTGGATCCCGACCTTATCCGAAACAGCCTCAGCATATCCTCTACGTTGAAGAGGAGCTCTGATAGCTGTAGGGCGTACTCGCAGAGCTGTGCGAGCGATACGGAGGGAGTTCATGATGTCCAATTGGTAGAGGGCGAGTCGTGGAGGGAGCTTCAGAGCTTGAGCTGATGAGTTCGTCGTTCGGCTGCTGTTCTGAAATTAGCGCCACAGGCACGTGATCGCGACTAGGTACCATTTCACGATTCGCGTCAACCCAAACCTTTCATCATTTAAACCTCGTCAAAGTTGCAGGGAAGCTTCTGGCTGCTGAGAATCATACGGAACTTAGCCATTCTACGAAAGCTTTCTCATGAATCAGTCAATGGAACTTGGCGAAAAATGATTTCTGAAGCACAAGGGGGAATGAAGCTGAAATGAACGTCTTCACAACCAAGTGGGAGAAGAGCTGCAGCTATTTACGTTCCTCAACGTCTCTAATATTACCTGAAGAGCGAGAAAGTTTCTATATACCGTGCCTGGTATCCTGTTTTGGCGCTTTGGATCGAGGGAAAATGCTTGATCGATCTATTGTCCTCGACAGAAACTACCTCAGGGCTATCTGCCCGATATTTTCTCCTTTCTCCTTCAAGGGAGCTCAATTCGTCCTTGCTCCCTTGCCCTGGTTTAGATTGTCTTGCCGTGGGATCTACGGCCTCGGTTCAGTTCCGTCTCCTGGTCGGCGTCGTTGTTTAACCTTTCTTCACACCATGCTCTCGAGCTTCATCGGCCCAGTTTCTCGTTCTTCACTCTTCAATCTTTTTTATTCACTCTGCTATTTGGTGTTATCCTCAGTCGTCATGGAATTCGATCTTCGGAGGGAAAGTTCCCCAGAGTTGTCTGGAGGTAAATAATGAAGGAGAAGAATTTCATTCAGACACTAGTAGCACTTTGACGGAAGTCAAACCGAAGCACAAGAATGAACTATATGGATAGAGAGATAAGGCTAAAGTTACTACTTGATGCCATTGAGCGCGTTCCAGCCTTTGGTGTCGTTCGAACCTACCTGTGTTGATTCATGCAAGATATGTTCATTTTACAATTTTAAGAGATTCGAGAGCTAGATTGACGACTCAGTCTAGAAGGTGTACTGAACTAGAGTTGCTTTCAGCGCGAGAGTGAGAGGTGCAGCATATAAGTGATATTGCACTTGCTGAAGCACAACTCAGGGTCTCATATTGAGACATGCAGTCTGATGTGAATTAAGGATGAAAATTGGCTTGGTTTGGTTACCCATACACTCACAACTGGGAGAAAAAAGGTTACAAAATAGACCCTCATAAGAACAGCGATTTGAATTCAATTCAATTCTGGGGGATGCTTGGAAGGATTCTTTGACTTGCAAGATACGGCCGAGCTCGAGTGAGATATCAAAAGTTTCATTGACGTCATTGGCCTCCGAAGTCCCTCTCAAGATCCTTTAGTCCCTTATCTAATGGAAAATATTTTCAAGGGCTGTAGGTTTGGGGGGTGAAAGCCTGGGCCGAGAAGAACCGAGAAGGCTGCAAGGCTAGGGGAAAAAACGGCATCCCGAACATTGGGCTGGAATCTTCAGTATGAGGGATTAACACCAACCAACCAATTTTTGGATGGAAATGCAGGTCAATCCATGGCGAATGGGTTGCAGCTGCAGTGTATACTTTGTCATGCAGGGAGATCCGAGGCATGAGACGCCCCAGTTCTCTTCTGGCAGGTGCTGCCGTCCAGAAATACGCAATGCATCGATGGACGGAAGAGAGACATCCAACGACAATCATCTTGAGCCCTCGCTTGCCGTTACAGAAGCGAAGATCATTTCACCGCTCATATCCGCTCTTGAGGAATCGATTATTAGATATCAGCTTCACCTTTCCTCCTACCACTAAAATGCGTCTCAATCAACTAACAATTCACCGCCTCCAATTTCTGTTGGCAGTGGGACCGATCTTCTGGATGAGAGTCATGAGTGCCACAACACCCTCTTCGGAAATACAAGAGAAGGCCCTTTATTCGATGCATCCAACATAGATGAGCGTCTGACAATCCCCCGATTCCGCAACTGCTGAGCGCGAACACGCGCTCGCAGCTTTTCGACACGTCAAGTTTGAAGTTACCCCACACTTTGAACCCCTCTTTTGTATCGAGGTACTTTTTGGCGGTCAAGATGAATTATTAATACAAAAATGCTGGTCACACTATTGGCCGGAGAAAGATAGTACTATGGTTTGGCGGTCCTCCGACGCACGAACGGGCTTCGGAATGCCCCAAATAACTCTATCGGAAAATGGGTGCATGCTGTGATACGTTTGTCGAGCAGGGCATCACGGGTCGTTGCAGCTTGCAGCTTCAAGATGCAGCACTCATTGCGTGTGGGAGGGATCGAGCTTCCTCGACTTCCTTTCAGCCTTCAGGCTATTGAGCGGTGATGATGCGATGCGCGTCCGCCGTCGGGCAGCTTGTATCAAAATAACCCCCCACGTCTGCAAAACATGTTTCACGGACTCCACCTTGGCACATAATTTGCTGCTGACTCGGGGAGGAGAGTGGCGCGCTGGCCGTAGAACGTAATTCATGGTGGTCCACCTGGAAATCTGAATTGGGATACCCGCGGAGGTGAGATGTTAATCTGACCCTCAGGAAGACCAGGGTTGGCGGGGACTTCTGCTCGAGAGAGCGAACAAAGAACAAAGAATGAAGAAAGATCAACGAGTATTTGACTGGTAGTAGCTATGACAATGAAACTCATAAACTTGGCGGTATGAGCAGAGGCGCCGAAGAAATCTCCGGTTTCCCTCTTCTACCGCGTTGAGACGTTCGGTAATCAGTGGGCAGGAATTAGCACTACCTATGTTGGTGTTGGCACTTGGCAGGCGTTTCTTGCTTCGGCAAGGAGGGACCAACCTTGAATCCACCAACCCACCCGCTGAAATTTCATCCTGGCGCGCCTGGCACCTGTCTGGAAGTCTTCCTTAGCTTAGATCCGCCCCTGTTACTTGCCCTACCCACCTCGTACCTACACCACGTTAGCCGCTGAAATCTTAAGCAAGTCTCTTCCGCCGTTTTCGCACCCGCTTCCGCACTCGCACTTTCTCATCAGAATTGAAAACACCATCACCCCAACCATCACCAACACCACACACCACACACCTCGAGCTGTCTTGCTTGTTCCCTAGGCTCTTGAGCCTGTGTTGTCTTGCACGCTCCAAGCGCCGCCAAGCGGAGCTGCCGTAAAGAGATCCTCTCTCCGCCACATTTGCAACGAGCAGGGCGATCGTCATCTTCGCGTCGGCATCCCGACACCACCGACATTTATCTACACTTCGACGCTCAAGCTCGAAACAACCTCGCATCCCTTCTGCTTCACTCGAAGTCACTTGGATCTCTCCAACATAACAAGATGGCATTCCAATTATAGCACTACGCCCACGCCCACGGTGCCGAGGGACGCCACAGAGTCTCGGGACTCTCAAGTCACCCATAACAACATTTCAACCTTTCCCTTGCGCAGCGCCACCATCGAAGAACCCCCAACCTTTTGAATTCTACCTCAAGAGCAGACGCACAATTGTGTTGCGTCGACCGCTCTCACCCATTACCTTTTATTAATACACTATGAACCGCAAGCGAGACCAGAACACCGAGATGGGAATACAAAGCTTCTTCGCCTGGCGCGCTCAGCCAGCTGCAAATGAACCTGCAATTACAGACGACGAGATTCCAGCAGACGTCGATGAACCACCGGATCGTCGCGCTCCTCGGGAGCAACCAGTAACCGGATTTCAAAAATCCCTCGTTCGACCACAAAGCGAACGAAAGGAATCCCTCCTCACAAAAGCCTTCCAAAAGGACCCTGAGATGGAAGCCTCCCACCCCCAAATACAACTCAACACCGAGTTGACTCGTCGACGTTCAATGATAAGCAATGCCAGTCTCGCCTCGACAGCTGAGCTGACAAGTGATGGTGGCCTGACAAGTCCTGCACGAACAAACACACCAAGCCCTCCATTCCCCAATACCACCTACACCAGTTTCGCGCCGTACTCTTTGGCGGCACACACTGTCCATCGGCCTACGACTATGACCGCCAAAGTTGAATCGAATGACACCACTGAGATTGTTGGTACCTCTCCAAAGACTACGACTCTTATTGCGGAAGTACCCCGGAAGCGACGCATTACTTTTATGTGTGATGTAAAGAAGGATGCAAAGCCAAATTCAACGCCTGTAGTTGCAGCTGCACAAGAACCTGCACCTGTCACGGCCAACACTGAAGCACCAGTTCGACGGAAATGTACATTTGCTCTCTCTGATCCCAAGCCTTCGGATAAAGCGTCTAAGACAGCACCAAAAGCAAGCCCTGGTTCCAAACCAGCAGAAGTCCAGAAGCGTGTTACCCCTCAGTCCCCACCCATCTCAAGGAAGTCTCCTCGCGCCGCCGCCTCGCGTCCACATCGCGACTCTAATTCCACTATTCGACATGTCTCGCCAGTCTCCACTCGAGCCAAGCCGAAGTTCCTCATTGCTGATGAAGAGACCCTTCAATCATCCGAAGCCACTCGGTTCCATGAATTTGCCAGCGAAGAAGTACAGGAGGATGACTGGATTCGCAAGGATGCAGAGGTCACGAAGGTGAAGTTAACTATCAATGACACTTTGGAAAAGGAGAACCGAATCAGACGGCTGGGTAACGAAGCCGAGGAGGAGGCATTGGAGGATGAGGAATTTGACGATGAGAATGGTAACATTTCAGATGATGAAGGTGATTCCGATTCTCAAGAGGAGATGGACGATGTTGATGACCTAGTCGAAGGGTCCGACTTTGAGGCTTCCGACGGGAACGAGACTGATAATGAGGCTGGCTTTGCGGAGTCAGATGATGAGAGCGACGCTGAAGGAGAATTTGCATTCTGGACACCTGGGAAGAAAGGTCGCGACCGAGCAATTGGTGAAGCTAGCACATATCGAGCATCTGCTCACAGGACTGCATCAGCTTCATCCATCGACTCGCTGAATCATATGGAGCCGCCGAAGGAGGAGAGAAGACTACGACGCCGCCCAATTAAGATTCGTCCCGGTACCCCTGACCTTCCCGACAGTACCGACTTCGTCTGTGGTACCCTGGATGAAGACCGCCCCCTCGAGGATGCCTATGTCTCTTGTATGGAGTTGAGGAAGAATGCCAAGCACAAGCAAACACCGCAAGATATCGATCCCAGCTTCCCAACATCAGACCCCGAAGACGAAGAGGACGTACGTGATCATGCGGCACCCGCCAACGATAGTGATGAGCATGTCTGGCTTCATGGAAAGTTCGAGGAGTCAGATGACGAGCCACAACATGGTCGACGTCGTTCTATTACGAATCGTCGCAAGTCGCCAGGGACCTCGCCGAGAAGACTTCATTCACCACCGCCGCCAAGAAGAATGCACTCTCCTCCACCAAAGCAACGGCTGCGCTCACCTCCCCCTCGCAAGCTTTTCGGTCACTCTCCAAAACCTATGCGCTCCCCTCCACCAGCAAGAACCATCCGTTCGCCACCTGCATCACCAACACAGGTGCCCAGTCATGCAATCAACTTTGCACCGCTAGGATCCCGCCCAGGTCTTACTCACACGAAGTCTCTGCCCCGCACACCCAACGCGTTTTGCCGCCAATATCAAGCTTCAAGACTTGATGCTGCTACAGGCAATGGTATCGAAGACATTGATGGACCTACGCGTGGGGCGATTGACATCGTCAAGGGCCTCGAGCAGAAGCGTCAACGCCGCAAGGAGAAATTCTACCAGAAGCATTGCAATCGCAAGCAAAAGCAAGGCGAGCGTCCAAGACCTCAACCTGGCAAGGGTGCTGAGCGAATGAGGGAATTGGGCTTGCTGATGGCCGGCAAGACTGGCGTCCAAGACCCTTACATGATGTCTGCTTAGACTCCTTATACCGAGTCTTTGGAGACACGGATGTTGAAGCAGCGAAGTCTGCCCTACTCATCCATACTATTCTATTCTTCTGTAAATAATGCTTTTACACCCATCCGTCAAGATTGATTGCGACGATGCGGATTTTTTACATACCCCGTTTTCCTTTGTCATCAAGGTCATTGTCAAGTCACCATCGCGTGCAGCACATGAATCTTTCTTGCATCATAGCAGAGCGACTTTAAAGAGGTCATTATTTGGACCCTTTTACGCAGAATATAGCATAGCGCCGGCAGCATTGGGAACACCAATTGGGATGTAACTGGGTGGATTGAGGAGGGAATTTGCCAGTGGATGGGAGGGTGTGCAAAAAATAGCCACTCGTTCAGTTTGATCTGGCTTTTTACGAGCCTTTGCGAAATTCTAGTTTCGTTAATTAAGCTCGTTACTCAAAATTTCTCCTCGATGTTCCACTGTGATCAAGTACATTTGCAACTTATGAAGAAGTGCCGGTTCTCATAAGGAACACTAGGCTTTTGTCATGAACACGAACTTACTGACCACGTAAACTAGTATTCACAGATATAATTTCTATTCAAATGTCCTCTAAAAGTAATAACTAACGTGTTCAAAAAAGGTTTCAGTCACATGGCAGAACAAATCACCTGAGGACCCTTGTATTCTCACAATAATGAGACCCTAACATATTAGGTGGACAGTTTTAATTGAAAGAGTGATAGTTGTCAACAATAGTCTTGGACCGCATATAAATAATACTCAGTAGACTTCTAAATACCTTTTCATGAAGCACGTTCTAGACCGCAATCGCCGCTTTTCGTCCTTCCATGAAACTAAGACAGAACAAGTTTAGCGCGAACCTAGATTAACTTTCATTGCCAGCGCCTCACGTATCAAGGAAGTTGTCCATCTCCGCAAAATAAATCACATCTCGCACATCTGCAGCAGCAACCTCTAATACCAATCTCCTCATCCGGAAATCACATATCCAAGATGTGGATCGTCAACTGGTGTAAGTAGCTCTTTTTGGAGATCTGAAAATAGGAAACGGGGCTTTGGACTGGATGGTGAGCTAATGATTATCTGTTCAATAGTTTGGGATACTCTTGCATCGCTGGGACTCTTGAATAAGCATGCGAAACTACTGTTCCTCGGTCTCGACAATGCCGGAAAGACGACACTGTTGCACATGTTGAAGGTGCGTTGAGATGGATGCGCTCACAATCCTCGAGATCTGCGGTTTGCATAGAAGGCTGGCAGGCTCTTCGAGGATAGGAAACGCTGGCTAATGTTGGGATCCGTGCAGAATGACAGAGTCGCTATCCTCCAACCTACTCTTCATCCTAGTGAGTTGCTCTCAGTCAGAGGCGCAGGAAACCGCAAGCACGTGCGCATATATTGACAGCTTTCCAGCATCCGAAGAACTTGCCATTGGCAACGTCAAATTCACTACTTTCGACTTGGGTGGACATCAACAAGGTATGGCCTCATCTGCTCTTTTTCCTGGTATGGTAAAACGAGGCTAACATGATCCAGCTCGCCGTCTCTGGAAGGACTATTTCCCAGAAGTCTCCGGCATCGTATTCCTTGTTGACGCTAAGGATCACGAGCGTCTTCCTGAATCGAAAGCCGAGCTCGACGCTCTGTTGAGCATGGAGGAGTTGAACAAAGTTCCGTTCGTGGTTCTGGGTAACAAAATCGATCATCCGGATGCGGTCAGTGAGGATGAGTTGAGACATCAATTGGGACTATACCAGACAACGGGCAAGGGCAAGGTCCCCCTTGAGGGTATCAGGCCTATTGAGGTTTTCATGTGCTCAGTCGTTATGAGACAGGGTAAGTGCTGCCGAAAAATCCTCTCCCGAAGGACATGCTAACGTGACGTAGGCTATGGCGAGGGCATTAGATGGTTGTCACAATATGTTTAGATCGGAGGAGGCAATAGAGCGGCGGTGGCAATTGACGAGAGAGAGAACTCTTTACAGAGAATGTTATGATGGGCGTTTACACAGGTCGTCTTTTTCGTGCTTCGTGGCCAGGTTTGAGGACTTCGGAATCCCGAGTCATCTGGACCAGCCAAAGTATGTTTGTACCTAGCATAGTATTGCAAGAAATTTTTCTCTATTTAAGTTCCTCTTCAAATGGTAAACTCCGTCCATATCGACTCCGGGCTGTCGGGATGCGGCGAACCCACCCAACTTCTTTCGGACCCATGTTCCAGAACTCCATACCTTACCCCACCATTTTCTGCAGGAACACACGTCTCTGGATTCTTGAAGTGATTGAAACTCAGGATAAATGATCGGAATTTCTCTTTAAAGTGCTCCTCGGAAAGGAACGAAACCGTGGCACGTGTGACATTTGCCGCACGAAGGCACCAAATACGTCATCTGATAGTGGCAGGCCGAGCCTCGCTCCACCTCAGATCACACTACGACACAGTAACACCCCAAAGTCCATCTTCTACGAGTACACACATTCAAATTACGCCACCCTCTAACCAGACATCTCCCGACTCTATACACTGCAGAACACAATGCTCGCCTCCTCCAAATTAAAACACCTGCGCAATCCACCAACCTAGCCAATTCACACCGCCGGATAAAGTCGTTCCACACCCATAGAGCGAGAGGGCAAGAGAGTAAGAGGACAACATGGCAGACATGTCCAAGAAAACCGACGGGCCAGCCCCGGACTCGGCAGAAGGCTACGATGCCTCTCTCCTCCCAGACTTCACGCACGATTTCCTCTCCGACGCGGATCTCGCTGCTTTCGCCAACGCCCTTTCTGCCCCAGACCCCAGTCCCAGCTCTGAAGACCTGACGCTTCTAAATCCGACCGCGAACCGGAATAGTTTTGATAGTTCGAGGAGGGAGAGTGCGAGTGCGAGTTTGGTGGGGAGTAGAAGGGATAGTGTTATTGGGGGCGAGGGGGGGAAGACCAGGGAGAGTTTGTTTATTACGGCGCAGAATGATTGGGCGCCTGTTACGCCTAAGAGGCGGTGGAAGAGGGATAAACGAGGAGGGAAGGGGAGGACGAAGGGAAAGGAGAAGGGGAAGAGTGCTGGGGGGAGGCGGAGCCGGGATGAGACCAGGGAGGGGTACCTATACACGTTGTTGAAGTGGCCATTCTTAGGTGTTGTCGGAGCCTGGGTAATGGGACTGGGTATCAGTTACCTATTCACGAGGCTTTATATTTGGCTTTATGAGCATTTTGTTGCGTGGCGGGGGAAGCGGGAGCGGATACGGCAGAAGCTACATGCTACGACTAATTACTCGGATTGGGTCAAAGAGGCTAAGGAGCTGGACAGGTTTCTGGGGAATGATAAGTGGAAAGATATTGATGAGTTTGCGTATTATGATTCTAAGACTGTTACGAGGGTCTTGGACCAGATGAGAAGGTGTAGGAGGAGAATTGAGCAGGAGGCGAATGGGAAAGGTGCGGGAGTAGGGAACGGGGATTCGGATCCTTCGAAGGCGGTGGATGATTTGAAGACCCTGATTGAGGCGTGTGTTAAAAACAATTTTGTGGGGGTGGAGAATTCGAGGTTATATTCCCAGACTTATTACGGGACCAAGAACCTGGTCCAGGAGTTTGTTGACGAGGGTGAGTTTTATGGATTGCTATAATAATTTTAAAAGCTGACAAAGGTGTAGTCGAAAGAGGTATCACAATACTTGTCAATACCGACAAAATCCTCCCAGACGAGAAGAGGACGCTATTTAAGCGTATGCATACAAATTTTGGTCGAACAGCTTTATGTTTGTCTGGAGGGGCTTCATTTGCATATTACCACTTTGGTGTGGTGAAAGCATTGCTAGACGCAGACTTGTTGCCAGAAGTCATCACTGGTACTTCTGGAGGAGCTTTAGTTGCTGCATTGGTAGCAACAAGGACGAATGACGAGCTCAAGAAGCTTCTCGTTCCAGCCCTAGCAGGCAGAATCAACGCTTGCTCAGAACCATTTACCGTTTGGGGCCCCAGATGGTGGAAGACAGGCGCCAGATTTGATTCTTTGGATTGGGCAAAGAGATGTAGTTGGTTCACGAGAGGAAGCATGACTTTCCGTGAAGCATATGAGAGAACAGGGAGGATTCTCAATGTCTCCTGTGTTCCAGCAGATCCTCACTCTCCCACGATCCTCACAAATTACCTCACAAGCCCGGATTGTGTTATTTGGTCGGCAGTCTTAGCATCAGCAGCTGTTCCGGGCATTCTGAATCCGGTGGTCCTCATGATGAAGACTCGAGAAGGGATCCTTGTCCCCTATTCATTCGGTCACAAATGGAAGGACGGCAGTCTCCGCACCGACATCCCACTCAAAGCACTAAACCTTCACTTCAACGTCAATTTCAGTATCGTCTCTCAAGTCAATCCTCATATCAACCTCTTTTTCTTCTCCTCTCGCGGTTCCGTCGGCCAGCCAGTCACCCACCGTAAAGGACGTGGCTGGCGAGGCGGATTCCTAGGGAGTGCCACCGAGCAATACCTAAAGCTCGATCTCAACAAATGGCTCAAAGTCGTTCGCCATCTAGAGCTCCTACCTCGACCTCTAGGTCAAGACTGGAGCGAGATCTGGCTGCAGCAATTCTCCGGCACGATAACCATCTGGCCACGCTCCATCATCTCCGATTTCTGGCGGATCCTCAGTGATCCCAACCCCAAACAACTAGCTCGCATGCTCCACGTCGGCCAACAGTCCGCATTCCCGAAACTCAAATTCCTCGCCAACAGGCTGAAAGTCGAGCGAATAATAGAGAAGGGGAGGAGGGAGACGAGAGTTGGCATTAGGAGGGGTAGTATAGAGAGTATTTTGAGTGAAGATGATATGCGTAGCTTGCTGCGGAAGAGCGAACAGGATACCGTGAGTGCAACTGCTACCGACGAGGATACGGAGGATGCGTTGACGACCGGGGATGAGTTTGAGGATGCGGCTATGGAGAGAGAAGAGTTGTTGGATAAGGAGAGGATGGAATAGGTGGCTTTCCGTCCACTCGGGGTAGATTTTGGGCATTTTAGCGGATATACCATGTGTGCTGAGTAGAGAAGAGAAGAGAGTTAATGAATTTGCATTTGCTCTAGATGCCTAGTTGGTATCATCGCTGTGCTCTTCGAAGAGAAAGGCGAAAATGTTGACCAGTATCGATTATAGAGGGCAACGTGCTCTTCACAGACATCCTTTTCTCTCAATTCCAATAATATACGCGCGTGGAGTCAGGCGAACTTTATTCTTCATTGTTATTGTCTCATTTCAAGTGGAAGCTTGTGCCATATGTACATGAGCTTTGCATTAAATCATCGTTTGGAACTGGGATAAGAGAGTTGAAGCTCCATGACTTGATCCTCAACCTCGCAGTCGCGTTGTGTTGTGAGGTCATTTCGACAAACCGGAGCAGCTGCAACAAGCCCAGTTCCGATAACCTTTCATCTTATAGCTGATGTTGGACTTTGAATCCACTCGAATAGGCCTCCGGTCCTCTGCGATGATACTGCGATCAAGTGCATATTTTCTTCATGAGCTTCTAGACAGTTTTCTGGAGGTTGCCACTTACTCAAGATGTTGAAGATAATGTGAATAGCCCAATTAGGTCCCACGTTGAGACGATTTTAGGTATGGAGCATGAGCCATTTGCAAAGTCGAGGATGGAACATTGTAGCAAAGAACTACCAGTAACAAGAGCGAGAAATGAGGAGAGGAAGATATTCTAAGTATACCTCGAAGTTGCATCGAACCGGGATCGTAAGCAGCAACTATGGGTGTAGTTCTCTGACCAAGATGAACGAGGCTCAAGAGCCAATTTTTGTACCTGATTGCCAGATTTTGTGACAAGGCAGATTTGGGACAGAATAAAGTGTGGTAGTACGAGGCATCGGACCCAGCTCCCGCATCCTTCAGCTGCGTGCCTAGCACATGCACCACTTTGGTATCCAAATACGAAGCTTTCTGATTGACTGAAATCATTCACTTAGCTGAGAAGCAAGCCCAAAACCTACGTGGGGGTTTCATTGCAAATAAGTGTGTGTTGCTGCAGCAGTAGCCGCTCCCCCTGAGGGCAGCCACACAGCCTCGTTTTACCAACTTGACTTAAGATGGGTGTGCCACCCAGAATTCCCAGAGCCTTATCCAAGGACACACGTAATGTCGTTTTACAACTTGAGGGCAGCCGCTCTCACAAATTGCGATCTTCGATCATTGAACGTCGAGTTCGAAAGGCGAGCACGGATTGAAGAAGAAGCCCAAAAGAAGCCCGAAGACGAAGAAGATGAAGCCGAGGACGGTGAAGATAACGAGACCCTAAACATTGATGATGAGCTTATTGCGACAATGGAGGATGCAAGAAACAACCGCGGGCGTAATGTCGCAGAACAGAGCGATCTCCTTCTCGGAAAGTTCCCAACTGATCTGTAAGCCCATTTTGATTGCGCAGGCGCTTTGCGATATAGACCAAGAAGTTGAACAGTATTGAAGATGCCACCAAAAAGATGAAAATATCACGAGGTTGCTCGTACTGTTGGAAAGAAGGAAAGATCGTTGATCTCTGCATTTGTGCTGGATGTGGCGGGAAACCATATCACAAAACGTGCTGGCGAAAAGCCGCTCTCCACAAACCCCACGATGGCTTCAAGACTTGCAAAAGTCCAACAGAGTTTACGGAATACATTTGGATTCAGCATCTACTTGATTCGAATATCAGTCCTGAGGAGCAGGCTACACTTCACAGGAAGGACATTTGGTCAACTTGGTTTGGTGTGCCTCATCGACAAGAAACGCCTAGGCTATACATTTACCGGAGATTGCAGCTGCTCATCAGCGAAGCCCAGGCTTTAAGAGATGATGGCAAGGAACTCGAGCAGTTTCCAAGTCTGGTATCATTCTTTGGCGATACCGGTGGTGGTAAAAGCACGATAATACGAGCCTTGATTCGCAACGCTTGTCTAGAGAGTAGTAGGCTGGAGTCAGCTCCTGTACCAGGAAACACTATCGACAGGCACAAGTCGACAAGTGGGGATGTACATCTCTACTCTGATCCTGCTACCATTGATTCTGAAGTTCCAATGTTCTATGCAGGTGAGCTGGCAGGGCTATGTCAAGCTTCGACATGAAATTGACGTTGTGGTTAGACTGCGAGGGCTTGCGTGGCAGCGGACTTTCAGCTGCGGCTCGCATTACCGAAGGCGATTTTATCTTCGAATCAAGCTCGAATAAGCAACGTGCGCGATCGCCGTACAAGAACAAAGCTGCAGATACAGGAGGTTATCCAAGGGGCACCTCTGTGAGGCAAGGAAGGCGCGGGAAACGACCCAGTTCAAGGTTCAACCTAGAGACATTGGAAAGAGAAGTTGCTGCACACAAGGATACGGCAAGTCGAGGACTGGAGCTCCAGTGGGCTGCGACTACTTCGGACCCGTCGTCTTCTGGGCGTGTAGAACATAAAACTGTTGTTGCGCCGAACACTCGCCAAATCATCGTCAAGGATCTCTATCCTCGATTACTCTATACGTTCTCGGACGTAGTTTGCTACGTTACAAACAATCCGAGGTAAGTCATTTGCCAAATCTAAACCCATATTCGGAACAAGAAATATTGAGGATATATCAGAGCTACTGAAGCCGAGCTTCTCCATCTATTTGAGTGGGCATCAAGTGGCCATGAACGAACCTTAAACCAGAGAGTCCGACCTGGATTACTAATAGTAGTGAACAAAGACGTACCCTCAGCCAGTGAAGATTGGCTCGACGTCGACTATGCCACAGAGACTCTGCTTTCGCATCTGGAGCTTTCATCAGCTTTCGCTGATTTGCGAAGGACATGGCGGAAAAGAGGCAAGTCCTTGAAAACTGCGGAGGATCTGATACTATGCTACTACGACTCGTTTCGGATCATTTGTATACCAAATCTAGATCAAATGACGACACACACCATTGCTATCCAATACGACAAGCTTTACAAAGAAGTCAGGCAAGCTATTGAGAAGATGCGGGTGAAAAAGAAAAGTGTGGGAATGAATCTGAACGTACAGAGCTTCAACAAATACATGGAATACGCATTCGAGAGGCTGGCCAGGGACAGAACTAGTTTGATTGATTTCCATTATCTAGGAAGCGAGGATGCTTCACGGCCACAGAGGTTCCACGAGCACATGTTAGCCCTGATGATTTCTCTGAAAGAAGAAGAAGAGCGCCACAGTCCCTACTCCGTCGCAGACCAGCAGGCACTCTTGAAAAACCTGGGTCCATTTCTTGCCACCTGTGTAGCATTTCGAGTCCGTGGGGAGAATATGTCTTCCGAAGGTTTGTTCTTCTTCATATCTTCCTTTGCTTGTAATTCGATAAGCTTAATTGATCCGCTGACCACTATTCAGCCCAAACGTCGCTGGTGGATCGCCGACTCCGGGACACTAGGAACGCGTTAGAGAGATTTCGAGAGAAAGCATGGCGCTGCGAGGCCATGAATGGCAGACACCGCTGTGTTAACTACTGGCAGGGTCACGAAAAGGGGCACCAGTTCTGTCTAATGCGTAAGCATAGGCAATCCCCGCGGTTATCTGATAGCTCCGGTGAGGAATCTCTTCTAGTTGGCGATTTCCAGTGCACTTTCGACCAGGAAGCCATCGAGATTGCAATGGATCAAGGAATTAGGCGTCTGTTAAGGAAAAAGAACGGTCTAGAAGCTCATTTGGCCAAGTGCGCCCAAGACAGTGGGGTGACGGAGATATCAAGTTACATAACTTGTTATGTCTGTCTGAAAAGATCCCCCATCTTCATTTTGCCGTGTCAGGACATCCAACACGCGTTCTGCCAAATATGTCTCAAACGTTTCCACTATGAAACTGGACGCAGTGAGTCGACGTTGTTCTTGAGAGCATGCCCATTAGGCTGTCGGTTCAAGGATGGCACACCATGGCACATTCGCGTCAAGTCTCCATTGGCGGGCGCTCGACTACTATCGCTAGATGGGTGGGTTTCACAAAGGTTGAGAGCTGAAGTTTGAAAGCTTACTGATCATAGGGGTGGAATTCGCGGTATAATTGAGCTTTGTATTCTGAAGCAAGTTGTGGCTGAGGTGGGCTTTGACATTCCGATTCAGGAGCTGTTTGACATTGCATTTGGGACGAGCACAGGTAAGTACTGCATACTCCTAGTCCAATGGATTTTTGCTAACTTAAAAAAGGTGGCATCATAGCTCTGGGTCTCTTCAAAGAAAACTGGTCCATAGACAAGGCAATAAAGGAGTTCGAAAGACTCTCGAAGGTTGCCTTTTTAAAACGCATCTGGCTCAAAGTGCCCGTGTTTTGTCATACGGCACAATTATTCTGTTCTTACAGGTACAAGAGCGACGGCATCGAGTCAGCGTTACAGAAAGCCTTTGGCCAGGGCCCGCTATTCGGCCACAACAAGTCATCATCGCCTGATACAGTGAAGGTAGGGGTTGTTTCAGGGGTCTTCGGAGAAAGACAGCCATACATCTTCACAAATTACTCCAGAGACATGGCAGCCTCAGGTAAGTTCCATCTAGGTGGTCCCTGGGCCAACTAAACACTGACCATAGTACTACAGGCACGAATTATCTCGTGAGAGAAGGGAATCCGGCTCATGAAATAAAGACCTGGGAAGCGTAAAGCGACCTTCTCCACATATCCACGACTATGCTGACAGGCAACAGAGCTAGGTGCACGTCTGCAGCTCCCACATACTTTGAGCCATATTTCCATCACCAGACCAAAAGAGAGTATGTTGATGGAGCCCTCATGCGTAATAACCCAGTGCAGGTACTCGAAGAAGAACGTCGCAAGGTATGGACAGATGACAGCCCATTGGATATTGTCCTCTCCATCGGTACAGGTATCCAAGCGAACGCTGAAGGAGCAACAAAAGTAGGCGGCAGAGCTTTTAATTTGGTCAAAAATATTGTTCCGAAAGGGCTGAAAGGCAAGGTTGCCGTTGGCCTTGACATGATTCAAAGCACTCTGGATTGTGAGAAGCAGTGGAAAGAGTTTGTCTCCGCAAGGGACGTCAAAACGCGCGTTTCTTGCCATCGCATCAACGTGGGTCTCGATGAGCGACCTCCAAACCTCGATGACTTTTCGAAGCTGCGGCTCTTGAAGCAGGAAGCGGAGGAATATCTACAGGCGCCAGGTAATACCTACATTTATGATCAATACAGTTCAGCGCACCGCCACATCGGCGTTGTAGCACGACGACTTCTCGCAGCCTTATTTTATTTTGAAGAAGACGAGGAATCAGCGGAGAAGGGTAGTATATCATGGACTGGACGTATACATTGTCGACTCAGTTCTTCCATGACCGAGCAATTTGGACGCGTCTCTCGATCCGGACGCCCCGATTTTAGACTTCGTCAACGGGGCAAAACCCGTGAGATAATCGTCTCGTCAATCACCACCAATTTCGATCTTAGGACCTTTTCAAGTCCTGTCAAGTTCGAGGCTGAAACGGAGGAATTTGTTATAGAAGTCAAAATGTACGGATGGCCTGGTTGGGAACGGATAAGTGGAGGGGAGCTGCTGTAATCATGTCCCCCTGTAATAATACTGTACTCGCGATGATTTGGCTTTCAATCAATGGCCGCGGGACCTATTAACAAGCAACCTGTGACCAAGGGTTTGCAAGGGTAACAGGGCATACGATTGACAGGGAGCCTGGGCATCTCCCTAAAATGATTGTTGTATACCTCCCAACTTCAACAACATTGAAGTGGTCTACATGCCTCCCCTCCCCCGCTTCTTTCAAACCCTCCACCTTCCTTTCTTTCCATAGCCACATCACCACAATAGAAATCGAAGACCCAACTCCATTCATCTTAAACCTGACACCAAAGACTAGGAGATAATAAATCGACAAAGGTCTTAAGCCTGACACCAAGATGGGCGAATAATAAATTGACAAATGTCCGAACACTGTTAGCAGCGCTTTCATCGAATCTTTACTTCTCCATTCCTGTACCACTCTACCAATCGCCTTCACACCTCTTCCATGCACGATTGAACATTGAGAGTGCCTCGGGCCTCGATGTTCTGAACCGGGAGTAGTACGTACGAGCTGAACAGTCGAAGAGTTGTAGAGCCAGGAGTTGAGGATGCAAAGAAGAGTCGTGGACGTTGAATACCTGATTTTATATGTAGAAAGAGAATGTGGAAATTAAGGCACTCCGTAAAGCGGTTGAGGAGTCGAGATCAAGAGAAGGATACCGGAGACTTTTAGTTCATGGACCTCTTCCTCAGGTTATTGGCCCCTAAAATAGAAGCCTCAAATTTGAAAGGTCAAGTAAACCGTCTAAATCAACGCAGAGTCTCTATTGGAGGCCTTATAAGACAGAAATATGATATGCAGAGGGACGAGGAGTAGCTTAGAATAATCTTCCTGGTCTCTCAATCTTTTCCAACTCCCTCCTTCCCTCGATCCCTTCTGCTCCACAAACCAGGAACGAAGCTAGCTGACGCCCGTAGATCGATTACCTATTTTAGACCTATAAAACCCAATCTGATGCCGAAAATTAATCTGAAGGCGAATATCAGGCATCGATTCGAAAGTTGGAAGAAAAATTAGAGCAGTACAAAAGACTTTATCAAGCAACTCGATCTAACAAAGAGACCGTCTAGGGACAAATCAACAAGGCTGTTCTTTTTTGTACTCGGGCATCCTCAACAGAGAGACTCAATTTCACAAAATGCACAATTGATCAAGGGATGAAATCGCCTACTGTCAACCTTCCGTCCGTCGTCACTTATTCTTCGCCGTTGTCACTTACTCTTCGCCGATCTCTGAGTCTTTATCTAGACAGTAAAATCACCCAGCATCTTTTTCTAATTGTACCACTTCCACCAAGTACAAGCAAACAAATTTCGGACTTGAGATTTGTAATCTGAGAGGAGGGGCCAGCAATCACCTACTCGGCACAATTAAGACTCCCTAAAAACCGTCTGTAAATAATATCATGCAACTCTCAGCTGGCTGTGAAGCTCTTATACCAAACTCGTCAGAATAGGTAGCAGGTAAGCAATAAATAAAGCTCTCGAACTGCTTATCCTCATTATCATGCTCGGGTCCGCCGCTCTCATGGCGTTGTGGAACCCCAATGTTCTATGGTACGCGAAAATTTATATCTTCACTTATCAGCGCTTAAGGAGGTGAGGCTTCACAAGAAAATGTCATTGTACCTAAACATATGGAACATTTCCTCCTCAAGCAAATAAATAGGACCAAGTTTTTAAGGCTCGATTATAATGATTTAGATGAGCTTACAGCTTGAACCTATAACGACTTTCGACCTTTATAGGAAGGGGCAAGATAACCTATACAAACAGCTTTAGGAAGGTAACCTACTAGGTTACCTAGCTTCGACCTATATAAAGTGCAAGAAATAGCAGTGGTACAAGGGCATGTCCTGCAAAAGAGGAAAAAGGTCCAAAACATCAGGGACAAATCAACAAGGCTCTCTTCTGTGTAGCCCTTGTCAAAGTAACAAAAGCTGTTTCTTTCTGTAGGCCATGTCAAGTCCAAAGGGTAGAGGTATCATGCAAGAAAAAAATAGCCGAAACAACTACCGTCAAGCTCCCGTCCGTTGTCATTCACTCTTCGCCGTTGTCACTTACCCGTCCGTTGTCACTTACCCGTCCGTTGTCACTTACTCGTCCGTTGTCATTTACTCTTCGCCGATCTTTATTCCCATTCCCATTCCCTAGACAATACCCCCCCCCAATAACCCAATAACCCCCCTTTCATCATACCACTCCCACCAAGTCCAACAAAAACCCAAACTTATACTCGGAACCGAGACCGAGCAGCAGTCACCTCCCACCTAAGTTTCAAGACAATCATCGCAGTTCTGGGTACGATCTTGTAACTCCTAGGCGGAGCTCAAGCTTTTATATCTCCTACCCTTTGCCGAAATAGGTTGTAGGTAAAGAAACCGTGGAGGTTCGGTAGTGGAAAGAGGAGCTGGCTCACTTAAGCACGAGGAAATCGGAACATGTTCGGTAGAAACGAGTTCTGGAGAGACTAGTTTCGGGAGCGATCGATATATATGAGGGTAGGACTCCTCACTAACTTCCCGCAAACATCAAACCTTCACGCGTACAGCATGGACGTGGTCCCACTCCCACCTCCCCCTGAACCTCCAAAGCCCCTCTAACCCCCCTCCCATCATGAGCACAGGCAACTTCTCTTCCCACCCTACCCTTCCCTTTCCCATTCTCGTACCCGTCTCCAGCAAAGCCTCCATTCCCAACGACGAGCTTGTTGCCACTTACTCCCTCTCTTTCTCATGTGATTACAACTCTTTCCCAAAATGAGCACATCTCAATAAACCAGATGCAGAGCCAGATCCAGATATCGCTCACGGAGCAGCGCACGTCTTCTTGACCTATTGTCCAGCCAGGATCCCACAACTGAAGAAGTAGTCAATTCGGATCCGTATTGTTAAATGAGTTGGTTGGGAATTGTAAGTTTATTTAAATAAATTAAGAAAGGGAAAAGAAAAGGAGCCTTGTCCCTAGCAAGGAAGAGGGGTATCAAAGGGGGTGAGACTGATACCAGGAAAATAGAAGAGAGGGAGATAGAAGGTATCATAACACAGAGCAAGAAATCAACTCCCATTCACCCTAAACAGAGATCAGCATCAGTCAATCAGTCAGTCAGTCAGCAACTGTGGCATCAATACGGAGAAGGCTACGATACGGAAAAGCGAGGCACTACGCCCACACCCAGAATCAACCACCACCCAATCATCACCCAACCCCCACAATCATCATCGTCCACCCCAACACCCCACTCGCACCTACATATTCAGAGTCCATCTTCCAACGCCAGAAGCAAGGGCTAATCGAGTCGATAGCTACACAGACAAAAGCATCATCAAGCAACCCATAACATTCGCGCAAAAGAAGCCTCGCCTTCCCAAAGCTCTCGCACATCGTAAGTTTGATATACACACAGAAACGGCATGGAAAAAAGAGTTTGTTGGTAGAAAGTTGGTTCCATTCCCACCCCTATTCCACGCACAATTACCGACCAGTCTAGAAAGCACCAAAAAAAGCCCCAACCCAGTTTTTTTCTGTAAAGCGTCGTTTCGTAGTCGTGTCAACGTTCGATGCGTGAGCGTTTTTCCCATGGGTTCATTGGTCGGTCGTATTAGCTGCGGCGAGGAAATAGGAGATCTGTACAATCAGGTTGACGGTGTTATGAGAGGGAGGCTACTGGATAGCGAAGTATGCTGCACGCGCACTACCAAGTAGATATGTTTCTGACAAGGAAGGAGTTTCGAGATCGAGAGATATTTCGAGTTTGTTGTAAGGTCGGGCCGATCGAGAGAGTAAAAGGAGATGGGGTCGAGAAGGTAGCGCGTCGGACGATTCTTTGTCATTGAAGACTCGAGAGGAAAATCGAAGTTTTGCTTATCTGCGGAACCTGCTATACACAAGGAAGTTCGTAATTGTTCATCTACTTTTTCTGCTTCCTCGGAGGAGTGACGGGCCTGCTGGCACCAAGGCCACCGTAAACGTACTTTGGTTTCTTCTCCGCTGGTTTCAGGATCTGTAGGGAGTCAATGGATGTAATTTTGGTTAGGATCAGGAAAACCCACCTGAAATGAACATAACAAACTCTCATCCACGCTCATCATTGCACCTGCGTTGTCAAACTCTCCACAGTAGTTGGGCGCACTGAACAGCGTAACCAACTGCCGCTTCGAGAAGAACTCGTATCCGTCCTCGACAACTTGATGAGCTCGGCATATCAAATCCATGTCGTGCTTTTGTAGGAATCGAGAGACGACATCGGGTCCGAAAGTGAATGATACACCACGGTCGTTTTCACTCCAACCAGTGATATCTTTATCTGGATCAGACCAGAGGAGATCGCAGAGGAGACCACAGTCGGGGATCTAGATATATCAGCAAGAGCTCAGGCCCTCTCTCGGTGCGCCGAGAGACGGCAAGAAAAGAAAATGTGTAGACTTACATCCGTTGGGCGCATGACGCGGCGGATCTGCTCCATGGAGTTCAAGTCGGGACTTAGACCACCGTGCATTGTGAAGATCTTCTCGTCGATGATTGCTGCAATGGGCAGGCAGTTAAAGCAATCAGTGAAGGTCTTCCACAACTTGATATTATACCGTCTCTTGCACTCGTCGTAAAATCCGTAGATGCGGTTGATAGAGGCGCATTCGTGATTGCCGCGCAAGATGAAGAAGTTTTCGGGATATTTGATCTTGTAGGCTAGGAGCAAGCAGATGGTCTCGAGAGATTGCTTGCCTCTATCGACGTAATCCCCAAGGAAGAGGTAGTTGGCCTCGGGAGGGAAGCCACCATACTCGAAGAGGCGGAGGAGATCATAATATTGGCCGTGTATGTCACCGCAGATCTGCAAACACGAAATATCAGCCCAGGCTTTTCTTCGTAGTTTATTCAACATGCTGCGCTATTTGCATACCTTGATGGGAGCTTCTAGCTCAAGTAAAATTGGTTGGGAGATGAAGATCTCACGGGCCTTGGTGCAAAGATAACGGATCTCTGCCTCCAAAAGCTGAACTTGCTTGCCGGGGCGGCTTCCTCTGACCTCCAGCAGTCTGTCGATGATAGAGTCAAGATCGACGTCGTTTTGGTCCGCCATTGCTTCTGTCCTCTCGTGGAAGAAGGTGACGGGGGTTTCTGTTGTGGTTTCCGCAGTGAGAGGGTTATGGAGGGATGATCTACTTCCTAGAGTCGAATTCGCTGTTAGGAGGACTGTGATTCACTTCCAAATCTGCGGCGCGTCTGGAATCAGTATGAGGCTGAGCAGGTGGGGTAGCAAATTCAGATCAGCGCGTTGACGAGGGCCTCAACACGCTCTGCAGAAGAAACAAGACATACAATGAAGTGATATCGGCCTCAATGGAGCTTTCTGCAGAACGCAGCGTCGCCGTGGACCTTGCGAAATTTGTATTCCGCCTGGGTGGTCGTGGGTATGGGTAAGCCGGAAGACTGACTGTCGGCGGTCACCTTTGTCTATGGCGACTTGACGCAGAAGGATGTGTTCGTTTGGCTGCTTATTCGTCGCTGTGACTTTGCAGGGTGATTCACGGATTGCTCGTCGATGGATGGTGGGGTGGTTGTAATTGTGTCAAGGGGGTCAGAAATCCGAGGGCCCGCAAGCAACTTCTGTTTTCTCAAGCGCGCTTCGATAAACGAGAGCCTTAAAAACGCTCCGGAACGTTGCTGGGCGCGAGATTAAATGCACGTAATGGCCTCGCGGTAATGTGCAAAGGTCGAGTCTGCTCAAGGATGGCAGGGCAGCGCTGTGAAGGTCAACTATCGTCTGGCCCTTTCGCAGGCAAGGGGGCTTGGGAGGCGTTGTGTTTGAGATTCGTGTGGGCAGAGAGCTTGCTCGGCGTTCTGGAATGGTAATCTTTGGCTTGAATACAAAATGTCAAGTCGTCAAGATGAGCGCAGTACAATGAATTGTTTGAATTCAGAGAGTGGCTGCGTTCGTCGTCTTTTGGGAGTAGTTGTTGGAAAGGGGAGCGAAGAGGCAGTTGTTGCCTCTTGTGCCTCAACTCCTTGCGCTTACCAACAGGGATCCTCAAACAACCATCAAAGCAGCGCTCCTCCCGGCGCTTAGCACAGCTGATGAGGACTTTTTCTCTCGCCGCTTCTAGACTCGCGCTCGACGCTCAATCATTGGTCAACAGGCACTGCATGTCAAGAATATCTTTCTACTTTTTTGAACAGTGACGCGGTTTCTCCACTTTATCAGTGCGCACACTCCCACAATGAGTACAGAACCCATATTTGATACGAGGAATTTTGGGGTATTAACAGCTGATCGACAGCTTAAGAGGGCCAATTGTTGGGATCGGAGCATCGAGGTGGGAAATCTTTGGATTCTCGATTTAGATTGTGGGGAAGGAAATGTATGCTTGGTCTGGCCTTTAACAGGGGTGTAAGGAGCTTTTTGGCCGAATAATGCATTCAGAATGGAAGCACTTTTAGTATTTGTGGTCTGTTTAACACTGCATTATTGCTGCAGCAAGTGCTGTTTACTAGTCGAGTTTTTGTGATCCCAATTAGCCTGTAAGAGAGTATCTCGCGTAGGAAGGTCATTCGATGTTATGTTTGACATTTGGAATATCCTGACCTTCGATTCATCTGTTTTTTGGTAGTAAGTAGTCATTTTCAAGTGAGCAAACGTTGGTAGCAGTCATGACGGCAGTTAGTCATTCAGGAAGCTCAGTCACACGGCGAGACGACGATCTATCAACGCCCTATCAAATACTCCCAGTCATATATACGCGGGAGGAGCTCCGGAAAGACGTTCTTGTTCACAGCGGCAGCTCTGAGTGGCAATTGGAGGGCTCGGCTAGTCGGCTATGCCGAACATTATCAGATCACGCCAGCATCAAAACACATGTTTCCAGCAGCTCGAAAAGGGACTTCATTATGCCAGCCATTCTCCCACCCAGTCATGACCCTCGCTCGCCGATGCAGATAACAAATGCCGTCGTTATAAACGCCTCAAACCAACCCTTTAAAACCCATATTATACACACAAAAGTCCATCAGAAAGAAGAGACCAATTTGGAAGAGAGATCTAGCTTTCCCGGAAAATGCTCATCGAAAACAGAATTCCAACCACAGGACTAGGATCATGTGGCATGCATTCGGTAAAAGAGGATGGAAGAAGAGAAGAAACGGTAAAATCAAATAACCCTCCGACCTATACGCTATGCTGATGAACGACAATGACGAAAAAGAACCGATATCATTTTGGAAAGCTGCCGAAAATGCAAAAGTCTGAAGAAAGGAGCAGAGTCATAATGATACAATGCCGCTTTGTAAAAAGACTGGGTATCAAGAACAGCCTCCCAATGCAACTACTTCCAACCCGCGGCTTGACAGGCTCTCCGCCAACCGCCTCACCGAGTATAAAGTGCAATCGTCCAGTCAAGGAGATCGCATACGGACATATTCATCCTAATGTCCGACCACTATGTATGGTTTGTTGAGAATTGGCGCGAGGCGTGGTAGGGCTCGGCCGTATCGTGCTTGCAGGACTGTAATCGGGCGCTGCAAAGCTTTGGTAGGAATTCTTTTGTGCATCCCAGCCTTCTTCGCTCAATACGCTGAGCCATCCATTTCCAACCTCGTTCCGAAGTGCTTCGAGTTTCTTTTTGTAGATCTCACCGCTGATCTTCCAGTCTTGCAAGTCGGTTTGGGGTTTGATGAGAGGACCCTCGTAGGATAGACTCTCGATAGGAGGCAATTGAGGTACCACTGATGTATCAATTCTGGGTATATCTGTCGAGCTTTGAGTTTTACGAGGTTCAGAAGGGACATATGACGGGGCAGTCCGAGGTGAGGGATCAGGGCTGACACCATACCCACTATCCGACCCGGCAGTAACCGTTGTTTCTTCTGCCGTAAACTTGACTGGGGGCTTAGAAGGAGATGTTTCGGTCGTTGAGAGGTCCACGATTCTTCTTTTGGGGGTTCTTCTTCGCCGCCCAGAAGAGCTGGTATGTATCTCACTCGTAGTATGTGTTGGCTGGGGTCGCTCCTTGCGTAGCACAGCAGGTTCACGCTGGGCTGGATAGTCAATGACGGGTTTGTTCACTTCGACCGCAGATAAACCGTAATTCGGGGGAGGTGGCTTGACAACTGGTACATTGGGTTTCTCGGCCGCACGTTCGACTAGGTGCCGTCGCTCAGAGTAGCCTGGACCAGAAGTATCAATGGTGATATCCTCGGTATAGCCAGGTGTGTTCCTGAAGAGGTTGAAGATGGTGACCCTATAATTGCTGTGCGTTCTGGTGAAAGGGTTGCCAAGGACCCAAACTTCTCGAAGATCAGGAATACCAGTCAGTCTAGCCAATTCCGTTGGATCGGTCATCTTATTGTCTCTCAAATCTAGTCTCTCTAAGGGATATAACCTTTCAACGCCAGCAATAGATATCAGACGATTCGAGCGCAGATTCAGGGCAGTGATGGCTGGGAGAGGATTTCTTGTCAAGGAGTGAAGCGAATCAATCATGCAATTTGATAGGTTGAGTGCCCTGAGAGCTGTAAGGGTTGCCAAGCAATCAGGGATCTGGGCAAACAAGTTCGCCGATAAGTCCAGGGAATGAAGAGTGTTGGCCAATGGGGCTAGACTGGACGCAGAGATAGAGGTGATACCATTGTCCGCAAGACTAAGGTGCTTGAGGAACCTCCACTTCGACGGTGGTAGTATACCCATGGAAAGCAGATTCGAAGCACTGCCTCTTGGGTTGTGCCATCCTTCTGACATGCTCGAGTGAGAGCTCCCGGACCCGGACCGTTTTACCTTGTATGAGCCTCTGAGATGTCCGTGTGATGAGCCAGTCCGTGAGCTTGGTCGTCGCACTGGAGAATTGCTCCTGGGTCTTGACTTGACGGGAGACTGTGCACCATCTGAACCTGACCTTACGAGTGAGATGCCCCGCTCGGTCTCGTCCTCGATATGGCTCCGCTCATCAGGAGAACCAGATGCCGAGTTGGACTTGACCAGTTCCGCATGTGGCAGGGTTGG
Organism: Hyaloscypha hepaticicola; assembly: GCA_002865625.1. NCBI lineage: Eukaryota > Fungi > Ascomycota > Leotiomycetes > Helotiales > Hyaloscyphaceae > Hyaloscypha > Hyaloscypha hepaticicola. The sequence continues at coordinate 241,104 of KZ613485.1, forward strand.
ACTCCGTTTGGGACTTTGCGAGGCAGCCCACTGGGCCGTTGGCGACGACTGAGCTTTTGAGGAGCGCCGCCGACGCTTGTCCATATCATCCAAGACAATGTTTATAAGAAGGTCTGCAGGGTCATCGACTCCTGCGCGTTTTACAGTTAAGGATCTCAGTTGTTCGGCCAGTCGATCCCAGCCAAAGAACTGCCGAATATCAATGTCACTGATTTCCAAAGCACTGATGTTCTTGAACGCGTAAAGTGGGACGGCACTGTCAAAGGGAAACTCCTCGTAGCCTTCGATCAATCGAGCTCGTCGATCTGGAGCAAGTCTGAGGCAGGGGATCTTGGTGAAGGCTGAGTATAGGTACTTCAAGTCGGCTTCAATGGCTGCCTTTTGCTTCTCCGTTCGAGCAGCGGCCCCTCCGGACCCCAAGCCGAAATTGGACCACAAGGAAGACATGCCAGACATCATGCTTCGCACACTAGACACTGAATGTATGGATCCGTGGTCAGAGCCTCGACCCTTCGGCCTTTGTGACTGGCCCAGGAAGGAGACATAATTTGCAGCTGAGGTATCTGCATGAAGGTTCTCCAAGCGTACGTTCATGGGGCCAACAGTGATGCCTAGATCTTCGAAACGAGAGAGCAGGTAGAATAAATGGTGGGGTGTCAAGGCAAGCTTGGCAGGCTTGATATTATGGGACGCAAAAGTCAGGTATGGTAGAGACAGAGCCGCAGCAAGTGTACTCGACGTTGTGGAGGACGATGCGGAGGAGGGTGAGTTCGTGCTGGTTGGCGATTGCAGTATTCCCGAACCTCCAACCGCGCCGGGCACAGGCTGCGAGCCATTCTTCGAAGCTTGTTGGCGTCGTAATTGAAGAGCGTTTGCCAAAGCCTTCTCGTGTGTCCGGACAAAGTGGGCCAAGTTCTGCAAGTAAAAAATGTTAGACGCGCGGCTGAGTTGAAGTCCACTCCGACAGAGGAAACAAACCTTTATGAAGAACTGCCCATCCTCAGTGTCCATCATTGAGGATACATAGGGTTTGTCGTAATGAATAGAAAAGTCTACAACCCTTCTGCAGAACAGCTCCCATGAAAAGGCTACCTGCTGCCTTGTATCTCAACCACGACAAACCTCGTGAGGGAAGTGTACGACTCGAGCCGGGAGAGAGGATGAAAGGCGGTCTGTACGTTACACAGCGTTAGATCAGTTTGCTATTCAGATGCGTGATAAGATAGGAGGGCAAAGGACCGGTGTGTCGAGTCGGATGTCGGCTCATTTCGAGTCTGGAGTTGCCTATGGTCTGGTGTGTTGCTGAAGACCGCGAGGGCGCTCGGCGACGGAGGGTGCATATGATAGATCACAAGAAGCCCAACAGACATGCGCATCGGTGGTACGCAAAAGAAGGGTAGAACGTACCTCGACAACCCTTCGAGTGCTCAACACCGAGAGCAGAGCAACTCGCTCGCCGAAGTCAAAGGAGGGGATGCAGGATGGAAGAGGATCCCACAGCCAGAGGACTTAAGAAGGGAACGATATCTCAGTTCCAAAGATCCGCCGCCGTCATAAGAGATGGCAGTGGGACTGAACCAATGATCCGTGGAGTGGTGGTTTAGGAGTTATGCGGGCGTATGCGGGCAGCGAGGTCGCTGAGAGGGTCCACGCCAACAGGGTTGATATTGGCTCGGTTCGCCGTGGCTCCTGTTCAGTGCATGAGAAGCGCACACTGGGAACGTTTGGCAGGCTGAGGGGCAAAAAAATGCGTAGGGAAGAAAAGGAACGGATGGACATGTGTGGACCTGTTGTGATGGAGATGAAGAAGGAAGGGCATGGCTCACGCATCGGGCGCGGTACGGTGCGGTACGGGTCGACCGAGCTGTGGCTGCGGTGAAGTGAATCAAAGCTGTGTTGATGTTTGGGAGGCGGGCGTATGGCGTATGGCGTATGGCGTATCTAACGAGCAAGCATGCCTCTGCCTGCGAAAGCCCTAACAATTTTATTTTTATTTACCTACCCCGCCGTCTTCTCCCTCTTCGCTCTCTCATCTGCGGATTCAGGATGAAAAGTATTTCTCCAAACCCCCCATCTTCGCATCAAGGACGCAAGCAGTCAATGTTCTTGGCAGCTAGGACGTATTTTCTTCCCATGACTTAACCGCGCTTTGTCGTTGGTGATCTTCTTCGTCAACAAAGACAAGATTGCCTGCCCTCGGGAGACTGGCGCTGGCCCAGTGGGACCCTTCGCTGATCCCTGCGGGTGGGGTGTCTAAGTGTCTTGAACCGTGCCATGCAACGCCAAGCGTACTCCTGACCTCCATCCAAATCTCCTCCGGTGGCCCAATCAGCAGCTGCTTCGCCATCTTCGATTGACCCCCGCGAAAAGCAACCTCGCCGTCGATATGATCAATTGTGAGAAACGGCTGGGGTCGTCGCCGTCGGCATCCCTCTCACGACACCTTCATGTTCAACAGCCAGCCAGATTGCTCTATTCCTGGTGCTCACCGCTCCCACCGAGGCCATCCAGAGAGAGGCATCGCGGGCACTTTTTCTGTCGCCACACAGAGTGCATTTGCACACGCACATCATACACACCCTCTTGGGCAAATCGCTGACCACTGTCACATTATTGCTGATCGAAGGCAGACGAGACAGGTTCAGCCTCACGCCTCGTGCAGAGGTCACAGCAGAACCCCAGCCAATCGTTAGCATTCCTGTTCTACACCCTCATCGCCAAAAGCATCTCTTACTCAGCCCCTCAGCTCATTGAGATCGTATCTGATTTAGAGGTGTTTCGCGGTTGCACCGTGTGGCTATGGTGGCTTACAAAACACGATTACTATGGTCCCGGTCATCTGCACCGTCTCCTTCTTCATATGCAAAAGCGAAAAATGCACTTACCAGCAAGGGAACGGTGTGCAACAAAAGCAACGACATGACGCTCCGTTGCAGCGATGGCCGGGCCTGCGATTTGACAATGGATGACTTGATGTGGATTACCGAGGGCATGCAGCATGGGGCTGCCGGTCATCGACTTCATTGGGATGTTTCTGCATGTGCTTGGATTCTTCAGTCGGCTGCCAACCACTGAAAGATTATGTTTGATAACACCCTTGCAGCAGTGATGGTGGGAGTGTGGGGTTTGGCCGTCTGATTTTTAGAGGCAACACTAGAAAACAGCCCTCCGTATCACAGAGCAGCTGACATCATTTTCACTGCACACCTCATACTAGACATATCAAAATGATTATCTCCAGGTTTCGGCATTATTCTCCCAGAAGGGCAGATTGAAATCCTCCGGTCCAGCGCAAGTGAGGTGGGTGCAAAGATGGGGGGCACAACACCATGACGACGTTTCGCTCGCTGCCCCTCAAAAATCGAGAGTTTCTCTGACAGCCGTAACCTAGCGGTGAGTGAGGGGTCGAAGGTTTTTGGAAAGGACCCCCAAAACGCTAACCTTAGCAGGAAAACCTTAATTGATCAGGTTATCCGTGCACCGTGTTTGAAATGCACATCACTAGAACTAAAGGTTAAAGGCTAATCAACCCTGGCGGCTGGCGCGCATCATCCAGTATCCAGACTGATGTCCGTTGATTGTTCCGATGCCGCTTGAGGTTCAGAGCAAGCGCTTCGAACCGCCTGTGAGGAATATCGTGAATCGTGTGCATCAACGACTAGGGTCGACATCGCTCACCGACGTTTCAACGATCCACGAACACCAACGATACACTTGCCTCCGGAAACACGAGCCGCTAGGGTAGCATTCTGGTATATCAAAGTATGTATTTGCCGGATTATTTCTGCAGTATTGGTTATGTTTGGATTAGATCATTTTTGGCGCTTTAGCCACGAGCGAATACATTGATCTCCAAGTTCATGGGAACGTTTTGAGTCAGTCACTCCTCGGTCGAGTCAGCACCCGACAAAGTTGGGGTGACACAACCACAAGTCACGTTCTAAAATTTCTTCAACGTTCTCAAGTTTTCAAGGGAAGACACAAAGTCTAGTGACTTCTAATTCTTACAATATTCGACAATCAAGGCAAAAGCTACATTGTCTTGAAGAGGATTGCAAGAATCCCATGTTTACCATATTTGCCATCAAGACATCGGAGCTATCCCCGTGCCAATTATCGTAGGCCAGAAATATCTTTGGAATAAAGTCGAGGTTAATTCAACAAAGAACTCAGATCCAAAATTGAATCTGCTTCATGGATGCCTTCTGATCAGGCACGTTCCAGTATTTGCATGCCAACTACACCCGAAATTCTCGGAAACCCAAGAATCCGGTTGAAGTCACCTAGTGCTTCACACCACCACACCCTCTTCTTGATTAGTAAGAAGGCAATACATCTTCGGAGAAAGATAGGGGCGATTCTTGATTGTTCACAAGTGAAGACTTGGATTTTACACACCCTCAACCAGTTGTTTTCTAGGACTGCATATATTGAATAATTATCAATCCTCCCGGACTCGCAATATAGTGTTTATTTGGTTCGTGGATGGTATCTGGTTACTGACTAAGTTTGTATCGTCTGACTTTATTCAGCTTACATCACATTCATTCTGTTTGCTACTTCCGTGCTACTCCGACTGCACAATTGTTTTCAAATCGTGAGGTGGGGACAGGGCTCAGACCTCTTCCCAGGGGAAGAATCGCGAAGCATTCTCGGCCCAGCACAGTTGTTACTCTCCGAGATGGCAGAACTTCTTCACTTCAAATGCCTATATCAAGATTCCAAGGACTCGGAAGTTTCTGTGCCTCTCAGTTCAGACCAACTGAAGCTCATCAATGGATCAATTCGAACGGAATAGCATATTTTGCCATTCCTTCACTGCCCTACCATACTTGTCACAATCAAGAAAAGTTTCGAAAAAATCAAATCCTTCAACATTCTCAAACACATAGAAGTATTTTACATTCAAGAAAGATTATTATGTTTATCCAATAGACACTAGTCTTGCCTTTTCACATTCGCAGGACTCATCTTTCCTTCACCCTGCTCTCCATCTCTCCACCTCCTTATTCACGATTCAAATCCCTATTCGCCTGCTCATGTCGCCCTCCCTCCCTCTCAGGATGGAAGCCCGCAGCATCATCACTAGTCTACTTCTCATTAGCCCCAATTTCCCTCATTCTCCTCCACTACCTCTCCCCCTTCCCACATCCCAAATCTTCACCTCCCAAAAAGATCAGAAAGGAAGGAAAGGAAAAAACTCACCAACCCCTCCCTCCCAATCCCCCCCGGCTTCGGCACAAAAGCATCCTTAACCTTACTCATAAACCCCCTCTTCTTCCCCTCTCCCTCGTCAATATTACTCTCAACATTATTATCATACCCCGCGCTCGGCGCGTTCGAGTCGTTGTCGAAAGTACCAGCGGTGTTGTTGTTGGGGTTTATTGGGGCGCGGGCGGGGGCGGAGGTGGTGTCTGAGGAGGTGGTGTTGGAGAATGTTCCGCCGACCTAAGGGAGGAGGGAGTGTTAGTTTACTTGTCTTTTTGCGGGGGGGAAAGGGGAGAGGGGAAAGGGGAGGAGACGTACACCACCCTCGGTACTGCGATCAACTTGTGTTGAATCGCCCGTGTTGTCGAACATACCGCCTTCGTTGTTGTTTCCGCTGTAGGAGTACTAACATTAGCTTCTGCTCTATCCTATTATCCTGTTCTCGATCTAAATAGACTTACTTCATATTGACTCTTACTTATCTGTTCTTCTTAACACTTGAATTGAATCTTCGAATTTCGAATTTCTGAATTATTTATTTTGTAAGTTAGATGTCAGAAATTAAATACTAATTATTCTTTCTAGGGATGAGAGGAATACAGGTTTGTTTAATTGATGGACATAGGGATGAGGTATGATGTAAAGGGGGGCGGCCCCCTGATCTCGCTTGACGTCACGCCAACACCCTACCCCGCTTCAATCCCCCCTCCCCCTCCCATCCTTCCCATCTCATTACGCATGAGCCGTGATATGATAAGGTAGATCTCGATGAAAGGATGGATTATCGAACCGCGAACCAAAATTGATCTTTGTTGTGTGAAGTATTTGTGGTGAATCCCCACGTGCTTGAGTCTAAACACCCTTTAAGTACTGCAGGTGAATGAGTATACGGTAGCTGAATTTAAACTTTGCGTAGGTAGGGTTCTTCTCTAATTATTAAGTAGATAGAGGGGGGTTTTAAATTAGATTAGGAGAGGCTGATTAGAGGGGATGTTGGGTTGTGCTGTTATTTTTATAGCACGAGCGAGCAAGATGTTTGCAAAGGGCGGCAGCGGGACTTGCTATGGATAAATTTAAATTTATACTTTTGTGATTTAGGAATGAGAGGGGGGGGAGTAAGGGTTGAACGCTATGTGGAATTTGGATGTTCTTAATAGGAAGTGTGAGGATATTTTTATGTGGGTTAGAGATGCTGTTGTCCAGTTCGCTCTCATTTATTGGTGAGTGGGGTATTGTGTGTTGTACAGATTTAGATGAGGGGAGAAAGGAAAGGCTTGTAATTGAGGTGAGTAATTTGAGAGCAAATGTGATGAAGTGAACAGAGTGGAGGCTGAATATGGCGCTGGTATTATGAGGAGGGAAGGGGGTTACTTTCGATAAATATATATTGAGATTGCATATATTGCCTATTGAAGAGTGATAGATGGTGTCTTTAACGAAGTGAGAAAGAATTTCAACCTCTTAGGGGTTGAAACAACTGATCTTGATTCTATTCTTGCTAAACTAAATGCAGATCAGAGGCAGGAGGTGTAACGTGAATGAATACCTGTTGATGAAACAGTTCAAATATTGATCACAAGATTGAAGAGATTACATTCCACAGCTTTATTAGTGTTACAAAGCGGCTCTAAGCCTCTTGATGTTTGTTTTAACTCGTTGCAATCGCAACAAGGCTACATTTGTCCGAGCTTATCCTTAATCCCACATCACTATTGCCTATTTGGGGAATGTTGTGATGTTCTCACAAGCGAATTTTCAGTTAAGTGTTATATACTTTACCAAAATATGAAAATTTACTGTCACCGATCATTGTGATGGCGTGGTAGGCAAGGCTCAAACCCGAACTTACGTATAACGCGGATACATTGCTAGATTGTAAAGAGTCTAGTGGTGGGATCACCACACGGTGTGACATAAGGAGTAAAGGCGACGAAAGTCGTCACATAACCTTTTGCTTTTTTTGGTCTGTAAAGATTTTGCAGAACTTTGGAGAGATAGAAGAGTTGCATCTTTTTGTGCTGGCTCGCTAAGCAAGCGAAGTCAGACGAGATACTGTAGCAAGAGAGAAATTCGAGCTTCTGGCTAGTTATGGGGACAGGGAAGGCGCCTTGGCTTTATTTGGGAGATGGTCGGGTTATGACCTTGGCAAGTAGGGAGATGATGAAGACTTCAGATTTTTAGATACAGCGCCCCCTGCTGTGAGAAGCATGGTCAATCATTGGGCGAAAACTTTACCTCAAGGAACCAGGTGGAACAAGAAGACAATTGTGGAAGAGTTGATATTTGGAGGAAATGGAGAGAAGCTGATTGGAAGTCCAACAACAGTCGCAGATGAATTGGAAAGATGGGTTGAGGTTGCTGATATCTTATCACTACTCTCTTTTCGTTTTTATTACCCTAAACATCAAATCATTCCACCATATTCTCCATTTCCCAAACGCAAGCGCAAAAACCAAGAAAGTGAGTGGCACAGAAACCGCAAAATAAATCCAAAATTTTGACTGCCCAACTAGAAATTCTCCTCCCATGCTGAATATCGTGGCACTGAATGACAGTGGAATGAAAAAGAAGCCCAAAACAGTCAATCGCGCCAAGGATTTCGAATCGGCAAGGGATTTTTCCATCTCCATCAAGTTGACCGAAGTAGTAATGACATTCATCAATCTCTCCGCCCAGTTTTGATAACTCACCAGTCGATCATAGATAGCTACGAAATCTCCAGATTGCTTTGAGCGATCTGGGAGGTCCGCGCTTGTTCCTAAAGCTTCACAGTTCACTTTCATTTCGTTAATAAACCATGTGAGCCGTCGCCTCATCGTATTTACTTCATTCAACGCGATGGTAAAATCATCCATGTATGAATCCTTTTCTGCATGACTTAACTCTGGTGAAATCATGCGCTCGATTTCCCAGAGTTTGGTTTCCAGCTCGCTGAGGATCGCTTGGATGTACTCGTTTGTGTTCATCCAGGTAGACGCGATAATATTACGAAGGAACAGCGTGCTGTTATACGGATTAGTAAGAGCTAAGCTGATCTCAGCTGAAGTAGCGACTTCAGTCCAGTAGTATGATATATCGTCAAAAAGGGAGATGCGATGTGGACCACGAATATTTGGTAGCACCGAGTCAAGTGAGGCTGGCCATTTTGTGAAATCTCGATAGCCTCCTTGGTAACTATAACTTGGAACATGAGTGACGAGTGGACCACTAGGTGAATTTCTGATTATGCCTTGCACTGGAGGATCAACGAGGATGGTTCCTAGAATATGGATCAGCTAACTTAGTAAGGTAATGGCAGCAAGATGAAACAGACCATTCCAAGAGCCATTGGTCTCAACTCGTGACCAAAATGAAGCGTTCCTTCGAATAAGCCCAATTTGGCCATCATAATTTCTTGTTCGAAGAAGTCCAACGTTGCCGGAAAATTTGTTCCTCCGTCCTTTTCCCAATAAGATCCGTCTTGATAGATTTCCACTCGTCCTTACAGAAGCAGAAAAGTCGGGCAGGCTCCCGTCGTCAAAATACCTTGCTTCGTAGTAGCGCAACGTGAACGACGCCCGAGGATCTTGAAACGAAGGCAGCTGTGGTTGGTGGCCATGCTCCCATCCGCCAGAGAAATGCGTGTCTCTGATCTGAGACCCAAATACAGTTCCATCGACGTTTAGATATGCGCCCAAAAGCTCTATGAAGGCTGCATCTAGATCTTCTATTATATAGAGGCGATACTGGCAGTCGCTTGATGTGGAAGAGAGATAAGCATGTAACTTGTTATAACTACTTTCTCTACCCTTGCCACCGAAATCGATCTTCCTGACCTTGCCTTCTGTGAACCCAAGTACAGCAGCGCGAACGGGATATGCGGGCTGCCCGATATGCCTTTTGACGAAGTCGGAGACATAAAAGAGAATCGGGAACCGGTCAGTGAGTGCATTCACAGCATCGATGTATGTCGGCTTCTCGCGTGTTAACTGCGCAGCGCTTTCGTCCGACATCATAGACTTGCCAGAGCCTTCAAATTGGTGATGAGTTACCTACTCCTTATTTCTGGCTCAGCTGTGTTCAGCTGAAACTTTTCAATTTCGGTTGCATGGTTTGTGGCTTCAGGCTAGCTCAGCCCTCTTCTCAGCCTCCAATGTCACAAAGTTACGTTGACCGACCTGCATGATTAGGCACCTGTCAGCTTAACCTCTCTGGGCATATCCATGTCTCTTGAAGAGAGTTGCTCCGTGACTACACATGATCGGAAAAAAAAAATTACGGAGTATGCATGGGCAAGTCTAGCTCCAAAATTCAATCTTTTTTTTTTTAACGAAAATCCCTCCTGGTCCACGCTCTTTGGTTCAATGTATCTTGTGCTTGCTCGCTTGAGTGTCCGGTATGGCATGGATAGGTAAACATGCCATCTTCCAGCGAAGCGAAGCTATGTGACAGATGAAGCTTCTCTCCCACCCGCGTCAAATGCTGGAACACGGGAATGAGCTTGGTACCACGTTCTATTTGCAGCTACCTAGTACAATTCATACAAGTATCCCCATCACAAAACAAGCCTCCCTGGCTCCTCTTCCAACACCATCTTAACTCTATCCAGGAAGAGCTTTGCCCTGCTCTCATCCCCCTTCGGCACCGTGACACTAAATACATTCACCTCCCCGCTCAATCCAGGCAAAGGTCTCCCGACCAATGACTTTGAAACTGGTCTGCTCTTGCCAGACAGGATATCAATGATATCAACCTCCTTCCTCTTCGGCAGTTTTGCCGCAGGAACAGTACCGGAAAGTGCTGTTATCTGCGGCAAAAAAGTTCCTCTCACTCCAGTAGCAACTTTGTTTAGACCGAGAACTTGGTTGAATAACTCATCCGCTGTTGCTTGCTGAGTTTTTGAGCGAGGGAGATTGTCATTTGCAACATCTGTAGCTCGAGCAATGAAAGTTGATAAAGGCATGAAGACGCCGAGCGTGCTTTGTATCCGTTTCTGCACTTCTATCACAGCTTTCATTGATATCGGAACCGCGACTTCCAGGTCTGGAACGACTGCTTCTGGGATAGCCTCTGCTGCCTTTGCGGCTTTTGGTGCTGAGGCCGGAGCAGCGAGCTTAATGTTGCTGAGATCGAGATGGGAAAGCTTGTCAATCTTGGCTGAGAGCTCGGTGGGGTAGGAAGAGGAGATTGAGCCGAGATATGCTAAGACATCTCCCTTGAGCAGACGGTTGTTGGGGCCACTGGGTGTCATTTTGTCAATCGCTGAGGATTCGAGCCCGTGTTCGTGGATTAAGTGCTCGACAGAGGGTAAAAGTGGGTATGTTTGTTTCTTCGCGGGTCCAGATGGCTTTTTCGCAGGCGTATCTGTAGATTTTGAGGGTTCTGGTGCAGGAGGAGCTTCTGATTTCTTCTCGGGCGCTGGTTTTGAAGCTTCTTTTGGAGGTGAGAGGGCAGAACTCTCTTCGGCTGGTATTTCCAAGCTGCTCAGATCGTCTCCTGGTTCTGCAATAACGCCAATCCGCGATCCTACTTTAATCCCCTTAGTCCCATCTCCTTGGGTGATCTTTGCCAATATTCCGTCATCCTGTGCTTCCACGTCCATTGACGCCTTGTCCGTCTCAATCTCTAACAGGACATCCCCAGCGGAAAACGATTCTCCCTCCTTCACAGCCCACTTTGCAATATTTCCTTCTGTCATCGTAGGTGATAAAGCTGGCATTGTAAAGTTCTGAGCAGCAAGGCAAGCCGCTGAGGTCCGGAATCCTGTTCAGTAGATAAACAGCAATTCTTCAACATTTCCTGGAAAGTCCATACCTCGTGCAGTGGCATCTTGCCGTAATTGCCTGGCTGTAAGCCTAGCAGACAGACGACAAGCTGTCGCAAAAGATGCCATGTTGGCCAGGGGAAAGGGAGCTCAATTGAGCTTTCGAGGTTGACGGGCGCGGTTTGAGAACCGTGAAATTGTCAAGGTCGTTGAGACCCGCCAAAATCCGATGGTCGCGCTAGACAGGGGTGTGTCCGATTTCCCGGAGCTTCTTTAATTTTTTGGACGACAGTGAACTGTGGACTGACTGAACAACTTTCTTCAAGGTGAGTTGTAAACCCTCTCGGGGATACCAATTAGGTTTATAACTAACGCGATTCTTTTACAGATGTCAGCCTTCTCAAGAGGGTGTCTTTTACGGAACCAAAATGCCTTCACTCCTCGAACAATCCACCTGTTCTTCCCCTCCAAGAGCTCCAAAACACCTCGAAATTTCTCTATATCCCCCTTCTTGAATGCAGCAAAGAAAATTCGACCACCACAAACCATCAAAAAAGCTGTTTTGAATACTAAGCCCAGCCTGGGACCGACGAAATCCATACCCAAGGCCACACCAGCAATATCATCCTACCAATCCTACGCGACAACCCTTGCCCAAAAGCTGCACCCTACACTTCTCTACACAGCGCCCTCACATACCTTCTTCATGATGGCCAGCTACACCGGCGCAAGCTTCTGCTTCATCTATGCTGGTGTATTCTTCTGGACAAACGCCGTCGCCGCGAATGAAGACCTCGCCGGCTGGGTGATACCAGCCCTAGGTGGCGTCTCCTTCCTCATGGCAGGCTTCGGAACCTATCTTGTCCTCGGCCCTGCACGGCTGATAAAAACCATTGCCGCTGTACCGAAACACTCGCAAGCCCTGTCTACAGTGGTAGCAAAGTCAGCGGCTCCGGAGTTGCAGGTTGAAGTCGAGTTAAGGAAGATGTTTCCCTTGCCATTTTTCCCAGCGCGGAAACTATACGTGAAGCCTGAAGACATAATCCTGCCTGAACAACTCGCGCCGCCACCCCCGCGCGTGCTCACTGCTACGGAATTGCGCGCTATGCAGATCGAAGAAGACGCCGAGAGGCAGAGACTGTTAGAGTATGAGCAGACTCATATCATGAGTAAACCTTTTCGGCAAATGGGTCGGGGATTTTTTAACATGTTTAAGGCGATTGGGAGGACGTGGCATAGGGAGGGATTCATGAGGATTGAGGTTAAAGGAGCAAAGTACAAGTTGGATGTGATGGGAGGATGGGCACTGGATGGAGGGAAAGCGTTGGATCGATTGTGTAGAGTAAAGGGTGGCCTGTGAGAATTGTCAGGAACTAGGATGAAGGAGTATTATTGATGTATTATATGTATATCTAACAGACATCTGAGAACTTACCGTGTCAGCGGCCTAAATCCAGGACTCTAGACACGAAACGTAGTATTAAGCAATTAAGAAGATCTCCTCTGATATTGCCAGAAGAACTGTCATTGTTCAAGCCTATTTACTTTAGAAAAGTAATATGTGGTACGTTTTTCATCGAGACAATATCTGAAAAAAGAATCGGAATCTCGACACAATATCATAATGTCCCAAGGGTTCCTGTAAAATGAACTATATGTAGCAAACGTGTTGCTCAGAAAATTTCCAAGTCGAACAAGGCACTTTGCACGAATGCACTTTTGAACATTGAGAGGAAACCTATGCAACAAAACCTCCAGATTTAAATTTTTTCCAAGCTCACTCACTCTCTTCTTTCCTGAATATCGAAGAGGAGGAGGGGCTATCTTTCCGTTCAACCAAAGAGAAGATGACGGTGTACCAGAGTATGTTAGACATCTCATCCTCAAGTAATAAACATGTCCTAGTTTTAAGATTCAGTTAAGTTGAATCGAGATGAGTTCAAACAACTACATATTTACTCCCCCTTAACTACAAGCTCTCAATCTACGAAACCGACCTGAATCATTAAGCCGACATTCAACAAAAAGTCGAACCCCCTTCAAAGTTCAGATGAAAGTGGATAGTCAAAGTGCATTTCTCTTTCCAGAACTCGAAACGTGCAACAAAACAAAACATGCGAGGATATTCACTCTAAACTCGTAAGAGTCATAAGAGGAAGTCCACATGGTCTAAAAGTACTCTCTTGAATTGAAATGACTAGTAAAATAGCCAATGAATAAAAGGTTGAGATTACAACTAACATAACCAGACCTCCTATTCCTCAAAGGGCTTCTGGCCATTGAACATAAGAGAATTAACTGTGCCCATGAACAACCAAGCAGCTAGTCAATAACTCCACCTAAAGTAAAATCCATAGCTGGAATATAAGCAGAAACACCGATATATGATGCTAGCAAAAAGTAAAACACTTATCAATTCCTCGTATTCTGAAAGGAAATGAAAGGAAGTGGACTCCCAAAACACTAGAAGTGAATCAATCAAACGATGGGAATACAACAGGTGAGCCAGTGCCGGGAATAGTAAATAAACATGCGATGTGCAACAAAAACTTCTAAAAGGTCAAAGTGAATTGCGGAGTGAAGGGGCAGTTTCTCACTCATCGACGCCAGGTAAATAAAGGTATCCCCAACAACGACAAAGCGAGCCAGTGTAAAAGTAAATAAACATGCGATGTGCAACAAAACTTCCCAAGAGCCAAAGTGAACTACGAAGTGAAGCCCAAGTAGAAAGGGGGCCGCTCCATCATCAAGGTCGGCAAGCGAGGCAAACCACCCCCCACACCGTCCAATACAAAAGTAGGCAAGCAGGAGCCAAAAGTAAATAAACAAGCGATGTGCAACAAAACCTCCGCTTCGTAATTCACTTTCTTCAGTTCGTAAACCGATACTATATTATATTGTGACATTGTCACTATCATACATTCACCCTATAGCCTTCATAACTGAGGATTTAAATACCCGACTCCCTTTTCCATCCCTGCCTTCCAACCAATGAAAAGGCGAACACCGACTTTTATCGAACGCCTTATATCCACCATACCTAATGACAAATCCTACCTTAATTCGCTCCAAAATCCCCGTTACTCATATGGAAAAGGGGAACACTGCTATCGCTAATGCCCTGAACATCGATTCCACCCCCTCCAGCAGGCATAGAACCCTGACCCATTGGCACTGTGGACGATAAGCCCATTCCCGGTCCCAGGCCAGGTGTTAAGCCTGTGAGGCCGTTGGAATTGGGCCATTGCCACAGAGACTCGAAGTCGATCTCCGCGTCGCCAAGCGAGTCGCTGTCGTGAACGCTGCCCGCGCTATGCGAATAGCCAGGGACGCGAGCAAGATCGAAGAAGGCGTCCAGGGAGTGGTTACGCGGCGCCGTGTCATCCAGGTCATCTGGAGGTAGCGTTTCGTTCGACAAGTTGCGTTGCAGAGATGGCATGGTGATAATATCGACGGTACTGTTGTCTGCGGCTGAGTTGTGCCGACTATGGTCCGGGTCGGAAGATACAGATGCTTTCCCTCGTACATGTCGCTTTGATGCTTTGAAGATGTTGCCCATAGGATCACTGCCATCGTGCATAGTAATCGACTGCGCTTGTGCAAACGTTTGGGCTTGAGTCTGCTGGTCGTTGAGAGTTTGCTGCTCACGTGCTGCTTGTTCCCTCTGCACAACGTCTCGGAACGAAGTGAGAATGAAGAGTAATCGGCTTCCTTGCGGATCTTGTTGAGCGAAATAGTGCATGATGTTAATAGCATTGGTGATGTTCTGTTTCGCCAATGGATTGTTGTAGATGCCAGAAAACTCATTCGCAAGAACTATGAGAGCAGCTGCGAAAAGGAAGTACCTGGATTTGTGAGTAATGACCGACAAATACCTGTGGATCTAGCTTACAGGACGAAAGGGGTTCGATGTGGTAAATATCGACACTCTAAAGCCGTTTGAACCAAGGCAATACTATGGCTGCTGGAAATCACGCAGGCCTCCGCAAACTTGTCCATTCTGGTACTTGTTCTTTCCGCTCGCTGACCAGGCTTGACTGGCTCTTGATGGATCTTATTCATAACGAACAAGAAGAACGGCCTTGTGAGGAGAAGAATTGAGTGGCAGTACAGAAGATTGACATGCAGAATCGCGATCCCTTGAGCTGGGTTTGCAGATTTTGCTTGTTGATAGTGCAACGAGGGATCTAGGGCTTTGTTCCAGTCCTTGCAAGCGTCTGCAATTTCCTGTGCGATCTTTGTGGATATCTTTCTCTTGGAATAGACCTTTTCAAGGATGACGCCGATCACGTGGCAACTACGGACCGCCGCCTCGAGCCCTAGAGCATGGGGCCCCATGAAGTTTACATTTGCGGCAGTGGGGAATGGTGCTTGCGGGAAGGGCGGCCTCTCTCCAGTCGATAGCGTGGTGCCTGAGCAATCGCTCTCTCGAATAGCTGTTGGTCGACCAAGTGAAGCGGCTAGAAACCTATCTAGAACAAACAAGGAACGCCAGAGGTTCCTTCTAATGGACTGCTCTGCACTGCTGAAAATGCACATTGTCTCTTCTCGGTGGAGGCCTAGAGCGAAAGCAGAACGTACAGCCATACCTAAGAAATGATGAGATTAGACTTTTACCTAGAGTGAACATTACTCACCATAAAACGCATAGGCCGCGTTCCTCTTTGAGACCGCTAGATTATACACGGACATGAGAGTTAAAGCTTGTATGCTCCAGAACCCGCCATCTTCAAACCCTGCGGAAGGGTCTTTAAGGTGTTTAGCATCTAAGTAGAAGACCTCAGCTCGGTCGACTTGCTCCGCTCTCAGCTTCTGTATTATTGCATCCTCACGGGTGCCAGGCAATGGAGCAGCCATGACGAGACCGATCGCGAGGACAAGAAAAAGCAAGCAAAGCCAATTCGGATCCACGGCCAGTGGATCAGAGTAACACGTGTCGAGGGTGGTCATAAAGGATTTGCGATGGAAAACCTCCACGAGCCCATTGATCTGTCACGATTAGAGAAATGTACTTTCGAAGAAGACGAAGCTTACATTTGTGAAATATGCTTCGACAAGAACATTGGCTGTTTGCCTGTCGGGAAGAAGGTGGGTGTGGCGAATATTCTCTGGTAATGTGATAACGTTTTCGACGATTCTGTGTCGTCTGGGGTCCAAAGTGAAAGGTGATGGGCCTGCAACATTATCGACAATCATTCTTATCAACTGTAGGAATGACAAGGTAGCCGAATCACCAATATATACTAATGTTTTCATATTAGTGATAATGTTCTTTTCAAGACGTGATCAGTATTCTAAGAGCCTGGTGATTTGTCACTTACACAATCGTCCACTTGGGTCTTGGAGCATTCGGGTATAATTATACACGACAGCCTCCTCGTCCTTTTCACTCACAGATGTTCCAGAGACCAGAGCCGAATCGCCGTCGGCAACAATCAGTCGTACCTTCGGCGCATCTCTTTGCCCATCCGGGAAGAGGCCCGTCGGTGGAGCAGTCGGCTTCAAGTCTCCATTTTGAGGCTCCTTGCCAACCAGACTGTTGTTTTCTGTTACCGAAGTCCATTGAGGGACTGAGGGGCTTGGATAGATGTGACCCATTTCCGGAGATGTGTGATTAATGGGATCTGATGTTTGGCCGTTCTGAACAGGGTCAACCATCCGACGTTTCGGGGATGGGAAAATTCCTTCAGCATCATCCTCGGATGCTCCATATACGCAACTCAGACCTCGTTTTGCACAGGTCTGACAAGGCTTTACACCGTTACACTGAGAATTTGGTCAGTCTATGTCTACCGACAAATGTAGGAAACCACCATGAAAGCCACCAAGGAAAACAGTGTTCCGATGCAAAAGATCGATGTACCAGTGAGACATTGAGATGAGAAAATTGTCCGAAGTAGGTAGAACATCCACGAAACATCAAGCAGGCTTCAATCCTATTACTCCTTCGCGGGATCTGCCCCTTCCGAGTTGGATGAGCACCAAGGAGAATACAGTGGTCACATGACCCAGTGGTTGAGTACCTATAACCTCTCAGGACGTCAGAGGCTCGAGGGGGCACCATGAAAACATGGACTTGGAATTAAGACTCCTGGCTTCCACGTGTAGCTGGATATCGAAGCTGAGGGATCGGGCCGCCACTGGCTTGGACTGTCGATCAGATCGAGCGGATACTGACCCTCCCCCCGTACCAACTGAAACTTAAGGTAGTCCTCCCCGTTGTTACATGGAACCTGGGGTACCAAAGGCTCTCCGTCATGTGACCGAATATGGAGGACGAGACTGTGGACAAAAGAGATACTGGAATAGAATAGGTCACATTCAATGAGATCACCCGCACTCACTTTCTGCTTCCTCCGCTTACAAGATTCGCATGCTTGAGCTGTTCGTTGCCTCTTGTCGGGGTCGACCTTGGGGCGCGTCATGGCGACTGTTCAATCATGCCTTCCTCCTCCAGGCCTGACTCGTTCTGGCTATGGCTCTGCCTCTGCCTCTGGATCCGGCGGGTATTGGAGTATTGCTTCTGTTAGGGCAGGTCGCTAGGGAATCCTGCACGAGTGTCGGCACTGTCGGGTTCGCTGAGTCGGTACGGGTGATGGATCTTGTGCTGCCGGTTTTGCGCCTGCGTTCAAGATGAAATAGTATCGGATGAGGGCTCGAAGAGAAGCTCGCAAAGTTAGAAGTTGCGGATGCCGGACGTCTTTACACACATCACAGGTGCAGAGGGAAGAACGCGGAGGCGCCACACACTAAAAAGCAAACCAGTCTCAAGACTCCCAAGCCGCCTCCTCTCAACAAGCCCCGTAAATGTATTACCACCCTCAGGGTCACACCAACGTTGATCATTTTGCAAAGCAATCATCAAGCAATTTGGAATAGACTGAGTCTGCGCAAGCCTCTGCCGCTGCCGCTGCGGAATCGAATGAAATGGCACAGCGTGTGCAGCTTGTTTGTGTTGAGAAAATGATCTCTCCCCACAATTGTTTCGAGGACCGGTCCAGCACTAATGCAATTAAATTAGCAGCTTTCCTTGCCCCTGCGGTGCTGTATCACTGTCGGATAGGGCACCCAATTCCGCGTCGACGCCGTCGATAAATGCATACCTTGTGTATAGTACAAGTGTCGTCCCCTCGATCTCAAACTCTGGATAAGAAGCAATATACTGCAGCATTTCGAGGGTCAGGGTCCAAGCTCTGGGGAATGTGGCTTGACGCATGGTTTTCCAGAGTCATCACTTAATGCGTGCGCCTGTGCCGGCACCCCGCGAACCTTGCCGAAGGTGCACAGATGGTGCTGAGGCCTGGGTGATTGGGTCAATGAAAGCATCTCTGATCATCAACATGGCGTTCTTCCCAAAAGGACGTGCAGAATGTCAGTCCAAGACTCCATGTGAGCCACATCTTCTTCAGCCAGCACAGCACATCTTGCCTACCCGGCTCCAGCTTTGGAGCTGAGCTCCTCTCCTCCTCCCACCACCACTGACCCCTCCTTGCTGGGGAGCTTCAAGCTGCGGGGTTCTGGTACTTGGCTGGCACATCTCTGTCTGCTTTGGGACAGCTCTGCAGAGGTGGCGGAAGCGTTTGTTCCTCTGTCGGATAGTGCCCCTAATGCACCTAAGGCTCCAGGAGTCGAAGAAGCCTCGAAGCTTTTATTCACGGCCCCGGCCCTCGATCATGAGCTTCAACAGCCGCAGCGGATGTGAGCGGCAAGATGCCATCATTGATACTTCGACCCGCCTGTAGTTCTACTGCACCGCACCGCACTGCAACTACCGGTAGCAGTGCTGGCCCGGAAGGCGGTCCCTCCTCCGATCGCCTCATCTCAGACACACCTACATAAGAAACCACACCACCGGGACTTTCTTTTTGTGGCCAATCTGGACGCGATGGCGCAGACCAATGGTACGCGTGCAGGCAGCAGGTACTCCGTCTTGGATGGCGCCAGGAAAGCCACCGGACTTCTGCGAGAGCTTGCTGCAGAACAACTTTCGCCGAGCATTACCCAACACCTTGACGATGTTACCTTGACCACTACGACAGATGGGACTCAGATATACTTCCCTTGTCCGGTTAAGGAAACCGAAGCTCTTGTCGCCTTGAAGTCGGTAGAGGCGAGCGTAGTCGCAGCTATAGCCGCGCTTCGGTACCCACAAGAGAAGCCAGAAAGGAAAATCGAAATCGATCTCGAGCGAACAGCTACTTTTTTATTCTCGACATACATTGCAACAATCGGGGGATTAGGAAAGCAAGATGAAAAGGTGAAATCGAAACTGAAAGGTTGTGATTAATTGCCAATCCGTGGACAGTTCACAATCGCTGACACATGACTTGTAGACACCGATTTGCTCAAAGCACAGTCCATCCTCTATCGCCGATTATCTGCAAATCTGTACGAGACCAAGAACCCCGGCGAATATTACCACATCCATGGCTCGTTGGAGGCGTCGACGACGCTGCGGATGATTGGCTTGGAGCCATACCGACCCGATCTCACGGATTACCGAGAGTGCCTCGACACGATCGAAAGCCATGTGAAGAAGTTTACGGCCGTACAATTGGAGGAAATGAACACCAGGGAACGGCAAGCGGGTGTAACAGCATTGAAATGGGATGATTTTAAAAGAACGAATCATGTAAGTGCCTGTTAATGTTTCTCTTTTCGATTGAATAGAAAGTTAAAACCTGGTCTAGGGCCGCACACTTCTCGCACTACCACCTTGGGAGGTCACCAAGATTCACGACTCGTCACCACCAGTCGCATTTTCTCCTTTTCTGAATCCACTTAGTATCACGTCAAAACCGCAGATCCTCTCCGGCATACGAGTATTAGAACTTTGCCGTATTATTGCAGGCCCCGCTATTGGTCGAACACTTGCAGAATACGGAGCCCAAGTTATCAAGGTCACTTCCCCCAATCTCTCTGACGTTCCTTTCTTTCAAGTCGATGGCAATACTGGAAAACACACCTGCGATCTGGATCTAAAATCTCCATCTGGACGCCGAACCTTCGAACAGCTTCTCCGTACCGCAGACGTCGTTCTTGATGGCTACCGACCGGGAAGTCTTGAGAGATTAGGGTACGGCCCTCAGCAACTTGTAGAGCTTGTGAAAGGGAGAGGAAAGGGGATCGTCTATGTAGCAGAAGATTGCTTTGGGCCTAAAGGAGAATGGGCAGGTCGACCTGGCTGGCAGCAGATTGCCGATTGCGTGACTGGAGTCGCCTGGGCACAGGGCAAATTCATGGGTCTAGATGAGCCTGTGGTGCCCCCATTTCCAATGTCCGATTATGGAACTGGATGCATGGGAGCTATCGCTGCCTTGACGGGACTTTTGAAGAGGGCCACGGAAGGAGGGAGCTGGGTAGGCAGAACCAGTTTATGTCAATATGATATCTTCCTATTACAGCTGGGACTTTACGATGATGATATACAGGAAAATATTCGGAAGGATCATGATGAGGATTTCTTTGGGTTAAGACATGCCGATAGCGTCGACGAGGTTGGTGGGCGAGCATTACGGAGCATGAAGAGGGCCCATCCAGAGCTTTTCGATAAGCATTTGATGCAAACAGCATTCAGTAAGGGGTTCAATGAAGAGATATCCTGGTGCAGAAGCCCGGTTACTATAGAGGGTTTACGAGTTGGCTTCAACCGAACAAGCAGACCAAACGGTTTTGATCCTCCAACTTGGGACGGCTGGGAAGTCGAAGAAGCAGTGGTTGATGGATGAAACAAGTTAAGCAGTGGCCATGGACTTAGATAGTATACTGTACCCATAGTATATGTGTTAACATGGGATCCTTTACGCTTCCAGGACAACGATACAAATATATACATAATACAATCGCAAGCAATAGCAGCTCGTCTAACGCCGAAGTCTTCGCGCCCACTCTTCATGTACGTGATACCGCTAGAGGCTCTGCATCCGAGTTCCAGGCACATGCGATGCGTAGCCTCGTGGCAGCCATGTCGATCGCTCCCGTCTTATTCCCGAAATATTGGTTGCTTTTTTCGCGCCAAGACTATCGTTACCACAACACCAGGAGACGGACAACATCACTCGGTTCCCTGTTCCCTTTCCTTTCTGTTGCAATTCGCACTCTGCAAATCTGGTAGCGAGTGATTCAATAATTTCAAAGTCGTTCCATGTGGCTTCTTTTCATCAAGTTTTCTGCTTCTTTTCCCGCGGCTCTTGACCAAAAGAAGTGTAGAGGAGGGCTGATACACAAGTGCAAAGAGTTCGACCCAATCATGACATCTTAATAAAGGAATTAAAAGAATTTGTTGCAAATCGCAGGTACGTATCTTGGTACCGAGTCCAAATCCATCAAATGTGGCAGCAATCCATCATTATTCATCCAGCATAAGCCCGTGCCACCACTTTCTCGGTGAGACTTTCACCGCATCTGAATTTCAACAAACCCCCAATCACTCCTCTTCGATGGAGAATTGAGAGATCTTTGTTGCAGATCGTACTTCTCATGTGGAGCCGAAGGCTCACAATGCAATCGTTCTTCATCCGGAGGCTTCTCCGTTGCGCTCCCATCATGGGATTCAGGGGTCCTGCACATGTCGACAACTAACACACAAATATCTTGCACTCTTCAACTGCACCACTCGACCAAGCCAATTATTCTCGTTCTGTTTCCAATTACTCGTGCTTCCCATTCCCTTCACCGATTCCAGAACTCGCCGAAATTCAAAACTCAAAAATCAAAAACAAGAGAGCGCAGGAAACTATCCCCCCCCCACCTACAGTAACTCCCGGTGCTGCTTCTTCTCCAAGGGTCCACCTCGCCGCAACCATCCTTCATAACCCGTCCCGTAACCAAGGATTCCGCATAAACACCTCAAGAACAATCCAAACAATCCCTCTACTGCTTGGGAAAATAGAGAGCTTTGTTGCACATCGCACCGCGGGTCGGTACATCCGTCCCTACCGGTCGCCTTTCCTTCCCTAAAGCGGGTTTATCCATTTCTTCATGACTCGCTTCTGCCCCACTTTCCCAATTTTCCGAAGTCATTTGTCCCCACCCCCCTAACACCCACAATCCCAACCCACAACCCACAACCCACAACCCACAACCCACAACCCACAACCCACAACCCACAACCACCACCCACAACCACCACCCCTCCAATCCAATCCAATCTCTCAATTAGCTCACCAAGCCACTGCACACCTCTCCCGCGCAGAAAGCAGAATCCCATATCGCCGACATATTACAGTATTGACTCTAGTTGCGCAATTAAATTTTATTTTTTTGCGAGTCGGGAAGCAGATACCCGCGCAGCATCGAACCGTGGCGTCCAAGACTGGAGATTTCCACGTGGGATTCAGCGAACCGACGGTCTAGATCTAGGTCTTTTCATCAAAATCTAGCTTGGACTGCAGTGCGGGCCGCGAGATCTAGCCGAGCCGAAGGTTGGGGATGGGGAATGGGGAATGGGTAATGTTCGGTGCTTTAAAGATGGAAATAGAATATGGCGTGAGAAGTGGTGTGGAAAGTCGGGTTTTGAAGGCCTACGGCATGTGGCGTCGGTGTGTTTGCAAAGGGCAGGGTCTCAGATTTTGATGGTTCGGGAACGTACGTGCAGGAGCTGAGGACGAGGTTAGATAGGAATAACGGCATACATCATAGGTATTTCTAAATTATATTTCTCAGTTTTGAAATTCCTTGGGGGTTCGTTTGAATTATGAACGACTTGATAGTGAATGAAAGCAGATTTTAGATTTTATTCTTGATCTAAAAGTGTTCCTTTTGCTGCTGAATCCTATGCGCGTAGCCGATTACTCGCCATCCTCTCAGAAATTGTATCCAATCGCCTAGGATTGACTCCTTTGTGGAAATGAATAACATTCTCTGACTTAATACCCATTGCAAATCAGATCCCTACTCAAATATTCTGAACTGTTTCTCCCTTTCACATCCAAGTAACAGCCGCAACCCGCAAGAAGGCCCGGATACATAAATAACAAACAACATATCAAGACTCGTTGCAAATCTGTCTTAGATTTACTTATCACAAAATATGCAAGCCCATTTCAAGAGAGTTCTTCCTCGTAAATTCAATAGAAAGAGAATGTTCGGTCTGACTCGGGCAATTTCCTGCGTCTTGCAACAAAAACCTCAAGTCTCCGGCTCGGCTCCATTTATTAGTTTGCCACAATCTTGAGCATTTACTGCTTCGGGCCCCCTTACTGCTTAACAGGCAACAAACACCCCACATACCGGAAACCATTCCGTGCCAAAAAAATCAAAAATCTCCAATCTCCACAAGAAAAGCCGAAGTACTGTACAATAGCGGTGCTGCTCTCCCGCTGGAAGTTATACCGAGATAGCCGATGTGGCAAGAAAACTAAGCATATGGAACCCCGAGGAGCGGGGGATGTACAAGGTCTACGGGCCAGGTGTGCACAGACACATCAAGTACGTCTTGCAACAAAAAAGTGTGACCTGGTGTTGGGTGTTGGGTGGCTTGCGGAGGGGTTCTCTTATTTGCGGGAATGGGTTGTGGTGGTTGAGAGGGCTGAGAACAGGAGCATTTTGGCTCTGATGAGGAGGCGACTTCGGGATGATGGCTCTCTTTTCTGACTACGGGCAGGATATTCTCCGGTTTTGTGGCATAATAAGTTGGGGTTAAGGGACGGCAGGTTGGAGGTCGTGCCTCTCTGAGTCAAATCCTTGGGGTGAGGTCAACACGACTTTGAACTCCCGCGTGGCTTTTTGATAGCTAACGATAATGCAGACTTATTTCCCCTTTGATGATATACTACTCGAGTGAACCTCTTTCACACACTCGAAGATACTAGGAACTAGATTAAAGAACCATTCATCTCTGACAATATCAAAATTATACCCTCTGCCACGATCATCAAGCTCTTCAAGACATCTCTCCCTCACCAGCAAGAACCCGAAAGTCATCCATCTAATAAATCAATTCTTTTGCCCAGGCCGATTCTTCCTTGACAATAAAAGATAAAATGACAGCGGTATGTAAATTCAGCAATTCAAACCGAGGTCAAGGCAACAAATATAACTTATGCTAAGTCTTGATCTGACCGGTAAAAGTTGATGATGTAGCCCAGTCAATTACAAATGACACTATCTAGCCTGCCATGTCGCAGGAGACGATGGTGTGCGGAGTTGACAGAGCGGTTGCTCTTTCTTCTTTCCATTTCGCTTTGGGAAAGCGCTTTATTGGGTTCGGTTATCGAGAATTGACAACGCTAACGAATAGGACTCTCGTTATTATTGTTACTGGTGAGCGGTGAAATCCTCGAGTCGGAGAAGATGGTAAGGGCGCTCGTTAGCTAGGAGTGGAGGGACAAGCTCGTCGTATTCGAGATTGCTTTTAACGAAATGCAGACGCTACTGATTTGCTGACTTCCCTTCATCAGGAAAGAACGAGCCCTTCGCTATTCCCGGGTTTGCGAGCTGAAGGGGTCTGTGATTGTAACCCCGCTCTCGGCCCGTTTGTGAATCTCCGGTTTTCTTGTTTATTCATGTGAGGCACGAGTCCGAATCGTATCGTGGACAGGAATAAGGAAGAGCAAGCACGAATGAGGTAAAGGGGTATGGTTCCAAAGAGAACGAAAAGTGTTTCAAGCTGTGAATCATTAACGTAAAGCATATATTGTGAATTCACTGTTTCAAGCATTTAATCCGGTACGTGATCGCAGCTTCCTTGCGGCCATCCTTCCCCATCCCCCCTGGACTCTCGCTGAACAAACCCCATCCACTTGAATCACAAGAAGCAATGGCTATATAAACCCACACAAAGACGACTTCTTCGATATCAGAAGACAATCGCGGCTAGATTTCCCTCAAGAACGAAGGCGCCTGCCATCCTCTATACCACCCACGGGCCTTTAACATACCTAATTGTTATTCAGAAACACGGACAGGTGAAGTTAGCAGGTAATCACTTTCGACACTGCCTTAATGCAGGACACTTAAGGCATAAATGACCAGAAAAACTTGATTGTCGTCAGCTATATTCTTGTTGTCAATAAACTTCCTTTGTCAAGTTCGTAGCGGACACTTGTCTTGTAAGGCCTTCTAGGAACAAAACTATGAGCGCATTTCCTAGTAACGCGGTGGCCACATGAACTCACAGCTTGACTCTTGAAGCTTTGTCAATGCCAATGTGTTGGCTATCTGAGCTTGAGATGAAGAGTACCGCCGTTTTCTGTGATGCAGTCGTCGACGAGATCTTGACTCGGTATATCATTCTTCTCAAGTACTCGCTTTGCCTTGCGATAAATGGTGTGCACGGGAGGTGGCGCTTAACTAGAGTTACTTGCCCTTGCCTTTGACATCCGTCTCAAAACCGGCTAGAGAATTATCTTCGTCATTCTCAATCTTTGCTCTCTTTCTCGTATTGTGAAACAGTGCCTTTGCTACTCTTTCGTGAATGGTGAATGTCCTTCTCCTCCATGTCCGTGTCTTCGTTCATATGGTGAAACGTTTGGAACTCGTCCGCGTCACCTCCATGCTCAGTCCAAGTGGGTCCGTGGGTGATTTGATGAATTCCTTTATCTTATAACGGTAACCGCCTTATGCTCTTGAAGTGTAAGCGTTGACATCTAATTTATAGACAACGACCAGGACTTCTCGACTATTCCGTGTATAGCAGATCAGAGAGGAATCTAAGATTTACCCATAATAGTGAACTTTTGAAGGGAACATTGGTATAAGAATTACTCAACATTTATTACTGCAAATGCCACCACGGGCTGTGCGGTTCTGAATTTGTGGCAGCCCAGATTCATCTTTGATGTCTCTTTTCTGAGCCCCAAATTATCTACATCGCAAGCATTAAACTCGTACATCTCAACCGCTATCGCATCCACCACAATTGCAAGGGTAAAGCACCTCTGATCATATCAACAATAGAAATAACGAAATGCCAGCATCTCGCGTCCCACACGATCTTTGCTAGGGCAGTCCAGAGGGAATACCCTCCATAAATGGAACGGCACCTGTCAAATCCAGTTTCCACTCCGAAGAATCTCATCATCGAAGTCCTGACGCGTAGTATTATCAGCATCCTCTTCCGGGATCCCAGTGACCTGGTGATCGAAGATTGATGCTCTTCTGCCTGACAAACTCCCAGCACTCTCAACACTTCCTTCACTTCTCCTTCTCAGGCTCTTTCTGTTTGCGCCTAATCCCGGACTCCATAGCTTGGTGAGCGAAATCCCGTCCTCTTCCTGCCTCTTTTTCATTGGTGAAGGCGTTCGGCACATCCACTCGGACTCGGTCAGCGCCAGTGTTGCTTGGTTTTCAAGTAGGGGCGAATTCTCATCCTTTCTCTGGAACTCGTCCTTTGCCGGACTTGTCTTGCGTATCGGTGAATGCTTACCACCCGAAAGGTGTAACTTCCGAATCGTGACGTTGGGAAGGGAGAAAGTGACGGGCTCGGTTGACAATGATGATAACGCCATGCCTTGTCTCTTGGTTGCAAGTTCGGATAGAGGTGAGTTGCTGGACGGCTCGTCGACAGCGAGAGATGCAATGGAACCTGTGTCTCCGCTCCACTCTGTAGTACCTACAATTGGACAGGTAAGGCGGACATCAACAGCTTCTGCTATTCCAATCTCTGCTGGCTCTGGACTGGGACTGTCGCGGTCGATATATGACTTCAGGGATGCAGCGACAGAAGGAGCATTTGTCGAAACTGAGGATACGTTTCTTCTATGCTTAAGGGAGCTCTTACGACTTGGAATTTGTGGCAATGGCCGATTCACATTCTGTGGTGTTGGGCTACCCTTTGGTGAAGAGGGCTTATCGATCACGGCGGCGGAGAATTTGGATGTCGGTACTGGAACAGGGAATCGAAGAGAATAATTCTCCACTATCTCTGATGGGACGACGAATTCCTTCTTATCCTGACTCTTTGCTGAGTCTGGAATGTCATCGAATACCGAGGTGAGCCAGGGCATAGCTGAAGACTCGGAGGTCTCGGATGCTTTCGCAGGTGATTCCTTTGTTGTCGGGGCTGCCTCTTCCTTGAGCTTCTCATGCTCTGCGCGAGAAAAGCCTACGAGAGAGAGGACGCTCGCGGATGGTGGAAGTAAGCTTCGTGGATGGTCTGATGGAATCAGATTGAGGGACTGGAGGCTCTCCCAACTGCGGTAGTGAAACTTGAATGAGGCGTAGGGCCAGTCTTTCGGATCTTTGAGGTGCCAGTCATAGAACTTCGCGTCTTGCGGTCTGTCAACGAGTCCTTGGCTCGGCATTCTAAAGAGTTCCTGTCAGTTAATTGATTGGGGATGGGCTATGTATTGTGCTTACATGATTCCATATCCGTCCTGGCTCTTGTACTCGAGTGGAGTTGGCATCATTCTACTCCTACCTCTCGCACGGTACACCTTTACCTCAATAAGACCTCCATCCGTTGCTGCAGAGGGTTTGTTGTCTTTATCCTCAAAAGCAAAAACGAAAGACCGCTCCTCTAAGCCCATGTTCTTATACATGGTATTGTGATCATAGTTCCAGAGCTCGCTTGGATCGAAGAGACCTTTCATGATTTGTCCGCTAGGATTTGTTCTCGCATTCGTTCCCCACGACGTGACTTGTCTCCCGTTCATGAATAGCTTGAAGAAGTACCATTGGCAATTGGTCGAGGCCCATTCCTCGATGTTGTATCGAATCCAGAAACGCGTCCCTGTAAGCGCATTAGCAAGGACTCGAGATATCAAGCAGACCGCTAGGAGGGTACCTGGAACGGACGGAATGTAGACGGCGACAGAGGACTCTCTCCCAAGGAGACGATCTGATTTGCTGTCTGAGCCAGCCGAAGGAGGAGTCCAGTCAAGGCTTTTTCGCACGTCGGGTGATCTGTAAGTGAACTGGGAGGTCTCGGGGTGTGGAAATTCAGGGTGCAAGTGAGGAAGCTCCGCGTGAATGGTCTGCTCGACTTGAGAACAGATGGAAAGCTTGATCCCCTTATGCTCAGGCATTTTGACGGATTGTGGTGTTCAGGACAAGTTGATGGGAGGATACTGTTTGGGAAGGTGCGAGGTTACAATTTCGACGTGACTGCTGAAAGTGAACCGGCTTAAGCGGCCTCGCTATTGCGTTGCGGCAGCAAGGAGGGAAAGGGGCTTGAGAGGAAAACAGAAACTGCATATTTTAGCGATAGCAGAAAACACTATAAAAAACATAGCTAACAGAAAGAGACGAAGACAGAAATAGCAAAAATGTTTACCCCGGCGTCAACCTTACATAGTCTTGTGCTGCATTTCATCTCTTTTCAAAAAGTATGGCGAGGGACACATCGAGACAATTGCCAGTGCTTTCATCTGAAGAATAAGTGTCAGGCCGATGGAGTAGATGTAGTTGCTTGAATCGGGAGCAGGTGTAATATTGATGCTGGCTTGGACTTGAGCGCATTGGCTCAAGATCTTCCCGAGATGAACACCTTTCAGGGAGTCTTGTGTTGCCAGTAGTCGATCGAGAGCTGAAAAATTTTCAATTTGCACCTGACTGAGAGGCATGGATCTTGCAAAATTTCAAGAGCGATAGAGCATATCAGGAAGTGTAGGAAGGGAAATCCCATTGGCATTGTCTCTTACTTGGACCAAGCCCGGGACTTACGAAGGCCAAGACCACCACCTCCTCACAGATCAGAGGCTTGGGCAAACATCTTTTTGATGCTTCTGATGTGGTCCATTCAATCCTTATGTACAACCCCCAATGACCATTGCTCATTTACCCAGCACAACCTTCGTATCATCGCCCTTATCCAACAGACCCAGGTTTCTTATCTGGCCTGCCTTTGGTGCATCATCTCGAGGATGGGCTGCTTCTGCTTTTCGGTATGCTGCTTGCAAAGCTCTCACTCTTGTCGCCTGTGGAGAAAGCAGGAATCAGCGGTTATCCCTGACATTCATTGCGCCTCACTCAAGCGTTTAACCCACCTCCTTCTTGTGATGTAAGCACTCGTAATAGTCCTCTAGCACCGGCGCGCATTTCCTCTTTCCTGAATCATCATCGGATGTGGTATTGACGACGTAGCAAGCTAGAACCTCTTGCCAGAAGGGAAAGCATCGTGAGGGGCCTACACCAGTCAACATCAGCCATTGACTCCAAATAAAGGGTCCTGAGCGCGGTGTTTGAGGCTCCTCGCGTCTTAAACACACACCTCCATTGAGTCCGAAGCCAGAAGACATTTTGCGCAGTCAATTCCGAATGTACGTCGTGGAGCTTGAAGATGTGAGGTTGAATGCTGATCGGAGCGTTCCGCTAGTCATGCATGGGTGCCTTGTGAACCAGGCCGACAAGAAAGCTGTCATGAAGCTGGCCAACTTTCTGAAGAAATATCCCACGTTTTCAACTTTGCGCCCCGTGGGGAAAAACGAGGCATGGCAGGAACTGGACTTTCTCCAGCTAAAGCCGTCCTTCTGGCTGTGCAGCTAACCTGCAAATCTGACCTAGCAGCCCTCAGAACACTCGTTAGCCAACATCGGAAGACACTACATAACGAACTCGTCCTGCGTATCCTCCTAAGCCACCTCCCCGAAAGCCTCGATTCCTCAAAATATGTGCCATTCTTTGAAGATCTAATTAGCTGGCGCATTGTCGAAGACTCGAAAACCCCTGTGGATGCCCCTGCGCTCTTCGAACTTACGGAGTTGGAAGCACAGAAGAAAGTCCGGAAACTGCATCTTCTACCTCTTGCCTGGCCAAATTGTCCTGATGACGCGCCATCAGATCCTATAGTTTTATTCCTCATCCACCGGGCCCTACGAATCGACGAAAATACGGGGTTATTAACTCAATTACCTTCGCTCCTCGCACCTTTTCTTCATTACTCTGATTACTTACGGACATGGATGATATCTACAATTCTACCTTTGGTACGATACAACTACGATTATCACCCAGATGATGGAGTTGCCCTCACGATTGCAAAATTTGAAGCACTAGACGATCGAGCTGGAGTTTCACTGCTACTCTCCAAGACTGGGAAAGAACAGACTACGGAGCCCGACCCAACCGTTGGGCGAGATTTGAAGGGCTTGGTTGGTCCATGGCTATATGGAGATACAAGATGGAAGCGGAGAAAATTACGAAAGATCTCTTCATTCAGTCTACAGTCTCTTGAGCGGTTGGACGAAGTTCCACCAGTGGAAGCCAAATACGCTGGCTGGGAAGAGGTATTCAAGTGGCTCAGCACACAAGCTGGAACGTCATGGAAAGCTGCTGTCGAAGCAGTGGAACAATGGGATGGTCCGGGAGATGTGGATCTTGGTGGTTATGAAGATGGGACAATATGGCTGGCAGAAAACGACGAGATGCATTTAAAAAGAAGATATGCCCGCTCAGGCCTTGCAGCTGCATATCTAATATCCGAGGAATCAGAAGAGGCTCTGAATGGTGTCCAGCGTATCTTGGCCCGCATTATAATTCTGCTGGATAAAGACAAAATACCGACTTTGCAAGCTGGTGCCGCGCTACTTTCTCCAGTGTTGGGTCTGGAACATGACATTTTGTCTCCCAAATCTGCCACCTGCCTCCGAAATGATCTTTTGGAGGAGCACAATATTCTGACCACGCCGAATGAGCAGTCATTGAAAATCCTTCATGCCTTATTAATTAGTGCTTTCTTGTGTACCAGGGCAGGCTGCAGCCTCGGCGTGAGGCGAGCTGGAGAACTTGTGTTTCTACAAGATGAGCTTGATCAGAAATTCCTCTTCAGCAAGCTTATGTCGCGGATTGGAGACGGTCCCAAAAGCGATGATAAGTATTGGACGAAAATCAGGAACGAAATTCTATGGCTCCGTAGCTGGGGTGCTGATGAGCTTTTCGAAGGGACCGAGTCTGTAAGTGGAAGGGGCGTCTTTGGGCAACTTCCAAGAGAATCAATCGAAGCAGAACTTCTTAAGGCCTTTTTGGCCAACACACGTAAGTAATTTCTCGTCTTTTCGATATTTATTCGTTGAAAGTTTCATTTAGGTTATACCCTTGCGCGATCAATTTACGAGACCTCACCGGATCGACCATTGTCCAAGAAAGCCCTCCACGACGCGATCATCTCCGCCGCGATGAACGCCTACGACAACGCGACAAACGCGAACAGGACTCGAGGGGGTGTTAAGAAATGCGATGACATGTAAGATGAAGAATTGCTCAGTGTTGAAATCAGCTGACATAGGGCAACAGCCTCCAAGCCTTTCCGAACACATTGGATGGATCCCTGGACAAGGATCAGCTTGAACATCTTATCACCGTTACGCACTTTATGGGATCTTATCGCCTCGTTTTCAAGCAAGGCGAGCCTTTCAAGCCTGTCAATCTCCGAGTACATGGCGATCCCATCTCAATTATTGGCAAGATCCTCGATCAAAATCCGAGAAGTTATACCAAGATTGGTGATTTCATTGATATGGGAAAACACATGGTGAGAGCAGGCTTGACTGTGCGGAACGTCGATGGTCAAACTGCATTAGGAGCAAAGCAGGCCCTCGAAGAAGATGTTGCCGAGAAACGAGTTGTGAGCATGTGTATCGATGCAGCCCTTGCCGAAGACGACTTTGAAACCGCCTATTCATACGTGGTAACTCGTCTGAAGGACATTGCAGGGCCTGCGCATGCTCGGACACCCATGCTTGAACGTCGAGGCACTGGTCTCTTCGCAGAACCGCCACCAAAAGTTATTGATAACTGGTCTTGGCGAGCGGCACTACAAGCTGGAAAATATCGACGGACTTCTCAAACCGTTAAGCCAACCCATCTAGGGAATGCAAGTGGAAATCCCGAAATCCGACATTTGGAGCAGAGAATGGATTGCTTGGCACAAGCATTGAGAATTGCACCAAAAGGACAGTTGCAAGAAATTCTGAATGTCTACCGACGATGTGAGGAGGAGCTGGAATCACATGTCAAGCGGGAGGCGGAACAAGAAGAAGAATGGGATGCGCAAGGGGATGAGCAGATCATGCCAGGCGGATATGCACCGACGCCCGCGAAGAAGACATCGAGTTTTCGTGCAACGGAAGAAGCTCCCATGTCCTTATTTGATCTATCTCGGGCAAGCATGGCCAGAGCGCAGAATGGGTTCTCAGCCCTTTCCATGCTCAAGGGCAATAATAGCACCTCAGAAAAGGCGCGCAATGTGTCTAGAGAGAGCACAGGTTCAGGGGGATCCACACTGAATTCTCCAACAGACTCAACGCAAAAGGCTCCCATCCGAAAAAGGGACCAGCTGAAGAACGCAGCAGTGGGCGGTCTTGCATCAGGCGTCGGATGGCTCATCGGTGCTCCGCCGGTAAATCGTGATGACGAGGGATATGAAGAACAATAAATGAATCGAGGATGGTATGGTTTAGTTTGATGCATTTGAGCGGGAGTCTAGGTCAGGGGAAAGCATAGGGTTCGGCGTTATCAGGATGTAAGATAACTTGGGCATTTGTACGAACCACCCTCCTGTTGCTCATGATGAGTATTGTTGTCACAGTGGCGCACGGCCGGTGCTTGGATATGATGTGAAGAGGCCACTTCCTTGATGCTTGGAATTATTTTCTCGTTGTTGGCGCCTCATATCACTCGCTTCAAAGTCTGCCGGGTAGCCCCTTTTCAAATCGAGGTTTCTCGGCTGGCTCTCCTTTCTCGCTTAGCTCCACGTCGATACCTACCCCTCCTCAATCTATCAACCTTCACCAAAGTTCTCGTGGCAGACGATCGCTCTCCGTCACATACAGAAACAATTCCTGCGCTCCCTCTCACCTTCAGAAGGTCATTTCATCCTATCCTCAATTCACTTTTGTAAAAGCCATCTGTTCTCCACAATTTACTTTCCAACTTCCCTCCCTTAGTGGCACAATAACCACCACACACCACTTCCTTCCTTTCAACACCAACTTCATCACGGGTAAACACCGGATAAACACTGGCATTTGCAATCGATCCGCTAAGGGGCAATGTACAAAATGTCTCCATACAACCAAAGACAGCAACAGCCTAGCTCCTCTTCGACCAGAAGCAATCAATGGCCCACCACCCTGGTCAACAACGGAGATCAATTTCATTCAAGAAACAGTACTTCCAAGGAGGATGTCCAATACGACTCTCAAGCTCAATTCAACCAATGTTGGATCATCGCATCCCTAACATTGAATTGGTCGATAATGCTTTCTTATGTGGGCACGAGGGCTGTTCTTACATCTGCGGTACGGAGAGCACGATGAAGAAGCATACGCATCCACCCCATAAGGCCGTCTTCTCAAGCAACCATCTGGCACATCAAGTTTTCAGTCAAAGACACTACACGTTTACCCTGATCCGAGAACCTGTTTGTTCGGCGAACTCTCTAGGTGACACTCTCAAAGAAGCGCTCCAGCCGCTGACTCTCATTCCAAATTTCACTCCCTTGTTTGAGCAAGGTGAAGGACCTCATGGCCTCAATGATCGCCCCGTCAAGAAACTTCGCTTGATTGTCAAGAGCTCGACTCAAGCACCTGCAGTCTCTACTCAAAGTGCGAGTGTTCCGCTGTCTGGAGATGGAGATTAGGAACGAATTCTATTATCTTCGACGTATGCCGAACTTCGGTCTCAAGATTGTCTATTGTGATGATGTTAGGGACTGAGTGATCGATGGGGAAGCTTCATGCGATGTCTGCTGCGTTTAGATGCTGGATTTGAATTGCTGGTGGGTGGATTGAGAGTACCTAGGTAGGTTGGATGCCGCTTGTGGTTAAAAGTCACGTTCTTTTGTTGCAAGTCGCAATTCCACCCTTTTTACTTCTACGGGTAGAAAAGCGCAAATTGTGAGGCGAAGACGAATAGACAAGGCGAATCGGTTTGAGCGCCTGAATTTAGATTTGCTAAGGACTTGCGCAGCTCTCCCGCCGTTTCTTGGCACTTTATTACCGCCATTCTCTAATTCATTCTAAACGGCTATAGATTTTAGGAAGATGAAATCGACTTTACTTGAAGAGAGAGGTATTCTTATGAACTCTGATATCTCCTGAGCCTGGCTAACGAAATGTCTTCCTGCCTTGATTTGACCGAAGTTCCTCTTCCACTGAAACCGGACCATTCATCCGATGGCACGTTTTATTTTTCTTTTCTTTTGAGAGCATTGACTGTTGCCAGTGTCTACATGGAATTGCACATTGTCTTCGTTTCGAGGACTCATATTTTCCTTCTTTCCTTTGATGGCATTGGCTGATGATTTGATCTGGCGGCTTTTCTTCAAAATGGAACTGTCATCGATGCTTTGGCAGCATGGAAATTTGTTTTCTTTTCCTTTACAAAATGATACTTGGGGCATGGAATAAATCCATGAAGCCCTTGCTTTCTGTACTGGAAGATGATGGTGGTTTATGGAAATTGAGCTTGGCTTCAGAGTGGAAACGGCACTTGCTGCATTCATTCTGAATACTGCTTGATTGCTTCGCCTAGCTCAGAACTCGAGACAGGATGAATCGAAATGATATTCCCTTGAAACGTCGGTAGCGCCGAATCCCGCTGTGCTCGTCTCTTAAGAACTGAGACCCGAAGTGGGCGTGCTTTCTCTTGCCCTCCCGTACCTATGTTTATTCGGAGGACATTGACCCCAGCTGGAAGACGGTAGCTATGCCGATGCCTTCACCACGGCTACTCCTTCCTCGGTCGCACTTCTCAAACCATCGACTCCATGGCCCGGTGACACCACCGAAGGATAAGCTAAAAAAGTCTTCTTTCCAGAAAGAGTAATGCGCATTTCCTCGTTGACGGTGGGATGGTTTCCCGAGCATTTTTAACTTTTTTGGGTGGTGAAGAAAAGGGGGTTTGGCCTGGTGTGAGAAAAAGGGCGAGGAAGAATGCACTGTCCATTCTAAAGAAGGCAAAATTATAATTTAAGTCTGGAAAGCTTGAGGAAGGTCCATATTCTTAAATTGAGATTGCAGTCGTCAGATGATGCTCAGTATTTAAGATCTGAAAGTACATCTCGCATCCCCTCAAAGACAGCAAGTAAACCAAACCACTTGATTCAGAGGTCACAGAAACACAATAACGGTACAACAAAACATCAATTCTGAAAACGAAAAAAAAAAAAACAAAAAAAACACACCATACACGATCCAGCTGTTTTCGTAAGAGTTTTTCTCGAGGAAGAATCTTCACCCAGCTGCCAGCGGAAGTGGAAAAAATACTCAATACGAGTGAAAAAAAAAAAGAAAACCGCTCTGAGGGATCTCACCTCCACGCCCTTCTCCCCACGGAAGCCAATACGAGTCCCACAACCCAGGAACCCCCCCGCATTCATAACCATGAAAGACATCCTGTAACACACCACCCCATTCTCCCCATTCTATTCTATTCATAGCACCAACCTAACCTTTCTCAAATCCCTCAACCATTCTCAGACGTTCACCTATTGCAGATTGCAGATTGCAGATACGAGATCGATGCAAGACATCGACCCACAAGGGCTAAAGGGCGATGTATGCGGTACTTTGCACTTTCGAGAAATTAAAGTAGGTTGTGGGTTGTGTGCACGCGCTAAAGGAGGATCCGTGCTGGCTGCAAAGAAGACGGAACGGGATGTGGGAGGGGATGTGGTGATGTGCGTGAGAGGGACGGGGTTGTGGTTGGGGGAGAGGAGGGAGGGATGTGCGTGCGTGCAAGGGAACAAGAGCAACGGGGAATCGGGTATCGGGGATGGAAAGGGAACAAGGGGAATGTGCTGGGATGGGATGCGAGGAAAGGTACGGATGACGTACAGTCTGTGCCCGTCTAGATATCCGCATTTGGATATGAATTTTGAAGGAACGGCTCAATTTGTACATCTGTAACAAGTGGCGCTTCCTCTGAAGGAGGGGTCGGGGTTTTTGGTGTTGTTTTGTGGGGGCTGTGCAAGTGGGGTTCATACGGATTAGGAAGGATTTGAGGAATTTGGGGTGAAGCTGTAACGGTGGCGTTGCCTGTGAGTCTAATTCAGTTTGCAGATCGGAGAAACGGTTCGGCTTTTGTCTGCGAGGTCGAGGCCGGATGAGGACGGTATTTGGGAAGATGCAGGCTCTAACTTGTGGCGCGGGGATCAGATGCATGCATGCGAAGTAGGTTATGTACCGGGTACCTGCGCAGATATCATTGTACAGGTACATGTACATACAGTAGCGTCTCTTTTCAGATGAAAACTTGAACTTGCAGCTATCACGTTCCCACCTATCGATGACATGCCCTCCCCACCCCTCAGGTTCCAGCTCATTCACGCGTTCTTATCCATAAGGCTTCGTTCAGCTGTCATCCTCTTAGCCCTTCCCCAAGATTCCCAACTTTCCACGTAGCTTCACACCAGTATCTTCTAGATTCCTTTAATGCCTCACTATTGAATTTAAGGTCATTGTCCGTCGAAATCCACAATCTGTTTGTCGGGACTCGGGTTTGTGGAAGGCAAAAAAGGGTCTTCTTGGCAAGAGTTAGGTTTTGGTGTCGGGTCCTCGCCATGCCGAGGTGAAGATTCTGCTTCTGGTGGTTGGCTCGGATTATTACTAATGAGCGCCTTGTTTGTGGATATTACTCGAGTACGTGGGCGTTATTGGTTGGAATGGGGACGCCGGTGATTCTTTAAGTTGGTTTATTTGGGTAGTTCTTCTTCGGTTCCAAGATGCTGGGTCGAGTAGGTACGGAGGACAGGATCGATAGTTGGTGTTTGCAGTTCCGAGGATGGACTTGTAGGTTCTCAGGGAATATCCCAGGATTCGGACCCTTGGATACAGTATTGATGGCACGACTTACGAGAGATCCAATGGTGACTGACTTGTGCGACATTGATGTTGTGCGAAGCGAGGACGATGGTTCTCGACTCTCGTGCGTTTGACAGTGTTAGTTTGGCATGTTAGGCTAGCACTACTGTAGAGGTCTAGACCAACGTCACCGCACATACCTACCGTGATCCTGTGAAGCCCTCACCAGCTGCCCAAACAAGAATGTCTAATTATGGTGACGGCTGTGATGCCCGTCGAAAAGGGGTGCAGCCGCAGCACTCGAGGATCTTCACATGGAACAACCTTACAACCGAAACAAACGGCATCAGAGCGCAAAACATGAAACGAAACATTTGATCTCGCGCGCCCTGTGCAAGCCGTGCGGTTGGGGCTGGAGTTGTCGTCTGATCTGTCGATGTGGCGTTTTGATGGCATTGACACCTGAGACCTAGATCGGATTATGGCGTTCTGCTGTGGACTTGCTGGTGGAGCGCGAGAAACATGTTTCTTGCACATGACTGGGAGCGTAGAGGATCGTTGCAGAAGTTCTCGGTACGGCAGGCTCATAGCGCAGGAACATGTGGCATTCAGCTTGTGCAAGCTGAATGTCCGTAAGAACAATAGATGCTGTGCTGCGATGCAAGATGCTGTGTGACGATTATTCTGGCTGCATACAACACCTTGAACACAAGCATATTCAAGCTCGTTTAGGGTTGCCCAAGGATGATCTTCTGGAGACTTTACCCAAAATTATATGTTGTGCTCGTGCGTATGGGACTCCTTTCCTGAGTTCTCGAGTTCTGGTCCCCTCTTTCAATTGGTTGCTTACCGGTAGCTGCATAATCCGTACAGCTTTAGCTTCTCAGGGTAGGTCTCTTGTTCCCTTTACAGCCACAAGTCAACATGGACATGCTCTCTGAGTAGTTTTCAAAGAGGTTTCTCCGTGCCGCACCTTCCGGACTCTGGATGTCTTTCTATGGGGGCCATGCCAGCTATGGGCCTCTCCGCTGGCATATCCCGCTTCGCCTGTGGGACAAGGCGATAAGGCGACAAGTGGGAATGTACGAGTTGGAGCGAACGGGTTGAACGGGGAGAGAATGGAGTCAAAGGAGTCAAAGACGTAATCTTCGCCTGCTTTCAGTCCAAGCTTTAGAACTTCTGCAGGTCTAGCCGCCTTCTAGCCTAAGGCCGGAGACTCGGGGGGCTCGGCCATGTCTTTGTGTTCCTGACTAGACCGCATCTTGCCAAGTTACGCGCAGAAGCATTGACAGGGGCTCCCAACTGGGAAATTGTGAGGTCTTAGCGAAGGACGAGCGAGAGACCGTCTAATTAAACTATCGCAGACACTGAGCAAGCGAGCCAATCGGTAAGCGTACGTTGCATGCCCTAGAGTCAACGGCCAACAGCCTCTTGGCAAGGCAGGGAGGGCGAAGCGCGGCGGGCTTCTTTCTCCGGCCTCAGGTTTCAATTTCTCTACACAACACCACGTCGTGAACGCACCGACCTTCGTCTACCACGAGAAGGACTCCCTGCACCCTCACACAGAGTCCATTGAATTGTAGTTGTGCACCCATCACCGCCGCCGCCACGAGCTATTGACATTTCCACGAGCTATGTCACCGAGTCTGAATGTATTTCGCTAACTCGACCACTTCCAGTCTTCCTGTCTTCCAGAAGCGCTTAGTAGAGACACGGCAGAATTCTGCTCTGGCCACAAGCTCTGGCAATTGGACACACGACCTCGGTTGAATCATCGAAAGATCTCAAGCCAGACGCCTTCGCCCTTCGGGGCTTCAAGCCTCGATTCACTTCGATCAGGCGTGGTCCGACCTCTTGTCTCTCGAGCTGGTTAGCTTTGACCGTTCCACGTGCGCCACGTCCGATGGTACCTGGCCATTTTCATCCATTTTCATCCCATGGCTAGCAAGCCAAGCCTGGTCGTACCTACCATCAGCCCCTGTTCACGCCCTACCCCAAGCTGGACAAGGGCAACCAGCTGCCAGCATCGAGCCTCGTTCACCCTGTTCCGAGTCCCAAAAGATCGTAGGTCAACCAGGCTGCTGAGAATGGGCCTCGTCGTGAATTTCTATATATTCCCTCTCTCTTCTCTCTCTCTGTTCGTCATTTCAAACTGTGCTTCTGCAGTCTTTACACTTCTTCTATCTTTTTGATTGAATCTTTTTTTTAATCCAGTTGTTCAGAGCGAACCCTCCACCATGTTGAATCTCAACTACTTTACAGCCGCTGCTGCGGCGCTTACTCTCGTTTCCGGTGTCAACGCTGGTGGTTACCCTGTCATGAAGAGAAATCAGGAACCATCCCAGCCTTCTTGCACCAACTTCACTCCTTTCAAATATGCTGGGTGTTTCCAAGATCCCAGCAACCCCGAAAGGGCTCTTCTTTTCTCTGGTCCTTCCACTCAAAATATGACTGTGGAGACCTGTGTTGCTTTCTGTAAAGGTATGTCATTGAAACAATTACTTCGCTCATTATCTAACAGCAGATAGGAAACGACTATGAATACGCCGGTCTGGAATACTATGGCGAATGTTTTTGTGGTGCTTCAGTCAACGGCCCTCAGGTGGCCGAATCATTCTGCAGCTTCCCTTGCACTGGGGATAATACCGAGATTTGCGGAGGAAACGACTATATCAGTGTTTACCAAGATCCTACATTTCCTACTGTCAACGACTCCGTCATCTCTGATTACAAGCCCTTGGGATGTTACTCCGAGGGAACCAACGGCCGCTCGCTCGCCTGGAGACAGGATCAATTAAGCACTACCAACTTGACTGTCGAGGAATGCCTTTTCGCCTGCAAGGACGGTGGATACTCGTTTGCTGGTGTTGAATTTGGTCAAGAATGTTACTGTGGTGTTGTGTTGGGCAACGGCACTCTGCCTCTGGCAAGCTCCCAGTGCAACATGGCATGCACGGGCAATTCGGCCGAGACCTGCGGTGGACGATCAACCCTTGATCTTTATGTCGCTGTGGATTTGGAGTCTTCCCAGCCTTGCAATGGCGGATCCTCGTCTTCGAGCTCGAGCTCTTCTCCTCCTAGCACTTCCTCGAGCCCTCCTTCTACGAGCTCAACTCCGGCACCACCAACAACAACTTCAACGACGTCTACTACCTCCTCCACCCCTCCTCCCCCTCCTCCAACAACAACTTCAACCACGTCTACTACCTCCTCCACCCCTCCTCCCCCTCCCCCAACGACTAGCAAGACTACGCCTTCTCTTTGCACATCAACGTAAGTATTACTAGATCATGACACTTTCATCTGAATCTGACATAATGCAGTTACACTGTTACCCCAACACCAACCTGTGAATACCAGTGCGGAAGCTGGTGTTCAACCCCCCTTCCACCCTGGAGCGACAAGCCTTCTTGCCTGTCAGCCGTGGCTAGTTGCGAGGTTCAGGTCGCTTCTTGCTTCTTGCACGCTGGATGGCCTGGCAGCTTGAACTGCTTCTCTTTCTCCCAATGGTGCTCGTCTGTCTCCACCTACTGCGGAAATTGGTGCCCTGGTGGAGACTGCCACAAGTCAGGTTGCACATCCAAGTACCCACCAAGTGGCCCATCTCCATCTCCACCACCCGCCACTATCTCCACCTCAGTATATACCTGCCCGGCTGCATCCACATCGGCACCCGCAAAGCCAAGCACCACAAGCTCCAAGCCCTCAAGCACTAGCTGTGTCCCTATCCCCACCAACTCCAACATCTGCCAGCAGCCACACAACCCAAGCAAAGGTTACACCTCCAGCTCTCCCGTTGGCAACATTCATCTTCCATGCTTGACCTGCAACAACGTCTATTCCGACTACAAGGCAGGCAACTGCTTCAAGCTCTACACCTTCGCCGATACCAATAAGTGCCCGTCCTACAACAGATCCAGCCCTGGACAAGGTTGCAAGGACGCCTGTGACAACCAGTACAACAGCTGCATGAACACCTATGCCCAAGGCTGCAAGAACAACGGTTGGAAGCGTGGCGCAGCCGACACGTACTCCTCCGCCAGCACGAAGTGCTTAAGCCAGTGGAACGACTGCCACAGCATCAACTCTGGCGTTTCCCCCAGCAGCCGCTGCTCCAGCTGGAACTCTGGATGGTTTTAGATAAGATGGTGTTGTATTGACAAATTAGTCGCTGGGATGATTAATTAATTGATAATTGTCTGCTTTGGTTCAGACGGTAATTATGGGAGGGGAGGAAATTTAGAGGATCTGGGTATCAACTTTTATGTCGCTCCTTAGATGACACGTTTATGTAATGTTTTGAATTGTAGTATTTAGTTGAGGAATGGCGGCTTAATGAGTAGAGTGAGATTATAAGTCAAAAGATATATATTCTCTTCCTTTCTTGATTCTTTTCTTCTTCTTGAATTCTTTTAGGGGTCAAATGTGAGGTTGCATTAAGCTTTTGCAATTCTCAGTTCATATATGAAAAATAAAAAACGTCAATCACGGTACCACATTTCAACCACATTTCAACCACACTTCCAGCTTGTTAAAGGCCACCAGTTGCTACTACCTCCTTTTCCTTTTCTTAGTTCATCGAAATTAAGGTCTCAGCCTCCAAAGGATATAGCCGGCAGTAGTGAAAGTAGGTATGGAAATAACCACAATGTCGGTAATAAGCTAGCGGGCGGGAGATCCCACACCATGCTTGCAAGTCGGGGGTCGTTGCCGACTATGAATAGGGGATAGGGGTGAAGAACATTTGAAGGAGATGGATGGGGTTGTGCAGGGGGGTTTTGAGAGATGGCCATAGGTGAGATTTAGGAGAGGGTTGGGGAAGTGTAGGCGGGACGCAACCTCTCACATTTCACAAAATAACCCCCCACCCCCCCCCCCCCCCCCCCCCCCCAAAAACACAGATCCAGAATGTACGTTTGAAATGAAGTACGTGATTTATGTTTTTTTTTTATCAAAAACTTTTATTCTTCCCGATCAGAACTATCCATCTACCCATCCATCCATCCATCCCTTCATCCCAAAGCCCCAACATCTCCTCTCTCTAGCCAAACTCCCTATCCTCACTTCTTAGTAGCATCAGCCTTCATCCCCTGCTGCACCCAAGCTCGACTCTTCTCCGCATGCTCCTTCATCTTCGCCGGATCCTTGCTCAACTCCTTCATCCGATGCGGATCCGGGACATGTCGTCCCTTCTCAACACCGGGTCGCTGTAACATGCGTTCATCCCATGCTTTCAGGGCTGGGAACTCGTCGATGTTGACGCCGGACCAGAAGGCGCCTGTTACCCACCTATTTAAAAGAAAAGAAAATTGATTAGTTCAGTTCAGTTCAGCTCAGCGTATCTAGTTTCGGGGTGAGGTAAGAAGAAAGGGAAAATTGGGGGGAGGGAAGGGGAAGGAGGAATAGACGAACCCCCAATGCGCGATATCCGCAATGGTGCACCTATCACCGACCAGATACCCGGACGTCGATTTCTCGAGCTGCGTGTTCAGGACGCCGTATAGGCGCCTCGTCTCGTTCACGTAGCGGTTCACTCCGTACTCGATCCTTTCTGGTGCGTAGCGGTTGAAGTGGTTTGCTTGGCCCTGCATGCTGTGCGTTTTATTTATTCGTTAGTTGGGTTTTCATAAATCAGAAGAGGTAGAGCTCTCTTTCCCTTTCTTTCCCTCCCTGATCCAATTTCCTCATCACCGGAAAGAGAAAGGGAGAGCAAAAAATGAGATAAGGTATGAAAGATACGAATGAGAGAAAAACTCACGGCCCAACCCCCGCATTCAAAAAAAACAACCAATTATTAACCTCCCAATACTCCCTCGTGCCCCTCGGATAACTAATCCTATGTTCCGTATCATACCTCTCCACCAGATACTGCTGTATACTCCCGCTCTCAAACAACCTTATCGTCTCCCCATCTGTGAATCGATCCGTGAGAGCGGGGATCCGACCATTGGGGTTGATTTCGAGGAACCAGGGCTCT
Organism: Hyaloscypha hepaticicola; assembly: GCA_002865625.1. NCBI lineage: Eukaryota > Fungi > Ascomycota > Leotiomycetes > Helotiales > Hyaloscyphaceae > Hyaloscypha > Hyaloscypha hepaticicola. Next base: position 283,714 of record KZ613485.1, read on the forward strand.
TTTTGCGTGTTTTTGGAGATGTCGATTTTGTGGACGGTGTAGGGGAGCCCTAGTTCTTCGAGCGTGATGGAGATCTTGATCCCGTTGGGGGTTTGGGTTGTGTAGAGATGGATGTCCGGCCCAGAAGTGGAAGTGGAGGAGGCCATGGTGGGGAGTTTCAATTGGGAGGTGAGTTGGGTGAGACGGTTGCTCATGAAATGAAAATGGGAGTTTAGGTATATATGGCAGGGAAGGAGGTGGGAGTGAGGCTTGAGAGAGTTGCTCCGTATTATAATCAAGTGAGCTTTGAGGGAGGGGCAGATGGAAGCTACCGGTACCCCACTCCGTTGACCTCACTCCTCGGCAAAAGATGCCCATGCTTGGTAATCTAAGGTAGAGTCACGAGATGTTTACTGATCAAGCTCTCTGTTCTGCTGTGAAACGTTTCTAATGACTGGGACGTGGAGAAAAAAGAGTTCTTTGACTGGGTTGATGTTAGTTGGTTAGATGCTGAGATCTCAATTCCGATTTGGAAAAGGAATAAGATCTATATCACGTGAGACAACCTCCTTTCTTCTCACCACTTCAGGTCTGGGCAATGGACGGCATCAATGATAATACGGAGCAACGAGTTTATTTCCTTCTGATGCTAATCTAAGAAACACCAGAGCAGTGGAGCAGGATCGCATCCATCCCAGCACTCGTCACCATAAATGGAAAGGGAAAGGAAACGCAAACGCCTTTTCATGCAAAAGCTCAATAGCATAATTCCTACATCAGATCCCATACTTCCCCCCAATCTGCCACGTCACTTCAATCACTTATTTCGGAGATGGGGCGGGACAAATTTGCCAGGTGCTGCAGAAGGTCGGAGGGACTCGCCAGAGGGTGCTGCAGGGGATGGGGCATCCTCACGGCCGTTCTCTCCTCGTCCAGAGCGACCGCGAGAGAGAGGGGCGCCGCCAGATGATGGGACGCGGGAAGATGTTGGTGCTGGAGCATCACCGCCGGTAGCCTTGGCGGCTTCACGGTCTCTCCAGGATGGCTTCCCACCCGCGAGGGCGAGGCGTGGCGGGCCAGAGGCAGCAGGGCGCTCGTTGGAGTCTGTACGCTCCATGGGAGCAGCGCGACCCATTGGTGAGGCACGAGACATTGGTGACTCGGTGCGAGCAGATGGGACCTCCTTGCCTTCCGCACGCAGCTTCTCCTTTTCTCTCCATCCGAGCTTGGCACCTGCCAGAGGCAGAGGAGGTCTGACACCGCTGGTACCGCTGCTGGAATCCTGGCGCTCCATGACTGGGGGACCGCGAGGTACTGCCTTTGCCTCTGCGCGGCGGCGTGCGGCTTCCTCAGCTCGTCGCTCCTGAAGTGCTGCCATCTCCAGTGCCTCTTGACGTTCCTTTTCTCTGATAGCCTTCAGTTCTGCAAATTCAGCCTTCTTCTTGGCTTCGCGCTCCGCCTTCTCCTCTGCTTCCCTAGCGGCACGTTCTTCTTCTTCCCGCAACTGCCGCTCTCTCTCTTCACGCTCTCGCTTCTCACGAGCCTTGCGATCTCTAAACTCCTTCCTTCGAGCTGCCATGGCCTTCTCCAATTCCCTCTCAGCATCTCGACGGCGCTTCTCGAACTCATCATGTCTTCGCTCGACAATGCTCTCCCGGTAGCTTTCGTAACGGCTAACCAAGCGGCTCAGTCTGTGCTTCAGCTCAACATTCTCCTTGTGTTTGGCCTCGGCTTCCTTCAGAGTTTGAGCTTTGGTCTTTTCGTAAGCTGCTAAGTCTCGTTCCCGTTGCTGAGCATAGTCTTCTGGAAGCTTCTTGGCCTCTTCTTTCCGGAACGCTCGCTCGAGATGGTCGATTCGCTTGCCTGTAACTCGGAGTTTCTCATTGATGTCGTTCTTCTCACGCTCCAATTGAGCAAGCTTCATAGCACGGAGACGATTGGCATCAAGGTTGTCCAGGTCATCGACGTCGATGTCAATAGCCTTAGGCCCGATCTTGAGATCAGCAATTTGCTTCTTGAGTTCTTCTTTCCGTACCCGGTCCAGCTCAGCCTTCATACGCTTCTCTTCACGTTCCTTTTGTTCCAACTTGAGACGGTTATCCTCAGCTTCTTGGAGTTGTGCAGCCTTGATGCGTTTCCGGGTGGCATCTTCCTTTTCTTTCCGTGCTTGGATTTCGGATGCTTCCTCCTTTCGCTTTTGGATGATTTCTTTTCGTGCCAGGATCTCTCGATGTTCTTGATCAGCACCAGCTCTTGCTCGTGCGTAAGCCGCCTCTCGAGCTTTGATTCTTGCCTCATTGAAGGACGGATCAATATATTGACATGTGACGTAAAGGGACTTGGCCAATCGGGCTAGCTGAGTGCGAACAATTTCGGATGGAGTATTTTGGAGTCGCTGAACGGAAGATGTCTCACTTTCGGCAGATCCGGAACTAGAGCCGGCGTGGACAGCCTTGGTTGACGAGAACACGTCAGTGTCAAAGCTGAGAACACCAGTAGCATGGTCCATTCGAATAGCGAGATCACCTTTCTTGTTTCCGTTCATGATGAACTTCTCAATGGTGTCTCTGGTGACTTGGAACGGCTCGGGGAACTTGGCAAGGTTTTCAACAAAGGCAAGATCAACAGTTTCGTAAACTTGTGACAACTGTTGGAATAGTCTGGTAAGGATAACTTGTTGAAGTGGAAGAACGTACTTCTCCATCTCGGCATCGGCGCCGATCTGAGCCAGAATTGGGGAGATCTTCTGGCAGATGGAGAGAGGGTGGAAGTCGACTTCGAGAATGTTGTAAAGCTCGCGAATCTCCGGACGGGCACGCTTCAGAAGACCCTTACTCATGGCATCCTTGAAAAGGACGGCACGAGTGGGGGCCTGGACCATACCAAGAAGGTGGGTGAGACGGGAGTTTTTGTTCTTCTTGGCTTCATCAATGTCAACTAAAGCACCCCTTGATCTCGAAGTGCTGATAACAGGAATGGCAAGGGCTGACAATAAGACGAACGAAGCGGCCTTGGAGAGATCGGCCTCAGAAGTTGCTGGATTGTCTGCCTTCTTGCTTTGGCCCGCGGCAACCATAGCGGCGGATTGGCGGAGGAGATTGTAGTATCTTGACCAAGCGGCAGCGTGGAACAGGTAGTTCTCGCCAACTAAGAAGATTCGAGTCAACTTCTCGTAGTAATTTGCCATCATGACATTCTTCGGTGGTCGCTTGCTAAGGTTGAGCAGATTGTGGATATCCTCGACACTTCGGAAAGCCTCTTGCCATAACTCAAGTTCAACTGCGACATTCAACTGTTGAAAACGGGTCTCCAGATGTCTTTGAAGCGTCTCCGGCTCGTTGAGGTTGATAGCGTGCATCTGAGCAGAATACTTGGCAGCCGTCTGAACATGATTTCGGAGCAACTCGCATAGTCTGCGGAACTCAGTCTTTCGGGTGTATTTTTGGCAGAACTCGAATGCCTGCATGGCAGTGCTCTGATACATAATCTCCAATCGCGCATTGTTCCTGAGGATATCGAGAACGGTTCGATATGTCTCCCACAAAAATTTCAACCACGGCGTGACAATAGCACGATCTGTGCGGTCCCTTGATTGTTCGCCCGATACGGTGGAAAGAAGAATGGATTCTGGCGTCTCAGAAGCTTCCAAATCGTCGACAGTGGAGGCCGTGGTTTCGAGTGTGGACTGAACCTCGTCTGCCTTCGCTTGCGCAGTCTTCACCTTCTCTTCCGCCAACTCAATGAATTTCTTGAGAACAAGCTGTAGATGGTTAGCATTTACTCTAATATAAAATGAACCGAATTATCCTGTAGCGTACCTCAATCGTGCCAACGTTCGTATTTTGTGAGATGTTCTTGTATTGATATAAGGCATCCTTTGCTAATTTTCCCTTCTTTTGTTCAACGGATTGCTCCACGAGAAGGAGCATAACCGGCTCCAAGGAGGCGATGGGAACATTTCGTGACCTCTTAGATGTGATGTGCTCGTGTAGGAGAACTAATGCCGCTTGTGACTGGCCGACGCCCATAAGCTCCAGGGCGCGCTTGAGGACATTCTCCGGCTTTTGATGGGGTGGAGGAGGCATCTTGGGCAAGATCCCCTCTTGGGTGATTGATTCTAGGTTGTATTATGTGCTGTGGTTGAATGCCGTCGTCGCGTATTCGATGTGGACCGTTGGGCGAGTGGTAAACACCTCTCGGCGGAGGACGGATGTATTTTGTTCGGCGGATCGAATTCAACGAAGGCGAGCGCGTACCCTCGAGAATACGATGTCGAACGTTGTGGAGGAAGAGACGGAGATAGGCACCCCTCTCTGGATTTTCTCATCTAAGTGTGGGATCGCAGCGTAGTCACATTTCTTTCGACTAATTAGCCGAACACGTGAAGGCTAGAACTTACGCTAAACCTAATACTCTCCAAATCACCGCCTGGTCGAAAGGAGCACCAGGAGCTGTTCAAATTACCTCCGAAGACTGAGGGACGCTCACCACGGCACAATCTCATCCACCGCTCCTCGTCTCAATCACCATCAAAACACGTCGCGCGAGTCGTCGCAAGCTCAGCTATCACAATTGGCCCCACGAGCCTCGGTCGGTACGACAGATATTCCCTTCGCGTTGTGGCTAGATAGCCCACTAATCAATGGCTGCAGGTATTAGGAGTCCCGATACACATCAGCCAACAATACCTTCACCATGCCTTCAGGATACTCCTCACGGGAAGATCCCGGCCAGATGAAGAAGAACAAGCAGTCGATGGCAGATCTTAAGCTACGACGTCTCACAGAACTGAACTCTCGTCTTCGGGAGGATCTGGAGAGAGAGCGCATCCCGGTTTCCCAAGCCGCAAAGAGGTACTTCACCTTGCTCATTCCTGCTATTTTTCCATAGATGATTACTTTTGGTTGCGACTCTCGTTCGTTCCGCATCTCTAAATCTTCGGGGAACGTCATATTGTATAGTAATCTCGGGCTAACGGCTACCATAGCATCATTTCCTATACCAACAGCACAAAAGATTTCATGGTTCCGTCTATCTGGGGTAGCATTCCAAAGGGAGAGGACCCATATGTTGTTCAAACCTCGGGCGGTAAGCTTAACCCACCTGTATGCCTGCATGTCCCAAGAAACATGCTGATCCGTATGAGGTTCATCAGGTTGTTGCACCGTGATGTGAAGAATCGACAAATCAGACAAGATCGATACGATAGTCGAGATGAAAGAAGGGCGTTCATAGGCGTATTCGGATTAGTCTCTGCGATAATACCTCTCTCAAGCGTACATATCAGCGGTTGGGGTCGTGTTCTGCTTTTAGGAGGCTGGAAGAGAGGCTTGTAATGGTCGCGGGAGCAACTTTTCATGTGTATAGTTACAGGATTCTCTCGGGTTGTTTCAGGCTAGAGCCTTCAAAAATTCATTTGGACAGGTAGTCATAGCATGATCTTGGCTGCATTGCAACTTAGTCCCAGGACACTGGTTCCATTTTGGTGGAGCAAGCTTGAAGCGATCGGCCAGGAACAGCCGATCTACCAAATCAACCTTACCTGATATCACGTATTAACTCTATAAATCAACATAACCCGTCCACAGATACCCAATACAGTCTCCGACCTGATTTCAAACCCCATTCCAAGCCATCCGCTCACCTCCTAGATCGCTCCCCAAAGCGGGGCCGAATCCGTGAGGGAGCACGCAATGGCGGATTTGTCAGTTCGATACCCGCGCGTGGTCATCGAGTTCTGTACGGCCTGCAAATGGAATCTGCGCGCTGCCTATGTGCGTCAATATTCTCATCTTCATCCTCATTTCCTCCTTTCCTGTCTATCTATCAGATCTCAAGCTGGCCAGGTTTCGGCCCGGGTCTCATGTATTTCCCCGCAGTCTCAAGATGTTTCCGTTGCGGACCGATCCCGCACTTCTTTCCAATGAAACAATGAACTCGCATTTTTCTTGCGTTACTTTTTTCGAATGAGTAATTCTGATATGGTTGTGTATAGTTTGCTCAAGAGTTGTTGCAAACTTTTGGCACGGATTTGGGAGAAATCTCGCTGCAGCCAGCAACTGGGGGCATTTTCAAGGTTCATCTTTATGATGAGGAGCCTGGTCCAACTGAGGTGGATGAGGCAACCGTGGAAGAGCACCTGTTATGGGATAGGAAAGCGGAAGGTGGTTTCCCAGGTATGAGCCCTTCTTGTTTCCGCAAATATTGCCCTCAAATCGAGTCCCAGACCGTTCCCACATGCGGAACCTTTCCAATTATGCAGCGTGTAGACTAACCTTTGCACCCAGAAACAAAAGAGCTCAAGCGCCGAGTAAGAGATATCATCGATCCCAGCCGTAACCTCGGCCACGTTGACGGGAAGAAATGTAAGTTCCCCGTTCCCTCGCCTCTTTCCCCCAACGCCATCATGTTTCCATCCCACCTCTACACTCTCCACACCACACTCACTCACACTTTCTAGCAATCTCCTCGGAGCAGGAGCCTCAGCAACAACAGCAAGCCTCACAAAACCCAAAACGCAGCAGCAGTCCCACCAAACCCCAAACCTACATGGGCAACCCACCCATTCCGCGCGCCATAAACCGCCTCCAGCACCTCTCAGTCCAAGAGTCTCATCCCAGTGCAGAAAGGAAGTTCACTCCCATGGATGTAGATATCGAATCCGGACCCATGAGCAGCAAAGGAGAAGGTGAGGTCTTGAATTCGAGAGGCAAGATTGTGATTACTGGTGATGGGGATGGAGATGGTTATTGTATGCCTGGAGGGGATTGTGGCTGATGTCTGGAGACTGGAGGGTATGGATGATAGTGTAGATCGGGATTTGGCTTGGCTGTACACATTGTTTGAGCTGAGGGATGGAGAGCCCGGGATACTGTAGATAGTCAGCTTTGTATGGAATAAGCTTCTTTTCTCAGATACCCCGACTTTCAGAAGGGTATATAGAGATTGGCCTTTGCGCTGACCCTGCAAGCTTCCCTCAAGATCAAGCGTTTCTCTCAGTTCCTGTTTCATGTTTCTATGCGCTCCATTCCCATGACAACGAAGCAAGTGATATCACCGTCCACATCATTTCCGAATCCCCAGAGCCATCCAAAGTCTTTTCAAATCTTGTTTTACCCTGCGTTAATACCTTGAACAATAACTACAGCCATACACTACTATGGATTAGTATCGAAGAAAGAAGCAAGTGTATTATTCAATGGAGATCTCCTCTGAAGACAACTTTAGGGCGAGAGTAGAGTTGGAGACAAAACCTCAGATCTGATGATCTCTCAAAACGTCCTATTCCAAACCTCTTCAACTCCATTCTCGACAATGTCTTCTTCCCGGAAGTAGAATACGCCAACCTTTACTACTACAATACGCAAGGTTTCCGTATTCGAGCCTAGCATATCTCATAACCGTTGCAATCTCCAGGCTTCTACCCTTAAATTCAAGAATTGGGTCCGTTTCAATCCACGAGCTTGTTCGTTCCGAGTCTCTCTTTCAAATGGAGGATTTGTGAGAGCGAGGGGAAGGGTGAGGGAGGGATATGATTCTCGGCCTGTCAGATAAGAAGCGGCGCTCTGAAGAGTGATAAGACAGGGGCGGGATAGACGGAGAGAATGGGAGGGACAAATATCACTATTTCCCGCTTGATTATTAACTAAGAGGTGGACGGAGAGAAGCTGCATCATTTCCTAGAAGTATAGTGTTTCCAAGCTGCCTGTTAACCGCTCACGTTCATAATATCCGTAAGTGACGATTTGGATATACTCAAATCGTGTCAAAGGACAAAAGAGGGGAGGTGCTATGGATGTCCCCTCGTAAAGTGAGTGAGATTTTAATGAAGTTCACAAGTAAAACTTATTTCTTTGCATGAAGTAAGTGGTTGCATGTAGAGACTAGGTCATAAGAACGACGTGTTGATGATATACTGACCTTTTGGGAAGACTTGCGGTGATGAGAGGCTGTCTCATGTGGGATAGGAGCTTTCTTCTTTGGGTACTGTATAGGGAAGAAGTGGGAGCAGGCAGTATACTACAGCATATCTTTGGAATTTGAAATATTGGGTGTGAAGTGCTGCAGTCGAGAATAGCATTCTAATGAAGGCACTTCATCATGAAGGGAAAGAGGTCACGGGTTGACAGGTGAAACTCCATCGAACTGAAATTGTACGTGTTTTGATATAATAAAGCTGACAAGCCAAGAACATCGCAGTTGAGAACAGCTGAGGTCAAACAGGACCCTCGCGTATACAGACCTCGGGTCAATGCCCTTTGCGGCAGGAGCAGCCCCCTGAACGCCACAATATTCCTTGGCCCATATTGGAATCTTGGCAAACGCCACATTCCCCCTTCCATTCCGCCGCAATCGAAATTCACTCGATTGCTCCGTTTTCCGCTCTGTCCTTTGCAGGATCAGGACATGAAACGTTAGTTGTGGAGCAAACATTGGCATAGCAAAAGAAGTTTTATATAGCAAGAACGTCGTCAATTTGAGATAGAAACAGACCTATAAAAATGTAAAATATCAGCCACCTATACTTTCATTGCAAGGGTTTACCTTCTTCCGTCTCGGGACTTTTTGCTTTTGTACAGGATGTGAATGGGGAATGTGGCAGTCGTGTTCGGAATATCGAATGGTTAGCAGTGGCTAAATTGTGGCGGATGGCTGAATGTTTGTCTTGAGCAAGGTATGGAAATGTGAATGTGTGATTTGATTTGAGTGTTTTACGATCAGTTGCCTCATTATTGATGGATATATTGATTGTATTACGACGTATTGAGGCGGGGAGCGGACTGGCATATTGGCAAGTTATTGTATCAAAATGTTCGAACGATGCGATTGTATCAACGAACAGGCGAGCACGTTGGAATTGTTGCTGTTCAATCAGTGTTCTGTCGCAATGCGAAATGTAATTTGTTGATCACGAAGGTTGCTTTTGTGCTCTTCGAATTTCTGCTTCTGGCGACTAAAGACGAAGTCGAGACAGATTCGAAAGGCGTTATGGCCGAAATTCAATGGTGCGATGAGATAGAAGCTCTGCGCAAAGCTGCATAGTGGTACATGGGGACATGAGGTGCTGAATGTGAGGGCCCTTCGATACTCCAGGGAAAAACACCGAGCTCCACTGAATGAGCTGATCCTGTTCTGAACCCGCCCGAACTGACCGAATGTCGTGCCGAAGAGACTTGATGAAAAGCAAAAAGGAAAACCCCTAGCATCCGTAGAAAGTCATTATCGACACCGTGAGGTCGCTCCGATCCGCCGATGAAAGTGCTAGGCACCCGCTTTTTTCCGCCGCTCGAAGCTTTGGACCGTGATGAAGACAAAAGAGAATTTAATGCACAAGTGGAAGTGCACCTGCATCAATGAAAAGCCGCAGATCCAAAGCCCTTGCCGATGTCGAGATCGTGCGAATTTAACGAGCAGGGCGCTCGCCACCTATATGGGTCAGCAATCAATATTCTCGACGGGAGAATCTCTCTTCATCGTAGCCTCTACCTCCGTATGGTTCCCGAGCCTCTCCACGAGGAGCTGGATCACCATAGGCGGCTGCAGGCGGAGCCTCGCGAGCGGAGCCACGGTCACCTCCTCTCTCATAACGATCGGAGTATCCACCACCGCCTCCACGTCGGTCATCACCACCTCGGCTGCTGTATCGGTCATCACGGGCATAGCGATCGACTCCGCGAGGGGCGTAACCGTCGTCGCGATCTCTGCCATAGCCACGGTCACGATCATCTCGGCGGTATCCGCGATAGTCGTCGCGTCCTCCGTAGCCTCCGCCTCCACGGCGGCGATCGTCATAGCGGTCGTAACGGCCTGGTGGTGGGTGGCGTGGGTCATCTTCTGGTGTTTTAGTTAATTGTGTAAAGCAAGGGGTCGGGAATTGCTTGCCTCTCTTCGGTGGACCAAAGTACTTGCCCGGAGTTGGGGTACGAGGTCGGGAACGACGAGCCTTCTCGATGCTCAAGGTACGGCCCTCAATGACCTCGCCCTGAAGACCATCCTTGGCAGCATCGGCTTGCTCAGCGGTCATCATCTTGACGAAGCCAAAGCCACGAGACTCCTTGGTATGGGGATCAAGCATGATCTGGCACTTCTCGACGTCACCGTATTTCTCGAAGAGACGAGTAACCTCCTGCTCAGAAAGGCGAGGGTGGATACCAGTGACGAAGAGGTTGGAGCCTGGGTTGACTGCACCATCATCTTGTGGGGGACCGCGCTCGCTCTTTACCGGGCTGCCAGATGTTAGAAAATTGTGTCGAAACTAAGGTGAGAAATACTGACCGACTGTCCGCATGGCCATTGCCGTTGGGAGATGCAGAGCGTCGGGGACCACCACGAGGGCTGTCATTGCGACGGGTTGGACGGGGTGAGGCGCTGCGATCGCGCTCGTAACGGGGAGCCTCGTCTACGCGTCCGAGTTAGCATCGGGTTTTCAGAGAATATAGACTGGGTGCAAAGCTCTGGGTGATGAAGGGACGTTGACATACCATCGTAACGAGTGCCGTTCTCGTTCTCGTAATCCATGGAAGCCATGATGAAGAGGTTATTGGTCCGAGAGAAGGTGAGGCGAAGCTGAAGAATGTGTTATGTGGACCAGAATGTCGAGTCCAAGGAACACAGAGCAGGCGACCGCTCGAGTACTGTAGACCGTTGAAGGAAGGGTATCTCAAGATGAGATGGGGATGGAAAGAGGTGATGATGGGGTATCACTGTGGGAACGTTGATGGTGTCGTGTTTGCGAAGGGAGGATTGAAATATTATTCCGAGCGCATGCCTAAGCAGGCGAATCGCGCTAAGTATAAGCGCTAAACCTAAACGAGACTCCCAAGCATTCCCACGAACAGCTGATGTCTTATAAATAGGGATGTCACAAAGCTGGAGTGAATGCATGCTTCATAGCTTCAACGTGTATTGGCACAAGCTTTCGACTAAACTTCAAATCCAGGACAATTCAATGATTAACATCACCCTTGGCCATCTGATTTTGGGTAATGAGAGTTATTGAGATATTGCCAAAGTAGCCATTGAGCCTAATCACAACTCGTCACTCCTGCCGGTGAGAAGGTCAGAGAAATCTTTGGGCGCTTCGTCATCCAAGAAGGATAAGGCCTGTACCGCTTTTCCACCACAAGCTCTCTCCAAGGCCAGGAAAGCGAAGTGACCACCAACCACGGGGCGAGCCTTGAATGCAATTCCTGGGAACCCTCCGTCTCCTTCCGTGTCGTATAAGTCGGTAAGCGGTGAGTCTAATCGATTTGTCAATAAAAAAAAGCCTCAAAACAGAGCCGAGGAGCCATGATACACATACCAGTAGAAGTCTCATTTACCCAAAGCGCTATCGATTGCACCACCTCTTCCCGAACCTGCTTACTTGCAACAGCAACGGCGAAAAATTCCCAATCACTCTTTGTGTATAGATGTCTACTGTCCAAAGGTAGCCCGTATCTCTGGCGGACGTTGTGGTACCAATCGCTCTGAATCTTGTAAATCTTCTCGCTGACGAAAGCGGTCTTGGAAACTGGATCCCTGATAGGCTTCTGTGTAGATAATGGCTTTTGTGCAAGGCCATCATTCAAGTCCACAGTAGACGACGGGAGATGGAAGCATAGCAGCGAGTCGGCAAACAAGTTGTAAAGGGTTGTCCAACTGCCATACCACGTGTACGCCAACTTGGCATGAGTCCCATCTCGTGAAACTGCGAATTCTTCCTGCCACTTCTTGATATAGCTTTCGGAGACGTTGCGATAATACTTTGCATCTACAGTTTCCCCAACAAGCTCTGAGATCTCTGACATTGCTCGAATGCCAATGATGCCCTTCAAGGCAAGATTCGTTTGATTTGCTAGCCAGCCAGCAAAATCATCGGTGGATAGTTGATTGCTTGGAATGAGGGCCTCGCGGACAAGGTATCCCGTCCACTGCTTCCAAAGTCTATACGACCTTGAGATCCATTGGCGAGCTTGCTTCTCCCCCTTTGCCGAGATTGGTCCACCAAATGTGTCATCCATTCCATCAGCATCAACGTAGAGAGAGAACTTTCCTCCTTCAGTTTCGATATATCTAGGGTTCCCTTCAGCAGACCAGATGCTTGCTGGCTCAGTGTCGTATTTCAGGGAGTTGACCAATGCAAGTCCCATGATGAGCATGTTCCCACATTCCTCGACAGGCATGTATTCATCTCGGCCGTCTGGGTGCCCAGTGGCATTTGGAAAGCTTGATCCAAGATCATGCATGCTGTAATCATTTCTGGACATATGGTTAGCAAATGATCGTCGAAGAATCTTCACTTGGAGCTTACGGATATTGACCACTGAGCTGATGCTCAATGAGTGGTTCTAGCAGCCACGCCAACCATTTCGGATTGGTGTACAAGAAGAATGGGAAAGCCGGGTAGATAACATCGACAGTATTCATATTGCCATCTGATGAGATCTCCTTGAAGAAGATAATCGGCTCATCAGGTGTACCAGCAAAACTGGTAGCACCCAAAACTTGGCGAGCACTTACTGCAAGAATATCCTTGTAGTCCTCCGATCCAGATTTCAAGGCATCCTCTTCAAGCTGAATTGAATAATTACTGGCCAACTTGAAAGCAGTGTTGAAATCATGATAATGCCATTCGAGCAGCTCATCGGCTGAAGCGTAGTACGAAGCCCATAATGGCTTCATCAAGGTCATGCCCCGTGCGGAAGCAAATTGGATAACTGGATCTTGAATATGGGCCACTGTAAAGAGCACACTGTCGTAAGATTGGCCACTTGTTGATGAAGCAGTGTTCAATTTGAAAGACTTTGAGAACGCAAAGACAGGCTCCTCATCCATGATTCCACGGAAGTTACCATCAACAGTGTTCTGCAGCTTTCCGGTGCGCGAGAAGCGGTTTCTTAGGAGCGCAGAAGTACCAGCCTCATGGTTGAGATCAGAAGGACCAGTGAAGTGCAATGTACCCCATTCTCCTCGATCCCAGTCCTCAGTGAGCAATTGTTCAACTCTCCTCTTGACTTTCCAGGTTTTGAGGCCTTTCGAAGCTGAAGTTTTGGTATGGCTGAGCTCCCAGACAATTTCATTGCCCCTGTTTGCGCTGACCCATAAGCCATTTAGGTCAATGTATACATCGATATCAAAAGATCCAGTAACATGTACTGTCAAGTATGAAGCAGGGATAGCTTGTCGTAAGGTCGATGTTGGAGTAATGGGAGAGAGGAAGGATAGGATAATCTCGGCAGGATCTAGGTTGTTACTAGGAGCAGGTATCTTGTATGTAAGGTTCGTAGTAGAAGCATCAAATGTAGCTCCAACGTAAGTTGGGTAGGAAACATTGAAACTGCAGAGTTGTTAGTCTCGATCCCGAATATGTAGCAGGAGATCATACTCTTTCCCACTCTTCGGCAGAGAGTCGTGGGGCCTGCCTACGAGTGGAAAGACTGTGTCTGACTTTGGCACAGCTGCAAGAACGGAGAATCCAATCTAGAGACTGCGTTAGCCCTCCATTCTGCTGTCTTGAGTTAATTCTGCAAACCTCCTGTCCAGTCCAAAATATTGGCCAGCGATCCCAGGGATTACCTCTAGCCCATCCCAACCAAGTACTTAAATAAGGATTCCGGACGAAAAGGGGTAGAACGGGCGGATGCAGCGAAGAAGCTTCGGTCCCCACGGCTACAGCCGCAGCTAGGAAGATGGTCGTCCAGCGCATCTTGAAGCGTGGAGGTTCCTGAACCTGCTGCGAATTGTGAATAGAGGAAGCTAATGTCGAATCACCAGTGCATGACACGTCAACCAAGATGTAATGGATTGTCCAAATAGCACTCAGAGTGTTGTAAAATACAAAGAGAAGGGTAAGAAAGCTCCGTGGATCACGAGAGCTAGTTGTTGTTCCAGTCCCCGCTTAGAAGAGCCAAAACATGCGGGTCATGCGCCCGGAATGTCTTGAAACGTGCAGGTGGGGAGCTGTGCCCCTCGACTCCACACATCGAGCATCCTCGGCCTATTTTTATGCAGCATTTATGCAAGTGGTCATCATTCGGGGCAATCCTTCCACGAGACAGCCACCCAATGCGGGGGTTGGTGGAAACAAGTCCGCTCGATACCGGTGGGGTGGCACAAGTATGATATCAGCAAGCGTTTCCGTTGCAGTTGAAGATTCAGGTAAAGTTATATTATTCTCTGAGAGCCATCTGAGCATACAAGATGTCAATGGAAGGCAAAGTCGTCGCGATCTCTGGAGGCGCATCTGGCATTGGTCTTGCGACAGCTAAGCTCATCTCCTCCCGAGGAGCAACAGTTTGTATCGCGGATGTTGACCCGAAAGCTCTTGAAGGGGCCAAGTCTCACTTTACTCCCCTGAATGTTCCTTTCACCGTGACCAAAGTCGATGTAACCAAGCGCTCTGAAGTGGAAGCCTGGATCGATAGCATCATCCAAAAATTTGGCAGATTAGATGGAGCTGTAAATGGAGCTGGAATCATTGGCAAACACCACGGGATCACTAAGTTGGCTGATGTGGAGGATGAGGAATGGGATCGGATTATCGCGGTTAATTTGACGGGATTGATGTATTGCTTGAGAGCGGAGTTGAGAAAGGTTTCAGATCATGGATCGATTGTCAATGTTGCTTCCATTCAAGGTGTCATGGGTACCTTTCTCCTATCCGCGTTTTGTGATTCTTTTCAACTGATATGGTTCAGGTTTCCCCGGAAGTGCAGCTTATTCGGCAAGCAAGCACGCCGTGGTTGGATTGACTCGATGTACGGCGAAAGAAGTAGGTGATCGTGAGATCCGTGTTAATGCTGTCGCTCCAGGGTCTATCGTGACCCCTTTACTTCTTAAAGCACAAGAAGGAAATCCTGATGAAGGGAAGAACAACCCCACCGCCGTAAAGAGGAACGGGACTGCAGAAGAGATAGCTGGTATCATTGCTTTCTTGTTGGGACCTGAGAGCTCCTATGTGACTGGTTCTGTGTATGGAGGCGATGGAGGCTGGAATTGCTAAATGGTAAGGATACTTTGGGCAGAAAAACGGTTAGCAATATCATATCGAGAGGTTTCATTCACTCAACAAAGCAGGAAGTACCTAGGGTATATAAGGTGGCAAGGATTTCTGTTGAAACTTATACATATTTCACGTTCTACTTGAGCGGGAGAGGATAGCAAATTACCAAAGAAGTCAATGGTCGCCTCGCTCTCTCTTATCACTTATGATATTATTTAATAAAATATGGAAGAGGTTTAAAGTCTTTGTTGTGTCGATACAGTAATGTTGGCCCGGAGAAACTACAGTCATATGCGATATAAGCGCTTTTTTGAAAATTTACCGAAAAATCAGTACTTACCTCGTTTTTTCCACCTAAAAATACCATTTTTGCTGTAACAGCCCAAATCCACCACCAATTCTCTCCCAAAACACCCATTTTGAGGCTATTCGTAGTCGTAACTGATCAATCACGTTCCAGAGTCTAAAATCTGCCAAGATACTATCCCGAAAGTGTAAAATGACGGCCAAAGTTACAGCTAACGTGATAGCCAATACTATAGCTAAAGTAATAGTTAAAGTAACAGCTATTGCCGCCAAGGCGAAGGCTACCAGAGCTCGAAACAAGGCCATTGCCGCTCGAATCGATCGAATCCTTCAATCCTTACCACTTTCGACTGCTGGCCCTATTAGCCCTTCGGGCCCTTCGGAGACTGTAAGCTCGAATTCAGCGGTAGAGCTTGTAATAGCTCGAGCAGATAAGGCGAAGGAGGTGAAGGTCATTAATAGATAATATAATTATAATCCGATTCTATTCGCTATAAAGGATTATCTCGATTCTCGTAAGTCTTGTATTAAGTACTTACTTATAGTCGATTTTAATAGTATTACTAGATCGAGATGGGATTTCTAATAGGAATATATATAATATCGGATTAATATATAAATTGAAATAGATTCTATAGTATATCCAGAAAAGCGAAAGGATCCTTTAAATTGGAAAATAGAGTACGGGAATAGGACAAATCCTAATTGTTAGTATATGGATATTACGGGATATTAAGACTTCGAGAAGGTATTACTGAATAGAAAGTCTCAAATAGTTTGGGTAATAATATATATTTAATATAGTATTAAATTTAATCCTAATAAGACTTCTCTATTAGAAGAGAAGATAATAACGATAATATTAAAGGCTGAAAAGTATACTTATTTAATTAATATAGCGGGCAAAGACCTCTCTACCGATTCGAATTCCTCCGATTCCCAAAGCGATAGTTATACTCGATTATTGAAATCCGAATTAATTCGAAACTTGAAAAAGAAGGCTCAAAGGAAGCTTATAAGGCTTAAGGCGAAAAAGGAACGAACTCGATTAAGGGCTCGTATAACTATTATCTCTTAATAGTATAGTGAACTCGAATTTGTAGTGGCATCTCTAATAGGGTATTACCTGTAGGAGTATAAGATTTAATAATAATAGTGTTATATGTGTACGCAACTGCTATACTGTAATCTCCATGGAACCTGTTAGGAATATCCGGTAATATCGAAGCATTTTGTTATTGGGAAGACGGATTTGATAGTATAGGCGAAGGAGACCGAGAATAATATATTAAATAGGAATATCAAAAATCCTCTATATAATATATAATCGAAGTGGACACAAAACAAGAATATAGTAGTGGAGACGAGATATTAAAATATAATTTCGACAACTCCTTCGATAAGCTTTAATACTATATTATCTGGAATATTAATTCTCGGGAATCCGAATTATCCTAGTATATATATAATACTCTTTCTGTAATTTATTAATAATTCAGGGTCTATTACTAGTCTTTTCTAATTAAATACTATTTCGAAATAATAAGAAGAGGATATTAATCTTCCAGTTTATAAATAATATCAGGATTTCGATAATATCAAAAATTTGTTAAATCAGATAATATTCCCTATATATCTATTAATACTAATTTGTCTTTCTTTTGTAATTAATAAAAGTGTAAATAGTCATGATCTTTGGAAAGCTTTTAGTAAATACTATTTAAATATAATTAATATATAATATTATTCTTTTATTATTTAGATAATCTCGAATTATATTAAGTATAATTACTATCCTGAAGACTTTTTTATTTTTAATCTCGAATAATACCAAGAATTGGCAATATCTTATAATATATAATATAGAATTAAGAGTATAATTACTCTTTTTTATTATTTATATAAGAAGAATCTTGTAATTACGAAAATGGAGGATATTATATTAATATTTACTTTCTTGAGAGAGTCTATAATACTAATAATAGAGGGAAATATTAAACTCGAGAATAGGCTAAAAGATATAGAAGAAGAGGATATTAAACCGGTGGATTTAGAGGAAGAAGAGGGGATAAAAGAGAAGTTATTATCTCGATTAATTAAAGAGAAGTTAGTTTAAAAGTTATTATCTCCAGAAAATTATAAAGATTTGAGAAGAATATAGCGAGAAAGAGGATTAAAAGAGAACTCTTTACCGATACTAATTCAGGTGAATAGTGGAATAATTTTGTCTTCTTTAATTTCCGAATCTGAGTGGGATATAAAGAAATGGTCTGAAGAGTTAATAATATAGATAGAGAATAATAATAGAAAGGATAAATGAGATTCTATTTAATAACTTTATATCTTTTAAACGGAAAATGGATAGTAATATATATTAAGAATCTAAAAATGTAATTTTGGGTTTAATTAGTCTATAGTGTGGAATATAATTAATTTTTGAATTTATATTATATTAATATAATAATACCGAGCGAGAGATTACAAGTGATTTATATAATAGTATTAACGTTTTATGAATCGGGTAAGTGTGAATGGGGCTCGCTTAGTAAATTTAAAGTTATATAACTGACTATACTTGATATTACTAAATCTTATTTTTACCTCATAATCACGTGAAGTGCTTCGGATACTCTTCGGGAATAACTTATATAATTGTGTATACTTGTCTTATATAAATAATATATTACTCCATTTTTAATAATTAATTAAATAATAATTACTAATTCAATTTGCTAAATCTAAAAACTATAAGTACTTTTGACTGCCTTTTTACTTTAAACCAAGCCTATATATTCTATTATAATTAATGTAAAAGTTATAATAAAATGCACTTAAATCTAAATATTAAGTATACACGAGGATTGAAGACAATTTCAAATTCTCTAAGAGTATATAGAATCTTATATTCTACTAATACTTTAATTACTATTAATATATACCCTTTAATAATTGATATTATAGTACAAATCACTTCAGGTATATGTGGAATTATCTATAAGAGTACTAGAATAACACTGGCCAAAGCTAATCTTTTAAAATCTAGACACATCAGGTAACTACCCAATTACATATCTCTTTAATATTAATAGTATTTACGAGCTTATTTTACGAGATCCTTTATTTATAAATATATTAACTAGTATATTATTACAAGATATTAGAGGAAGTAATTACCGGGAATGGATTCTTGATATTAATCGGGTACTAATTAATACTTATTTAAGGGCAGGAAAGACTATAAGATATTATATTATAGTAGAAGGATAAAAATGGAGATAAACGGATACTATAAGGGATATTATAATTAGATATTAACGGGATTTGGCAAATTAGTAAATAATCTAAACTTTATAGTCATTATTCAATGAATTGATATTATACTAACAGTTTTTAAAGTACTCCCTTACTCTCTTCCTGATATCCTCTCTATAGTCTATCTTCTGAATTATCTATTCCAGGAATAGCTAAAACCCGTTATAATCTATTCTCCTGTTCTTATAGTAATAACGAATAGTAGCTTTGAGGTCCTTGAAACTCTCTTCAATTGAATTAAATATAGAATAATATAGTAGGAGATATTCGATAGTAATACCTTATAAAGTATATATCTCTTCGATTTGGGGATTATAGTAAATTGAGTAATTATCTATAATAATAATATTACGAATATCTATCTTTCTAGAAGGATTGCAAATTAGTAAAAGATGAAATTCTAGCCATTCCTCGAATAAAGTAATTATAATTAATTCCTGAAAAGTGATTATTTGAAGGTAGTTATCAAGAGTATATACGGGAAGTACAGACTAATATTCTGATTATTTTAATTATCTCTTTGCCTGTACTTATATACTAATTGGAAACTATCTGTAATATCTCTCTCCTATTTTCTTATTCGACACAGATTCATTAACAAAAACGAGTTATTTACTCTTCTATCTTATTAATTTATCTCTCTAAGCTTATATTAACTATTTATCCTATTAAGATATAATATAATTAACCTTCTTCTGGGATAATCTTATCTTCTTGTATATATATAATATTTGCGATTAAGAGAGTTTAATATTAAAAATATTATATATTTTATCTATAACTTCGTTTTAATAGAGATTATTATCTTAATCGAGAAGTTATAAAACGAAGTATATAACTTTATTATTAACGGTTGGCTTATATCCCGGTTATACTCTTATATTATAATACTCTACTACTCCCATTTCAAGAAGGATACTGTTTCGGTATTGTAAAACTGTATTATATATCGTATAGAACGCTTTTATAATGGCCTTAAGATTAGACTTGGCCGCTCGAGTAGTCCTGATTGTATTTCGTATCGCTTCTATCTTCCGGGACTCCAGTTGGGATACTATAAACTGTGAAAATATTAGCTCGAGTATTAATAGTATTAATAGGTTATATATTATACGATTAAGAGCGAAGATTGTAGTGAGTTTGGGCTGTTACAGCAAAAATAGTATTTTTAGGTGGAAAAAACGAGGTAAGTGCTGATTTTTCGGTAAATTTTCAAAAAAGCGCTTATATCGCATATGACTGTAGTGGCCCGTTCCGAGACCTTGGAAGTCAGCGAGGCTGACAAACCTCGTCCTTCCAACCCTCACCAATTCCGCAACAGAAGATGTCTGCAATCCGAAAGCTACCAGCGCTTGTTCGCAAGCAATTTGAAGCTGCTCAAGCCTCTGGAGACTTGACGTTCTTCGAAACAAGGGTCTCAGTCCTCCATTGTGAAGGCCTTCCAGAATGTACCCGAATTTCGAATCGTCGAACAAGCTGCTAATACCACTCAGTTCCAACTCCGCTTCTCTCCCGCTCTTGCAAATAAGCCCAAATCCCAAAAGCCCCCGAATTCGAAGCCAATTGATCCCTTTGAGAATCCGCCCAAAGGTCTATTCATCACGGACATACCTCCGTCCCACTTCCTCGTCCTCAACAAATTCCCCGTAATCCCCGATCATTTCATCCTGGCAACGAAGGCCTTCAAGCAACAAACCGACGTGCTGGAACAGGATGATCTTGAAGCTGCCTATGCTTGTTTGAAGGCGTACCGGGACAATGGCGAAGAACTATTTGGCTTCTTCAACAGCGGGGACGCTTCTGGTGCAAGTCAACCACACCGACATATCCAATTTCTCCCCGTCGAGTCAATGCGAAGTGGCATACAAGAAGGCGTCAAATGGGATGTGTTGGCTGATAGCCTCATAAAAAATCCAAGGCCAGGTAACAAGGTGCATCCCATGGGCTGATATCATACTAATCGCTCCAGCTCTGCCCTTCACCTACTTCTCCTCTCCATTGCCCGAAGATCCAAGCCCTGAAACTCTGCACCAAATCTACAATTCATTGCTTGAGCAAGCCTGTTCTTTGACAAAACGCACCATAAAGGACGATGGCGAGAATACTGGTTCAGAGAAGACGTCACCCATTTCCTACAATCTTGCTCTCACAGACCGAGCAATGGTCTTATGTCCACGAATGTCAGAGGGCTTGCAAATCAACAGCGGTAATGGTGACCTAATCGGACCAATTTCTCTCAATGGCACCATTCTGGGCGGAACCCTTCTGGTGAAAACTGAGCAAGAATGGGATGCCCTAATCAAGAATGAGGAGAAATTGAAAGATATTCTCCAGGCTATTGGCGTACCGTCAGCCACAAATGAAAAGGGAGGGAAGTTGTAGCCTGAGTTTGCAAAGTGTACGACTTGCATTAAGGTCTATAATCAAGAACAGCAATGCAACCGAAATCATAAACACACCATTTTACACCAAACGCACATGCCATGCAAGCAAACTCCAGTTTTTCAGCACAATGAACACACCGAACGCAATGCAAGTAACGCAATCCAATCCAAATACTCACACATAACACCGACGATCCATATCACTTTCTAAAAGGAGCACCAGGAGATGTCAGCTCTCAGAACTAGCTTGAAGCTCATCCCACCGCTTCCGACAGGTGGCATTGCCAAAACAGTACGACCCGCCGTTATTGGATATATATTCAGCGACTTGCTTCCAGGGAACCTTGCACTTAGTTGGGTCACCGCGGGTGAGCTTACGAACTGCCTTCTTGAGGAGTCGGATCTATCTGAAGGTCAGCTAAGACAAAGTTGGTCAAAGAGCACCACCAACTCACGTCATTTTCATCCCATTCAGGCTTCCTCACCCTGGCTGCCTTGTGCTTGGTCAAAGTACGGAACCGCCCTCGCAAAGTCGACTCTGCCTCGGTAAATTTGCCTTGACGACGGATTTCCTTGTATGACATACCAGCTAGCTTCGACCGCACCAAGAAGTCATCTTTGGCATCTCGATGATGCGTTGCTTGCGCTGTTGCTGACGATTGAGGAAGGCTGGTCCGGGACGACTCCGGTTCTGGGGTCACAGGCTTTGGCTCAAGCTTCTTGGGTCGTGGAGTAGCTACTCCAGCCCTCCATGACGATGAATTCCTGGTACTTGGCGTGCTGTTTGGCGTAGGACTGGATTTCCTACGGCTATTGTCTCCCGACTTGATGACCTTTGTTGATCTCTTCTTGGTGGTCTCATGTGACGCGAAGTCGTTGCTGGGAAGGACTGGCATGATTCTGCGAGAACTTGGTACCGCGTCGGGAAGGATCTGGCGCTGTCTGTTGGAACGAGTTGATGACTCTACAATAGCCAAGGCCTCTGCTCCAGATTGATCGGACGATTCATCACTGCTGCTCGCCACAGTATTTAGGCCGGAGAGCTCCATCATGCCCTCTTGACTTGAACCAGATGAGGATGATATATTTGAAGAGACATTCAACGTCAAAACCTTTGGGGATATTGTACTTGAGGCGACGGCTTGTGCTGTCCAATCGTCAGCCACATACGTGGTGTTGTTCCAAAGATCACAGTACTGCTGCTGTGGTTGGGTTGGGTCTTTCGGAAGAGCATCGTAGCTTAGGGAAAGCTCATGAGCAACCTCATCTTGGTGGTCATTTTCCCCCGAAATTTGCGGCCACCAACCTGTCTTGGTCGATGAAGTTTGGTCGTTGCTGAGGCCGGAGATGAGTGATTGAGGATCAACAAATGTGGTCATGGGGGAATAATTGCTATACGCTGTGCCCGGGCTGGCTCTTTCCAGGTTGAAACTAGCACCAAGTGACAAGGGGGCCTCCTGAAAGGACGCTTGCAAATATTGGCCAGAGGAGACGGGTGTGAACGTTGTGTTTGACTCGAGTGAGGTTTGGTATGGAAAGTCCTTGAGTACATTTCCTATTTTAGAGAACTCCGCAAAGCTGCCACGTCCACGTCCAAGGCTCCACTGAGGGTAGTCATGACCAAGCATTGGGCTTTGCTTCTGGTGGAAATTCATATCAGATGCTGAATCCTGGTAGGGCTGCTCCAAGACGGTGGGATTCTTTTTAGGTTGGGACTGGGACTTGTGAGTGTATGTATGTGAAGAAGTCTTCGAACAATCGACAGGCTGTATTGGAAGTGCCAATGAAGCTTCTGGGAAGTATCCAGCATAGGGGCTTTGAACCTGTTGAAAATCAGCCAAACGTGCATCTCCACCTCCGAGGACGTATTTACAGAGAAGTTCTCGTTGCCGAAGTCGTCTACCTGTTGGTCCCAGATACTGGAAGTCGAAGAGGCCACGGGCCTGCAGACACTCCAAGCGTTCACGTCGTTGTTCGTCATCTCAACAAGTCTTTGATGCACTAACTCCGCTCTGTGGAATGGGATAAAGGCTTCGAAGCCGTTCGAGACAACCCGGGGCTCTGCGTTGATAAACATTTTGGTAACGTCTCACCGCTACCCCGTCTTAGTGTCAACGTAGCTTTGCGAATGTTCTATTCCCACGTCGAAACGCCGGTGTACATAAACCGCCGTCAGCCTCCTGCGTATGCAATGCAGGTAGACCTCCAAACGGCTGACTTCAAGCGGTCAAGTTAATAGAGACCATAAGACTCAAGCGGTCAGGCTATGGAAGATCTGTACTATACAGTCTTGGGATTCCAGAGAACTATTTCTTTCCAATGCGGCGCCAATATAAGTGGACAACTCCGTGGTTCGGGACCTAGAATCGATTTTCCGATGATGTCCTGGCCTGTATTCCTTGGTCTGATATGCTCGAAAGATATTTTGCCACAGCGAGTCACTTCTCCGGGTTACCATGCTGTATTTGCCTCACCGCCAGCAGAGCAGGAAGTGGGATTGCTCACCTTGGGCTCAAGTATGTTTCCACCGCAGTACCAAACTTTTTGAAACACCCGCGAAAATCTACTAATTCCTCTTTCTTATGGACAGTTGCGCGGTCTCAAAATATGCAGAATAACTTGGAATCAAATGGGAAGTATTTAACATGATGCGAGTGAGTTCGCACACGTACAGTTTATATGGTTAGAAGTTGAAATGGGACTTATACACCAGGGATGGTGGATCCGAGTGGTACTGCAAGCACACATGAGACGCTGGTCTTCTGGATGTACCGAAGAAGCCGGCCGGGAAGATTTAGGCCTGCTCCGCATTTGCTATCAATCTTTGCTCCTTGCTTGCCATTCTACTGCTTGTTCAATCTAAGGAATTTGGGAAGTCACGGCTCCCCGAGCCTCCCGCCTCCTACCCAGCACGAACAAGGTCTGGTTGAGGCAGTTAAATCTGTATCTGTCATCTTTCAAACTTGCTGAAATCTGCCAATAGCATGACTGATCCTCGACGAGTCTGCAATTTCTCTCATTGGCCAGGGCATCAGGTGGCTTTTGCAGGAGGCAAAGTTGCCATCGAGGCTAGATCTTACCACCAGCTCTGCTGCACGAGTCCGCGGGTGGTGACACAGGCCAGATCTGCGAATGAACGTGTTCGCCAGTCTCACGAATAGGTGAATGTGGTACCGGTTCCTCATGGCCCATCTTCAGCAAGTAAGCTGCCGTTTCTGACATGGGCAAACTGAAGGCTGCTTGCATGACAGAGCCGAACTCGCGCTGTACGACACTTGCTGCAAACGAGATCTGGAGAACCTTACCGAATATGCAGTGTTGACCGCTTTGACCGCAACGGCAATCCATGCCTGTCTCTGAAATCCGAGTTCCCGGGCTGGAGAAAATTCCCGCTGTGGTGCTCAACCTCTCTCCGCCGGTGCAACAGAACACTTAGACCAGGAAGCAAGCACCAGCCTCAAACACACGGGACCACCGCACGTCTCCTCGCCCCAGCCACCTCTCTCGTTTCATCATCTTCCAAAATCCGCCGGTACCAGCCATCGGCTCGCCGCCTAATATTCTCGTGTGCAAGCCACCCGGCAGATCGCACCAACACAAACGGTGACACAGGGTAAGAATGGTCTCCTCTCACCCCGGAAGGCTGCATGCCTGCAAAGCATGTCTTAACGTCAGGTCTCACATTCTCTCCTTATCCTCACATGCGACGAAATAGAGAGAGTAACCCAACGTGGAATCTCACGCCCATATGCTGATCCGTGGCCACCATGATTCAGACCCTTCCTTTTTACCCCCACAAAATCCAATCATCGGATGAGTATCACGAATCAGAGGCCTCCCGTCTTGATTACGTATTTCCTAAATGGACTCGAGGCAGGAAGCTTGGGTGGAAAGCAGTCGGTTCCTTTCCTGGCGGTGACCACTGTGATCCGTGAACGGTGGAAAGTTGGATATGCTCCGTGCCTGGTGAGGAAACGTGGGGTGAGCTGATGCTGAGCTAGTGGTTCGGGCTGAGGCTGTAATCGGATGGAATTCGCCTGGAGATGCAGATGCAGATGTGGTAACCTGGTTACGTTCCCTGCCAATTTGTTGCCCAAAGGTGTCATCATACACGTGATTTGAAGCCAATGCAAGGTTGTTGGCGGGATGCTGCTGTGCATGTGGCTGCTGAATTGGAGAGCCGTGATCGGGAACTGAGATTAGTTTCCTCTGATCAGGATTCGAACATGACCGAATCTGATGTCATGGGAAAAAGACGTCCCGTCATGAGTCAAGTGTCGTTAGTGCGAAGACCCATCGAGGTGTATTGAGAATCAGAAATAGATAGATGCATTCGTATGAAAGCGGTGCTTCATGTGGAAGAGAATCCATCTTACGTCAAACGGTTTCCAAGGAATCAGTCCAGCTTTCGAGTATTCGCATCAGACCCAATATGAAACGGTATCTTGAAGAAGTTTAAGTGTCAGGAAAAACCCACCCGCGATCCACAGTCGAGCTAAGTAACTACATCCAAAGAAACAAGCCAGAATGAAGACGTAGAAAGTAAACTCGTGTCTGTAGTGTCTCGCAGAGATGACGAGGGACAGCATCGTTGAGACGGTTTTGCGTTTGCGTGATGTATTCATCGAGAAGAGTAGGTCCCGTAAGTTTTGAGTAGTCTGTGGGAGCTCGGCCGCATTTTCAACCTCCTCACTGGAACATTCAAAGCATTTAGCCTGAGCATCAAGTGAGGAACAGCCGCATTGTTTGACCAAGATAATTTCTGCCGACTGCTGCCAGACCTCATAGACTTTTGGTTTTGGAATCCGTGTAGGCACCGCATAACGATCTTTCCATACTTTCCAAAGTGCACATTTGGAGATCCGATCTACAGACTCGTTTTTCTCCCGTTCCTGAGGCCCATGGAAACGGGTCCATATATGAGGTGCGGCCACCTCATCAAAGAATACCTTCATTCTGATTCCAAGCCCAAGATCATAAGCTTTTCCGATGTGTCTGGCGGCCTCAGTTCGGAGGTAGTCTTTGAGGCTCAAACCGAGTTGCTGAACGAGTCCCAACCAAATTGACATAGCAGATGCCAACACCTCTGGCGGGCGGTCTTCACCCATGGATTGAATAATGTTCAGCACCAGTCCGTCCAAGAGAGTGTGCTGGTTGCGCCCTCCAGAATGAAGCTTTGCACCGTGGGCCAACAAGGTTTGGATGGTGGCCATGGGCGAGGGAACTGGTTGCACGGCGGGCTGATCATAGGAGTTGAGAAGTTTGTCATACCAGCTCCAGACAGCATACTGAAGCATGGAAAGCTCTACTCACGATCAGCAAAATTTTATTTCCGTATCCCATACGAACAAACCCTTGAACTCGATGAACCAATACCCGAGCCGAAATTGCCACCATTTAGCACAAGGTGCATCAACCGCGATTCCACATCGAAGAAGAGGCTCAAACAATTTAGCGGACAAGTCCTCTCTTTGAGCAATAAAAGCTGCTGCTGTCATGCCTCTAGGCGTAGCATAATTGAGATCCACTTCATATTCGTCTTGGTTCATTAGCCACACCAAAGATTCAGCGTTGTGCATTCGGGATGCAGTAACGATAGATGTTTCTCCAATATCACCACTTTGCATTGGGTCATTTCGCCCTTGCTGAACTAAGACCCTCACTGTATTGAGGCTTGCATTTTCATCATCTCTGGGATGGAAATACAGTCTGTACATGTTTCGTTCATTGGACTGTGTAGCTAATAGCAGAGGTGTTTCTTGTCGTTTTGTCACAGGATCTGATGCCGCGCCGAGAGCAAGCAGCATTTGGCACATATTGGTTTGGTGCGCTGCTGCTGCGCACTGGGTAAAGATTTGAAGTTAGTAGAGGAAAAAGTCAAGCAAGATGGAGCTCACATGTAGTATAGTCCACCCATCGGGATCGACGTCGTTGGGTGATGCGAGACCATCTTCAAGGAGCCTTCTCACCGCTTGTAGATCTCCACGGCTGGCGTACCTAAAGATGGGGGACCATGCAGGCCGAAGATTAAAAGTCTGAACTCCAGCGTCGATGGAAGTATATCTTTGATTGAAAGTGCATTCCAGTATCCTCCAAGATGTGATCTTAGGCAAGAACGTTGCAACGATCTTCAGATGCGAAGGGCGCTTGACTATGTCCATTTGCGCCAACTTGTCGATGACCGACTCTTTTACGAATCGCACGCGGATAGTCCCAAAACTCAGGTGCAGCTCATACATCGTCGTGCCGAGGTGCATCTTCTTGAAACGTCTCTCAATAGTCCTTGAGAAACCTGAACCGGCGGTCTGGGTCGATGAGGACTGTTGAAACTGGTTCCTGTGAGGTCTTGGTATTATCTGGGTTAGTAACCGCTGCAAAGCATCCTGACGTTGCCTACCCCGAATTAGTTCTCGACGAGAGTGCTTTCCATATAATTTTCGGAGCTCACCCGTTTTTCAAGCATTGATACATGATCAATGTGCTTTTCGCTCTCTCAAGCTCACTCCAGTAACGAGACAATTCCTTCTCCCTCAAAGCCTTCCTCAGACAGACCCACTTCCTTCGAGCCCCGTTGCGGTTCAACTCTTGATCCCATTCTTTTGACAACTTCTCAAGCTTGGCGATACTTTCTTCGCAAACGAGAAGACAATCATTGCCCAGGCTGCCTCCATCGTCATTTGGTGAGTGCGAGGCTTCAGGCTCGATGCTGCTTAGCAGCGCACCAAGTATCCTGAGTTGGGATCGGATTTCCGAGACTTCGGTGGGAGCGTCTTTGACAGAGTCCCAGAAGTCGATGAGTCGTTGAACATTGTCGGCAAGTTGTAAGGCGAGGGAGACGACGGCGAGAACGCTCGAGGCCGCGGCTAAGGCTTCCATTGTAGGAAAGAACGGCTTTTGTAGCCTTCCCGCTTGAGAGCCCCCTTAAGAAGTTCCTGGGATTTTGGTGCTTAGGTACTGAAATGTAAGGAATTCTCTTCTATCGTTCCAATTATCAAAATCCTTGATTTGATGATATCGTGATGAGAGATAAGACGGCTCGAGCCTGGAGGTGTCGAGGTGAACCTCAACCTTCGTCGGGCGTCAAGGTGGCTTAACTCAGCCATCAGCATCATTAGGTTGGTTCGGCCCCTAGTCTTGCCTGTAATTTATCTCTGCTCGCTTTGGAGGATTCCGCCTTGCGCCCATGTTGTTAGGAGAAGCCAGAGTTCAACAGCTCACAAACCTGGAAGGGGAATGCAATCAGGCGACCAATGGTATCTCCTTATTTCACCATCTTAATTGAACAACGATAACATCGAACCATAGATTGAAAGCAGGGAGCTTGATTAATTTAGGTTGGCCAAGTCATTTCTTTCGGTCCAGAAAAATTCTGACGTCTTCTCTGCGAAGAAGCCGTGTAACATCCAGGAGAGCCATCCATTGCTCAACACAACCCCACCACAAGTCACCTCATGCAGCCTCACTTCGCTGCAATTAGCGTACAAGAACCTCGCAGCATTATCGGATTTTTAGAAATCGCAGATTCTGAACACATATACGCGACTGAAGCAAAGGGGTCAAGAGTGTGATAAATGGGGGATGAAGCAGCTGAGCACGATCGCAGCTTTTGGCCAGACGGTTCACGTGAACGACATGAGCAGAGATCCCCAATCGATCAGGAACTTGGAAGTGATGAAAGACTTTCCGAGGTTTGGAATCTATGCTTTGGGTGGCAAGCCCGAGCAGGCGTAACGGAGCAGATTGAGAGACCTCTCGAGTTCTATAAAGGACTTGATTGTATAACCCCAAATTTCCGCAATCAGAGTACTGTTAACCAATAAGATAAGCTTGAACATAGTTCTAGAGCTCCAGTGGAAGAGCGATCGAGTCGTTCTCATAGAGATGCCAGATCGAGATGACTCAAAAGGGACTCAAAGTTCTTCCATCCTTCATAGTCTCGACTTTGTATGCCTTGGCCCGGAGTCGTGTTATCACAGCTCCATCGTTCCGTCCAAGGAAGATACGCTCTATGGTAAGAAGTAATGGGCCTGAACGGGCAGTCTACGTACTAAAACAAACCAGAAATTCGCTACAATATTCGCGAAAACATGGCCTTCGATGTCGAGGCCTGTAAGCAAGCTGGCGATTTTCATAGGGTTACGTTGGTCAAGTACCAGCAGCTAATTTACTCTCGCTACTCTTTGAAACAAAAGATGTCAACGTTCATTGTTGCAAATGCAAGGAAGACAACCGAGCGGCTCATTTTAGAATTTACGGGCCTCTGCAAGAGCTTGGCACAGGCGATTCACCCCTTCAACCTCCACCTGGCACTGATGTTCGACAACATATCTGCGAAAGGCAAGATAATGGAGAAAAATCTGAAGACACTACTTTCTATTGCGAAGCAGATCTTGAACGGAAACCTTATTGCAATGAAATTGGTCGAAGAACTTGGCAACTACTCGCAATAACTCCATGTATTGTCCCGCGACATGATACTTCTCGAACAACATAACGATCGAGATCTGTCGAACGTCCGAAACCTACTTAATGATATGGTTAGGCTAGAGAAAGAGGCGAACAAGCTCGGAGAAGAGTACGCAATTGATCGTAGCCGTCACGATCAAACCCGCGACGGACTCTGTGCTTGCAGGACTTCTGCATAGATAGAGATAGGAGGTTGAAGAATCGGAAGCAGAGAGTCCAGAACCTCATAGCACTGGTAAGACAATTCCATTCGATGAAAATTAACGATCGCTCATACACTCTCTGCGGATATATCTGTACAATCTCACAGCCAATCGCGACAGCATCACGAGCTTGAAAATTGCTGAAGAGAGCACAAAAATTGCTCACGGGACAAGAAGGGGATAGCAATTCTATGAATACGATCGCGACTCTGACTATGTTGTATCTGCCAGCTACTTTTGTGTTCAGCTTCTTCGGGACCAACTTCCTCGCCCTCGATACGAACGGCCCCGGCAGGCCAAGCTTTGGTGTTTCCAAGATATGGTGGGTGTATGTTGTGACTACGCCACCGTTAACTCTGTTGACGTTTGGAGTATGGTTTTGGTGGATGAAATGGTATGGGAAGCAAAACCGCACCCCTCCGGTGTGAATTCGAGTCCTTTGGTTCCTGGAAAGAAACAAGCTCAATATTCTTCTTAAAGTCGAGAGCCAGAGACAAAGAGAACTTACGAAGGACCAAACAAAACTCTACGTTCCGCAAGAGGGCCAGTAGTAAATGAAATCATAACGCCTTGATTATCATTAGTCTTAAGAGTCTATGTATTCTTCCCAAAAGGAAAAGGCAGGTGTCTTCCGCCCTTGGTAGCGCCATCCTCAACCAGCGGCCAGCTATTCGTCTCATCTTCATTCAATTCCAAAAGTTCCCCAGACGCTGCCCCCAGCGCAGCTTCAGGGCACCACTCATAAATCTGATCCGCTCTATCAATCTGCACCGTCTTGTTGATACCGTGGAAACCCAGTGGCCTCTCAGCCCATATCAAATCGACCGAAAACTCCGAAGCCACCTCTATCGTTGGGAACCGTCCACCGAGGTCCTTCATCTTACGGCAAAACCACACATCTTCATACCATCCATCTTTCGTCCCTTCAGCGACATCGTCCGCAATGTTATACATGCTCACGACCTTCCTCGCAAGCGCAACATTCCGCAATGAGAGCCCGCCGTTGTAAGCACCCGGAACCCAAGGATGATACGCGCCGATAAAATCGTAGTCGAAGAAATCCTCTACCTGCCGCCCACTGTTCGCACACAGTATGCTATCCGTCTGGAAGTTGAGCATATATTCCGCCGTCTCCATCTGATCCCAAAACCATTTCGAGGCGAGGAAATGGCTGATGCCCAGGTAGTTGCCCAACCATGGTTCGGTGGGAAGCTCGATGATCTTTATTTGCCCGCTGGCGACCATGCGCTTGAAGGGTATCGAGCTGTGTCCAAAGGCGGAGAGTGCGCTGAGGGTTGAGGCGCGCGTGAAGAAGAGGATGGGCCATTCGGGGCCCAGGACGCTGGCGAAGTGGAGGATGAGCGGGATCAGTGTTCGTACTGGGCGCGTCTCGACGATGACAGCCACTTTCTTGTCGATTTGGAATGAATCGCCAGATGCTGCGGACTTTGAAGAGGGAGTTGCGGTGACTGTAGGGCAAGCTGGAGCGAGAGGCGCGAGCAGACTCGAGATTGATCGGTGGTCTCCATTGTTGTCTGCTGTTCTCCACCAATATGTTGTCCCTGTGATGATGAATACGAGGAAACAAGAAAGAGCGGCGAGTGTATATGGCCGTCCCTTCATGATTGCGAGGTTCACATATCGTGAATGGAGTGAGGGGAAGAGAAAGACAGAAAGTTCAGAACGGACGCGCGGTCGAGAGAAATTGCAGGTCGTGGCAGATTACAGAAACCCACCCGTCCCACTGGGTTAGCC
This sequence comes from Hyaloscypha hepaticicola, assembly GCA_002865625.1. Lineage (NCBI taxonomy): Eukaryota > Fungi > Ascomycota > Leotiomycetes > Helotiales > Hyaloscyphaceae > Hyaloscypha > Hyaloscypha hepaticicola. The sequence continues at coordinate 315,102 of KZ613485.1, forward strand.
TCAAGTACAGTATCCACTCACCGGACTTGGCATTATGACAGAGGGGCTGTGATTACCACAACCCAATACAGTAACGCACCCCCGCCGGTTCTGCAAGTACATAGTAGTCCTGTAGATCACCAGTATTCAACCACCGGTCCACCAATAATCTCCCTGAAACGGTCCTCATTAAAAAATTTGATTGGGTGCAAAACGGATGGCAAAGCGAGAAATGCGCCAGGAGGGGTAATTTACAGCTTTCCTCGGCCTCACATGGGACGATGATCGCTGTCCTTTCCTCGGCGATAGATTGTGATGCGCAAAGTATATCCTCAGAAGAGTTAAATGGAATCTCAAAGTGGCACAATCTACTGTCTACAGTATCGTTGACCCGCATGAAATTGTGCAACCTTGCCCCTGCTCAGTGGGAACCAGCCCCGGCTGGACAGGCTAAAGTTCGTGATTTTAGGGCATTTCGCTAGGTAGGAAAAGCCTCGTAACCTTTTCGAACCCACTTATTTTATATTTGGAATTTGGTTGAACGGCCTTCTAAACTCAATCTGACTTCTTTTATCGTTTGCGCTTGAATTATATGAAGACTTCGTTAATAGTTGTTGAGAAAACTGTGAGGTAAAGTAGGAGACTTCTGTTTTGCGACGCTTGGTCCTTGGAAACCTCGTAGAAACACTAACTTTAGTCGGTAGGCTTGTACTATAACGAATATATCCCGATGTTTTATCCGCTCAGGGGTAAAAGGGGCAAGCTCAGAGACAAGAAACAAGGCATAATATCTGAGGCAACTTGAATGATTACTACACCCCTCCAGCATGGATTTGATTACTTCCCCAGCTCTGTCTTGCCGCTGTCCTGACGCTCTGGATGCTTATTAGGCTGCGGGCTTTTGCCTGACATTGGCGTAGGCTTCTATGCTATGACTCCTGGATTCTCGCTCCTCTGTTCAGAAGTAGATGAGTAGAAACCTGTCAAATAGGAATATGTGATCCTGAAACTGAGTGATGCAACAGTAGCGAGAATAGTGGCTACTGTCATCTCATCCTTCGAGTCTGGTGACTCGAATATCCTATTTCTGGAAAATTGCAGTGTGTCTTCAGAATCCTGTTAAAGAGAGGGAATTAGCTGTCAAAGTCTCAAATGTTTGAAAACACTTGGCTGCAGATACAACCATGTGCTCTCTTGAAATAGCTAACTTCCACTTGATGCTGCGCCAGTGTTTTCCTGTTGTCCATGTCAAGGTTTGATTGTTCCCGGCGTCCCAATGAACAAGTACGTGAAAGGGACTTTAAGCTTCGACCAATCGTGTAACACGCCAGTGTGCTCTTTTGGTGTTCTTGAGAGGGTACTCAAGATCCGCGAGAGGTTCGCCGTTCCCTTCGATCCTCAGGTGGCATAGTAGGATTGGGATCTCAAGAGTCAGTTTTCAAAGTGAGTAAAGCTTGGTGATGACTTTCCACACAAGCATTAAAAGCTGCTTCTGATTCACCTGCCCCGGCAAATCTTTTTGGTCTCGGAAAAGGATGATAGCATGAGAGAGCGAACGGATAGTACTGAAGTGCGGAAAGCACTTGACTTGGCTTGGCGAAGTCGAATAAAAAGCTGTCTTTGCGGAATTTTTTCCTGCTCACAGTAGAAAGGCTCGTGGCTGAGCTGATAAGAATGACATACCCGGAGCAAAAATCAGCAGATACAGCATTTCTGAGAACCTATTTCGGCAATACTAGAGTCCTGTGCTCGATTTTTACAGATATAATGATAGACCGCGAGGATTCGAAAACTGATGAATCCTGGGCTCCACTCGTAAAGCCTTGATTCGGATCTGGAGTGTGGCCCACAAGAGGCCACACTCCACAAGAGGCCAGTCTTGTATGTGCTCTTGAATTACGAGGACTTGAAGCTAAACTGGAAGTTCGAGAAAGCTGAACTTTGACCCATTGTCCTGGGTTTAATTGGGGTAGAGGCGATTGCGGAAGGCCAGCTGAAAGACAATAGCTCTCAATATTTGGTATGCCATTCAGTTGGTGCAGCCGAGTCGACCAAGATTGCAGGTCAAAGTCCGTTTATCTTTTGCCTTGTGTGAACGTCAAATGAATTGTGCTCTCGAGAATGCGATGTTATTTTGTTTCTAAAATTAGTTTCTACACATTCCGGGGTCGTTCTTTAGCGTCTTGGCATTCATAATTACAACCACTCTTCTGTCTACAACACCAGGTACACCAAGATGTCAACGTACAGCCTTATATACGGGCCGGTATTGTTATATGCTTCGGGCGGAGGGGGCGTCAGTCAAATGCGATTGCGGAACGGATGAGGCTATGGCCACTTATCGCTACTATGCACGAAGACTTCGGCGCACATTCTCTCAACCCCTCGTCCAGCTCCTTTCGATATGCGTCCTCTTGTTTTTGGGGATACGCTGGGTCCTACGGCACAATCATGACGATGATGGAGCCTACGCCCCTGTTGCGAGACCAGTGAAATCAGTGGAGGACTGGAGAATTGACTGGAGCAAGCTCTATTACGCTCAATATGTAACCTCCCCCGAATACCTCTGCAACGCGTTGATGGTATGGCACGAGATCGAGGAAATTGGAAGCCGCGCGCAGAGGCAAGAGACATCATATCTGTGCAAGCTCTAAGCTAATTGTCCCCAGAATCATGCTCTACCCCTCCTCCTGGGACCCCGAAGAAATCGACCCCCTCTCCCCCTCCCAAGAGTACACCCCTGTTGCGCGTCTACTCCAGCAAGCCCAAAACTCCTACTTCGTCAAACTTCAACCCGTCGACGTCCTTCACCAAAATAATAGCAAAGAATCAACCTGGGCAGATTCCTACACCAAGCTCCTAGCGTTCAACCTCACACAATTCGACCGCGTGCTAGCCCTCGACTCCGACTCCATCGTCCTCCAAAACCTAGACGAAATCTTCCTCCTCCCAAAAGCCCCCCTCGCAATGCCGTACGTCTACTGGGGGGAGCCAACCGGGTGGTCCTTCTCCAGCCAAATGCTCCTCATCACGCCCTCCGCCTCCGCATTCTCCAAAATCTCCTCCGCAATCGAGAATGCCAGCCCAGACGACTATGATATGGATATTCTCAACTCCCTATTCAAAGGCCACATCCTTCGTATCCCTCAACGACCATATAATCTCTTATCCGGCGAGTTCCGCCGCAAGAACCACGCGCAATACCTGCGCACCCATGCTCGTTCCTCCGCCCGGAAACAGAAATGGGATCCGGATTTCATACTGGCGGAAGCTAAGTTCCTCCATTTTTCAGACTGGCCAATTCCAAAGCCGTGGATGCGAGCGAAGAAAGAGGTGCTGAATAAGTACATGCCGAAGTGTGCGCAGAGCGAGTGGTTCGGGGCGAGCGATTGCAGGGATCGGGCGATTTGGCTGAAGCTGTATTATGATTTTGCAGTTAGGAGACAGGCGGTCTGTGGGGAGGGCTTTGAGTTGCAGAGTCAGGAGTTGCCTCCTGATTCTATTTATCGACATGGGAAGTGGTTTCATCCGGATGAAGTTGGATAAAGGGTGTGGTTCTGTAACTTGTTTGAATATTGATTCGGTTGGAGGAGATATACCCCTTTTAAGTAATTTAGCGAACGCCTGTATTTTACTTGTGTTCAGAGTAAAGCATCGCAATAAGCTCCTGCTGACCTTGGCGTCCAGAGCTCTAGTGAAGATAACTCCAGAAGATTCCTGCTCACCCCATCGCAGAACGAAATGATTCCTGTCCTTGCAAACGTCCGCCACGCATATCTCGTGTTCATCACAACCACTCACTCCGGAGACCACGGTCCCACTATCCCAAAGTCCTCAATTACTTCAAAATCACCCTCGACCCTTAGAAACCCCAGTAAGCCCTAACCAAGTACGTACTATACCCAGCCAACCCAGCTAGGACACCCATACTTCCAATATAACCCAGAGGACGTCCGATAGCACCTCCACCAAAATTTCCTCGAAGCCGCATACTATCGTCACGTCAGCACTTTAAAAATCGAAGAGGTGTTGAGTGTAGATATTTACCCTCCATCAGCATGCGCAACACGTAGAGCAAACAGAGTGGCCATGAGGTAGGTCAGAGCCTCGCGATTTCCACCGTTGAGTTCCGCGATGGTGAGGAGGACGAAGGCGAGCGGGACGGTCTGAAGGAAGTTAGAGTGGCAGCGGATAGCAAGTTGGAGAGGATCGGGCCTGGACTTGTGGGGTTGATTGGCGGCATCTTTCTTGTTCTGTATTCTGGAGTGTTAGATAGATAGGAATGGAAGATCAGTGGGATGTAGTTAGGGGTTGACTCCATAAGTGGGAAAACAAGAACGTGAGAATGGAACTAACGCAGCAGTTGCAGGTGTCTCCGATGAAGACCTTGGTCTTGAGGCGTTCAGCAGCGACGCGGCTGGACAAGGTGAGAAAGTAGAGGGTGAAAGGGGCAGCCCAGGAGCCGGCGATGGCTGTCTGGTTGTCAGCGAGTAGGACCATAGCAACGTGATGACGGGAAAGTGAGCGGATGGAGATTGGAACACAGTGGGCGTGCCCGTCGTGTTAGGTGGGAAGAAGATAACCTACGAAGCAGCTTGGTGGCAGAAAGACCGACTGATGAAGACATTGTGATGCTGTTGATTTGGTTGTGGCTGGTTCTATATTACTCTTGTGATTGTAAATTTAAAGTTCGAAAGTTGACTTTGAAGGTGGTTGGATTGGAATCAGGACGTGACGTTAAAGCGTGATTTTGTAAGGCAGGAGAAGGATCAACCTTAATAAGAATAGAGTTATATTGGATCAGGGTGTTGATATCAACGTCGTCGGATCGTACCTTCCCATGAACGAGAGCGGGCCAGCTTAGCCTCCTTATTCACTCAAACAGCATCATAGTAATACGAGTACAAAAGTTTAAAAAGGTACGGACTAGACTGAAGGCAAAAGAAGTCAACGGGCTACAAAACTAAAGAAGATCAACGATTCCCTACCGAAGCCTACAAAAGTTGAAGATGAGAAGAAAGCAAGCAAGCAAACAGAAGATCTATTCTCTGTGTTGCACCCCTCTATGAAGCCATTTCCCAAAGCGTCTGCACAAGGCTCCAATATCCCTTCGGATCCTGAATCATATGCGACACATGTCCACTAGTGAGAAACTTCTCTCTCGCAACCGTATAACCAAGTCTCTCCGCCTCGTCAGCATGCTCCTCTACATCCCCCGGCTCAATCATATCATCCGCCAAACTGTAGATATACACCCTCGGTGCGTTGAGATCGAACAACTTCTTGTCGTTCAAAGCCAGTCGCATTTGTTCAACCACATCCACTGTCCCTGTCAACAGGTACCGGAGCTTGAAGAACGGGTACGTGACATATAGTATGAAAGTTACAATCGCTTGCAGTATTATGTTCTTTGGCAGCGCTACTGTGAATGCTCGTACTTGTGCTTGAAGCCGTATATGACCTGGCATGGAATCAAACACAGTCGCTGTCACAGGGAAAGTTTTCCCCGTCTTCTTCTTGTAGCACCTTGCAAGCAGCATCCCCGTGAACCCTCCACCATTCGAGAATAAATGTAAAAGTAGCTTCGTGTTCGGTGGCTGGCTATATAAAACCTCGAGTGCAGGCGTGATGCGTTTGGTATTCGCAGAGTTGGTAGCTAACGCAGCATCGTAAGAAGTTGTCGTGATAGCCAGGATCGAGGCAGATGGAAACAGCTTCTCATAGGCAGCAGCATATTTCGCAATATGTTTGGGCTGGGCATCCATCCATCCTAAGAGGAGGACGAAGTCCGGATTACTGGAGGGAGCTCTGGACGCGGGTTGGTGGTACCAGATAGACGGATTAAGACGAGAGAAATGCTCAAGTCCAGGAGGGACTTTGAACTGCGACATCTTCGAGGCTCCGGTTTGCTTCTTGTCTGAAGGAAGTAGAAGATAGCTGGACCTACCTTGAGTTTATGCCTGTCCGTTGTCAGACGGGGAAGGAAACAAAAATTTCCGTCCCCAATTCCAACGTGAGATTGTTGAGGAAGCTGTCGAGTAGGAAATTGTCTGTTCCATGTTGCCTTGTAGAGTCGCGCCGAGGTCCATGTCTCAGGTCATCCTGGGCCGTATTCGGCCCATTCTGGATCAAGTATTGTCGGCATCCCGGCGTAACTACTCCACCGACGTTGCTTCCTCCATCACTTGCTATTGAGCATCTCGAAATGTGCCAGCACCACCAAGTACGACGGAAAGACAACTGTTCTGTGGTCTTAGATGATGTTGGAATAAAGTCGGCTATCTTCGAAGCAGCGGATTATGATTCTTCCAGACTGGTGACCACAACTTTTCCCACTGAACCCTTCTCAATGAAATGATCATATTCATAGAAGTCTATTGATCAACGTTTCACTTTGGGCTCAAATATGGAACTCGGTGCTCTTGTCGGAATATTCGCTGCAAAAGTCTCTCGGCGATATCTGCGCATGATGCTTTCCTGCTGCGATTCAAACCATGTGATTTTCTATTCCTTTTTGCATTATGGCTTATTATCTAAAAGATGCAAGACCTACTATTGTAATTCCTTTTTAGTCGAAATGGAGTAATTTTTGAATTACCAAGGGTCTTACTTCGAGATCCGGAACATTGCCTTTCTTTCATCGGCGAAAGTTTCGTTCTTTTCTTTGTTTTGATCTTACAATCAGGACAAAGTGCCGCAACATCACAAGCCCTTAATGCCTGTGCAAATTCGCTGCAACAAAGAGCGCTCCCCCCATCTCGGTATAGCACCTGTTTTGCCGCAAGCAGAAGTCTGAGAAGCTGCAACCGGAACGAAAGTCAGTGTTGACAAAGCCTGGACACGGAGTCATAAGTATGCACACACCTGCTTGCTAACCTATCATCACATTTCCAAGTATCAATTCTGACCATTTTACCGATTGAATTCAAATTCATTTCACAAAACGTTTTCCCGATTCCTTGAGATCGAGGAACCTCATCTGAAAGATGTCTCTACCGAGCCAAAATCCCCAGGCCAGTGGAACTTGCAGCCCTGGCTCCACCGAGAACCTCCTCAAAGCATACCTGGAGATGGCCGAATCAAACCTAGCAAATGGCCAAATCCTCGTCGAAAGAATCGCATCTCTAGAAAGATGCCTCGGGTGCAACGAAACCAAAGGCAGAAAGTGCAAACAAGGCTGTGACGGCTGCCACGTCAGCGTAAGCCCGGACGTTCTCCATACTCTGATCCAACGATTAACGGACGAAATTCCATCACAAGCTGAGCTGGTTTCCAAGATCGCCGACCTGTTGAGCGTTCTCAGAGCGCAGCTGGAACAACGAGCTCGGGATGTTCCACCTCAAAAAGGAATATCTTCGGGTCTGGAAGATATTGGCGTGAATGACACTGGTGAATTTGAACTCAGTGCACTGCTCCAACTCGACTTCGCCAATATCGATAACGGGGAATTTCTGATCCACAGAATTGCCGAGCTGGAATTTGCACTCCACAATCTCAAAGCTCATTCACCAGGAGCACCGAGTGGTGAAGAAGATTGCCCAAGGAAGCTCGAAGCAGCGCAGAAGCAGATTCAAGATCTGACTGCCCAGATCATCGACCTAAATTCGGAACTTCACGCTTTGAAAGAGCATCCGACAGAAACGAGAAACGACAACAACGACTGTCCAGAAAGACTTAGGAGAGTAGGATCAGAAAATATAACTCTGCAAGAACGCATCGACGCCTTGGAATCTGAGCTCCATACACTCAAAAATCATTCTCCCAGTTCACCAAGAGGCGACAAGGACTGCCCAAAGGAACTCGAAAAAGCCAAGAAGCAATTGGCAGAGCTTTCTGCGCAGCTAAAGACAAGAGAAGATGAAATTAAAGAGCACCAAGCCGATCTAGACTGGTACGAGAACTTCCTCGAAGAGCACGACGACGAACGAGACCAGGCTGAGGACGCCAAGTTCCAAAATTTGAAAAATCAGATCGCTTATCTGAAGTCTGAGGTGGAGAAACTGAAGAGAGAGAAGCTCGAGGTAGAGAAGCGACTTGCAGAATGCAACAAATACCACTTTGAAATATTGCAGCCGCTGCTTGAACAGCGCAATGATGAGATCAAGTGTCTGAAGGCCGATATCAATGCCAAAGATCATCTGGAAAATGAACTCGATGAGTGCTATGAGAGGAATGGCAAGATCCTGGCGGAGCTGGAAGCTTATTGGGCAGGCCAGACTATCAACGCGGACCTTGAGCGTGACCACGATGCTGAGAACCAGGAATACCAAGCTCTTCTCATCAAGGTGAAAGTTCTAAAGAAACAATTAAAAGACTGCGAGAAGGCTCGGGGCAACGAAGTCGCCGATTCGGAGTCCGAACTCGAGATCGAGGATAGAAACGAGGAAGAGCAAGAAGGGTATATGAACTTTCTTGAATCCCTTACTAGGGCACAGCTTATAGAGATGCTGGCCGGGATTGTCAGCTACGAATCTAAAGTTGCAAGGCTGACTGACTTGAATAACGACTTAATCGCACAAAATGAGATCCGGCAGCGCATGTGGATAGAGCAAGCTGGAGTCATGAACAGCCAGTTAAAAGACGCCGAAACTCGCTACGCAGAACAGAACGATGTAATTGCTAGTATGAAAGACGACATTAGGAATTTACATACCACCTTGACAAGGTGTCGAGAATTCAAAACCGACGTTCTCAAGCTTGGAATCGACGAACCTGAGGAGCCTCGCGACCTGGAAGGTCTTGACAATGAGGCCCTGATTGAGGAAATCATTGGTCTCCAGCGCAAGTTGAAGGCTCTAGGAATCAAGTATAAGGAAGCTGTCTTAAACGAACAGACCTTTGAGAGCGCTTCAGAGCTTTCCGAAGAGCTCGATATGCAAAACCCCCGTCAAGAGCTCCGAGAGCTGAGAGCCACACTGGAGGAGCTCCGAGTCACGATCAAACAGGTCAAAGAAGAGAATGAAGAGAGGGCTGATAATCCAGAGGATGCTGAATCCATGACAATCCTCAAAAAAGGAATCCAAAAACTCCGGGATAAGCGTAATATTGCTATCGAGAAGCTGAAATCGAGCGAAGAAGAGGTGGACAGGTTGATAAAAACTCTTCAGGAGCAACTTGACGCTCGGGAGAAAGATTTGCAAAATGAGAAAGAGCAAGCAAAGAAGCAGGAAGAGAGGGATGCCAGCAAGGCCGAGCTGATTGCAAATCTCCAAAATCAGCTCGATGATTGCCTAGCAAGCAGAGAAGGACTCCAAGAGCAATTTGATGCCGAGTGGAGGAAACGGGTTGAGGCTATGAATGAGAAGAAGCGAGCCGATTTGGAAGACCTCAATGAAATGATTGAAGAGGTCAAGAATAGTGTCAGGAACGAGGAATATATCGAACAAGATCTCGAACAAGATTGTGAAGAGAGGATCAAAGCCCTTGACTTGCAACACACCTTTGCAATGGTGCCACTTCGACGCCGGATCGCAGAGCTGGAAGATCAACTCAGAGAAGTCCTGGAAGCACAACCAGAATCCGGCCCTGCTCCTGTTATGATCGCCACAGCTATTGAAGAAGCTCGATTGACAGCAATTCAGAGATTGATTGGACAGAGGGAACACTGCGAGGCCGAGAAGAAGGAGCTTCGGAAGAAGATAGAAGATCTCGAGAAGAATCTAGGCACGTCGCAACGAGTGGATTTTGACGAGATCCAGCAACTCACGGAACGCATAACTCAATTGGAAGCTGAGCTAAAGAAGGTAAAAGAGAAGGGGGAGACTTCCAAGAGAGCAGCGGAGAGAAACTTCATTTCCTTGCAGAAAGAGAAAGAGAAAAGGGCGAAGTGCGAGGAGAAACTAGCAGATTTCGGACTCAAACACTCTACCACCGGACTGGGGAGTGGAAAACAACGAGCATCTAAAGCAAATGATGAGGAGAGTCTTGAAGAATGTCTGGCGGAGCTCGCCAAGCTCAAGCGCGAAATCAGTACTCTCAAAGTCGAGAGAGCACGTTTGATGAATCAGTTGCAAGAGCAGGACGAGGAAGATGACAACTACCAGGAGGGCGCACGCCGAAGCACGCGAAACAGGACGAAAAGAACCCAGGACGAGATGAATCGGTATTTCGAGACAGAGCCCGATGACTTGTCTATCGAAGAAAATAACTTTGACGGTCACAACGGGGCTTGCAACGATGAGATCGAGGCTCTGAACAATCAAATCACCGAAATGAAAGAAAAGATTGAGGCCCTCGAACAGCAAGCCACACTCGACAAGCTGGAGATCGATGCCTTGAAGCATGGTAATACTGATAAATCGAAAGCACACCAGAAATTTGCGGCTCTCATCGAAAAGCTGAGAGCTGATTTGGCAGATTTGCAAACCAGACTTACTGACTGTAAGTCTCTCTTTCCATCCTTGGGCAGAAAAAGCTAACTTGTGTAGGCGCAAATGAAACTTGGCAAGAACGACGAGTAAGAATGCGGAGGCTAGCAGCGGCGAATAGAGGACCTCGTGGTCCGATCGTCCATCGACTGGATCCCGCACTTGCTCAACTTGAGGAGTGGAATAGAAGTGGATGGTGGAAAACGGAGAGAGATAACCCTTCTAAGCGGCGCAGGACTCAATAATTGATTCGGGTAATGGAATGGAAAGGTTAGAAGAGAAGTGTGTATGCAGTTTCATGTTTCGCTTGCTTGTTTGTACATATAGTAGGTTATACATCTCTGTCCGAGGTATGGCCTTCGGCATTGCTTAAGCTTAACTTCTGATACTTTGACCATCAAATGTGAGGAGTTTGCCATTATTCGTCTGATATTTTCAACTCCGAGTGCTATGGTCTCATTAAGCATTGCTCCAAGTAATGAAATAGATCAAACAGGGTTCTAAAACTCAACATCAAGTCATTGTGCAAACAGAAACGAATTTCATCATCAACAGGATTTACGGACCATTATCACGGAAAGGGAGAAGATTTTGAAGACGAGGTCTTTTTCTAAAACTACAAGTTGTGTTCTGATATTAACAAGTCAGCGGGAAGCAAGTAAGGTCAGCGTGCAACTGCAAAGCAATGAAGCCCGCCAAAAGCATCTACATCCAGCGTCCATCCTAAAAAAAAGAGCTTCCTGTGTCAGTAGCAAACTAAAGCGAGCATCCAGATCCAGTGAGGGTCTAATTTCCTGGTGGCGGAGGAGGAGGCTGGTCGGAAGGTGGAGGTGGCGGAGGCGCATTTCCTGGGGGTGGTGGGGGGATCGAAGAGGCTGGAGGCGGTGGTGGGGGACTGCCGGCAAATTGTTGCAAGAGGGCACTGAGCCCGGCACCTGTCAGACCTGGAGGAGCAGCAAGGCCTGGCGGAGCTCCTTGGGTTTGATAACCACCGGAGTAGCCAGGAGCCGTGTATCCTGCGTATGGAGCGGCAGCTGGGTAAGCCGGAGCCTGCTGAGCCCATGGAGCTGGGTTGGCAGCAGCGGGAGCATTGTAGCCGGCGGCTGCATAGTAAGGATCCGCACCACGACCATCCCCACGAGGTCTATCTCGAGCCCATGGGGCAGCAGAACCAGTGGGAGCCGCATCACGAGAATCGAATCCACGGTCGTCGCGCTTTTGCCAGGGTGCAGCTGCGCCAGTGGGTCCTCGTTGCCAAGGCTTGACATCGTCTTGAGGTGGTTGGTCAAAGCCGCCACCGGGTCCGCTTTCGATACGTCGAGGAGCTTCTCCATTGGCTGCTGCACCGCCAGAAAGTTCTTGCATGAGTTGCTATTGCTTGTTAGTTGTGCTTTATTATTTTAGACAGAGTAGCTTACCTCATATTCTCGATCAACCGCATCGCCAGTACCGATACGACCAGCTGTAGGGCCAGGAGGAGCTCCAGGACCGTCGTTGCGCCAGTTGGCACCTCGCTGTCTGCCAAAAGTCAGCATTTTTTTCTGTCCAGTATGGCAAGGATATCCATACCGATCGGGGCAGTCTCTAGCCATGTGGCCTGCATTTCCACAGACGCGACAGATGATGTTGGCTGTGAAGTTGCGCTGCTCTGGGCAATCGTACTTTCGGTGACCAATTTGGCCGCAGTTCTGGCAAGCTTGATTCTCATCGTCTCGAAGAGTACCATTGAGTGCTGCAAGCTCACGAAGTTGGTTACGCTTGAGCTCATTTTGGCCTTCCGGAATCGAGGCAGCCTACACGGAAGTGGTGAGTACTAAGGTTGAAACAATTTCTAGAAGAGAAACTTACGGTTTCAATGATGTTGTGAATCAGCTTCTTGGCCTTGTTAACCTTCTCCTCGGTATCGGCCATGATCAAACAGTGAAGATCTTCCTCCTGGTTACTGGTGTGAGCCGCGTCGGAACGACCTTTCCCTTCCTTGACTGATCCCTTTCCACGGATGGCAATTTTAGCTCCGGATTCTGTTTCCATCTTCTTCAGGGTATTTCCACGAGGACCGATAAGTAAGCCAACTTTAGTAAAGCGCAAGCTAAGTGTTAGTGTATGATCAAAAGCTAATAGCAAAATGTAGTGAGTGACGGGTTAGTGATGACGACGCGCCGCATTTCTCAAATGCCGCGCAAGGCCACACAGTAATGAAAATGAGGAGTTGGAGGGTAAACGTTAGAAAGGTTAGAGGGTTAGCAATCATACTGAAGTTAATCTCTGGGTAGTCATTGACTGGCACGTAAACTTTCTCCTGTGTCTTAGTGGGACGGCGATAATCCTGTGGTGGATGGTAATTAGGAATGACTTTCATAGCCTTCTCGATCAGCTTATGACGCTCATCTTCGAGCTTTTTCTTGTAGCGGAACTCCCGGGTATTGACACGGCGACCGAAGTTGTCGTATTGAGGAGGAGGAGATGGAGATCTATCAAACCGTTAATTGACTTCAGTAATGGTGCATCTGGAAAGGCAGCTCACCTGTCGCCATCCGCTGGGACTACATCCTCGATCCTGAGCTTCTGACTGATTTCTTCGATACGCAAGTGAAGAGTGTATGCCTCAAGCTGTTCACTAGTCATATTCGCCATGATGGCAGTCGGAAGTCCCATGAGGCCAGCAGCCTTATTGTCCGTGGCGTCCCCCCAACGATTTCTCTTCTTGCGTCTCCTGGTGCCGTCGCCGGAGGGGTCTTCAGCTGCAGAAGAGTTAGTAGAATTCTGCGACCACGGAATTGGGTGGACTTACATCTTATGGGGCTGCGCCCACGCTTGAAGCCTCCGTCAGAACTTCCACCAGAACCCTGGTATCCGTTGCCATCGTGCTGAGGAGATGCGCTGTCGCCGGCACCGCCAAATCTGCGCTTATTTCCCAGGGGAATGTTGTTAGAACCTGTGCTTCCTTGTTGTCTCCACGCCATCTTGTGAGGTGGATGGTTGTTTGTGGATGAATGCTTGTGGGTGAGGAAGGAGGAGATGAGTCGACGATTTTCTTGATATGGGCTTAGCGCGGCGCGATTGAGGCGCTAAACTCTGATCACGTGAACGAACCTCATCTCCCGTCAGTCTCAGATGCTCTTTCACGCCTTCACTCGCCCGCAACACTGTAATATATGTGGCTCTTACGACCATAATGCGGACTCCCATACCTCGAGCTGTAACGCCGTAGCCCCGCACCAGTGCCCTCCAAAGTGTCTACATTGCAAAGGGCCTCACCCGGCAGACGAACTATCTTGCCCTTTGCGGCCTGTCCCTCTTCACCCGAAAACGAAGCCAGAGATGGTAGCAATCCTCAAAGCTAGCAAGGCAGCCCGCAAAAGAGTAATTGTAGCTACCAATTGCGTCCACACCCCCGTTACGGACATACCTATAGCCTCTTCCGGACCCGTAACACCTACACGGCCTCCCGTAACCGTAACGGCCACAGCCCCTTCCACCCTCCCGGCTCCCCGATTTTTCAACCCGAGGTCCCTAAACGCTTTCTCCCCTCTTGAAAATGAGAACTAAGCCCTTATCTACAAAACCCCTCATAATCTTACAAGCAAATATAGGCAAAGCAGTCACCTTACACGAGATCGCTCTCTCACTTATAGCCGATTCGCTAATTGATATTATCCTTATATAAGAGCTATATATCTTTACGGACCTTTCACGAAGGATTACTAAGTCCTATCCCCTCTACAAGTCGTTTATACCCGTAGACAATTGGATAATATACCCGCGAGCCATCTCTTATATCTGTAAAGGAGCCGGGCTACAAACCACCCAGTTATAACCTTGCGAATCTAGGGACTTAGTATTCCTACAAATCCAGACCCGTAACACACTCCCCTTCACAGTTACGAATATTTACAATGCCCCTACAGGCACTATGGACACAGGGGCTACTGTGAGAGCTCTCACGGCCTCCCCACAGCACCTCTGGCGGTCCGGCCTTATAGCAGGCGACTTTAACCTCCATCACCCCAACTGGGACCCAGCCCACCGTACCCCGTCTGGACAAGCAGAAGTGCTACTAGACTGACTAGACTCTCACAGCTTTGTTTATATAGGCCCTGTAGGTATTCCCACACACAATCAAGGCAATACACTCGACCTAGCCTTCTCCACTAGCCCCCTCCCAGCCTATACCACCCTGGCTAGCCACTTAGACTCAATCTCCGATCACTACTCCCTCCTTATAACAGTCCACTGGGACTCACGTACAAACGAGCCAATAAGACACCTTAGACTCGATACTTTAGATATAGATATCTTCAAAAACACACTTCAGTCTAGCTTAGCCCACTGCCCTGCCCTCACAGATATCCCGGGTATAACCGACCTAGATAGTAAAGTCTTATAAATTACCCAGTCACTCCAGAACACTTATTCGAAAGTAACAAAACGGACAATAGGGTATAATACAGGCTAATTATAGTGGAATTCAGACTGTAAGATAGTCGCAAACGAGAACTGTAAGGACCTCACGCCAGAATCAGTCCGTAAACTACGAAATACGGTCCGTAAAGCCAAAAATGAATATTGGATAATAAAGTTAGATTCAGTTATAGACCCTACAGATATTTTCCGGATAACTAAGTAATACTAGTCGACTGGTATCTACCGGAGCCCTCCATTTAAGGACCTGTTATATCCAAATAACCCACTCGCAAAGTTCACGGAAGAGAAAAGGGAACTACTAGTCATAGAGCTGCTTACTAGTAAAGCAGAAGCGAGTGATATACTGCCCGATATATTTACAATTACTACCCGTTATATAGACTTCCCCCCTATTATGGCTAATAATATCCGTAAAGCTATAATAGAAGCCGGTAATACAGTCCCTAGAATAGATAAAGTACTGATAGCTATTCTATAAGTAGTCTAATTACAGATAAATATAAGAGTCACGTCCCTCTTCTAATAATATCTACTTCACGATTACTATCCTGTTTATTTCCGGACTATAATACTTACAATTATCTCCAAGTCAAATAAAGTAGACCGCTCCTCCTCTCGGTCTTATAGGCCTATAGCCTTGCTCTCAGTACTAGGCAAAGGTCTCGAATGGCTCCTAGCCCGCAAGATAGCCTGGTTCACAGTCACTTTACAAGTAACAAATAGTTAATAATTTGGTGCCCTTCTGTTACAGTTGTCTATAGACCTTATAATATACCTTATATATAATATTGAGAAAGCTTTAGTATCTGGCTATAAGGTCTCACTATTTATTATAAATGTGAAGGGAACCTTTAATATAGTCCTTCCAGGCCGACTTACTCTTAGACTTCGCGAATAAGACTAGTCTAATCACCTAGTCCATTGGATATATTCCTTTATTATATAGCGGACCGTGAGGATCCGGCTAGATAGCGAAATAGGTCCAGAGATAATAATTCAGTGCGGCTTGCCTTAAGGCTCCCCTATCTCACTAATCCTCTTTATACTATATATAGTCCCACTTTTTTGACTAGATATACCAGTATACAGATTTGGCTATATAGATAATATTATCTTACTTGTTATTTCCAAGAGCTTATAAGACAATTATAATAGTTTACAGACAGATGTCCAAGAGGCCCTCTAATAGGGACAGATTGAGGGGATTATCTTTAACTCTAAAAAGTCAGAGCTAATCCACTTTATATAATAACAAGCAGACCCACCGCTAGCTAGTAGTCCCACTATTACTACTAGTATTCACATTATACAAGAAGTCACTAGCCCGTTATACTGGCTGAGTGTATTCTTCGACAAGAAACTATTATTTAAATTATATATCCGTATTCTAGTTATAAAGGCCCTTATAGTTAATAATACTCTCTATTCCCTAGATAAGATAACCTGCGGAATATTACTAATCTTCCTATAATAAACTGTAAAAGTTTATATTCTCAAGAAAGACTACTTTGCGATTAAGATCTGATAACTAGACAGGACTAAGACAAAAAACGGATAATATATCTCAAACCGGGTAGACTCTCACTTAGGTCTACTGGAAAAAGTAATACTTATAGATATAAGAGTTATCCTTCCAGTCTATAAGACTATATAAATTATAATTCTATATAGAGAAGTATACTTATAATTACTAGAGATTAAACTTAATCTTATTATAAGTATATTCGCTTCAAGGATAGCCCGGCTAGACCTGTAATATCCACTTATAGTCCGCAAAATACAAGTCTTATAGACAAAGATAAGTAATATATACTTTATATATCTCCTACTCTCTCTCCTATAAACAGAATAGGTTAATCCATTCCAAGTCCTTCCGTGGACTATAAGAGAGACTCACGCGAATACTTGTAGAAGGATTAATACCCTATAAGGATGGACGAAAGTAAAGGCTATAATAGACTTCCTAGAATTCCTACCGCTAATATCCCCTGGTAATATCCAAGTATTCTCTGACGGATCAAAAAGCGAGTCTACGGACGGAGCTACTGGTTACGGGACCGTAATCTACTAATACGGCCTGTAAACTGACCGTAAATCAAAGTCCCTTGGCCCATATATAGAGGTCTTTGACGCAGAAGTAACAGGCACTCTCGAGGGTATATGTAGCGCGCTCACGTTACCGGGAGCCAAGCTAGTAACTGATCTATAAGTCTTCTTAGACAATCTAGAAGTGGTTTATTGTCTCCTCTTGCCCTTTACAGGCTCGTTACAACAGGTATTCACAGACTTCCAAGAAGTGGCACGGTGTGACGGCATGCGTCACATACTTGCCGCACTACTGGTTTCAGGCTGAGGATCCGACGTCTGGCGATGCGACGACGTTTCAAGCTAAGGGAGCACGTCTCAGGCTTATGGCTTAAGAACTTCTCTTCCTTCGACCTTCTCTTCTCTCCTTAGCTTTAAGTTTTAGTTAGACCTTGAAATTGAGATCTTTGGCTTACGACCTCTGCTCCGTTCCTGCCGTCACACACGGCAGTGGTCACTACGCCAGTGTCTTCCATACACACTCCCGGACACCTTACGGGTCCGCTGGATACCAGGACACGTTAGTGTCCCAGGTAACGAAGTAGCCGATCAAGCCGCAAAGGAAGGAGCTGCTCTCCCCCCACCCCCACGGGCTATATATATACTCGCCTCCCTTAAGAGACTCGCAAAAGCTAAGGTAAATAATTCTCTCACACAGTTATAGCTTACCATAGTCCCGTAAAGCTACCGCGATCTCGGTATATAATACATACACGATATAATAGAGTTTGGACTTAAAAGAGGAGCGCTTGGGCGGATACTAGCCTCACGGATATATCACGGAGACTTTGCGGTATACCATAACCGCTTCCACTATCACGACACTACACTTAGCTGTAATTGCGGACAGTTAAAGTCCCCATTACACTTCTTCTTTTATAAGAAAAGTAATACAAACCAACTTGGCCCGAAAGCACCCATAGCAGACAAGATTATATACTTACTAGGGATAATAAAGGGTATCACTGCTCTGGCAGACTGGATCACGAGCTCACGGTTCTTTATAGATACCTGCAAACTACACGCTAGACTAGAGGAATCCTCTTAGTCCAGTACATTATATACACCTATAGTCTTCACCTTTTCTTTCCTCACTTTCCTTATCTCTTTTACACTTATAATGGGCGGTAGGAGCGGGCAGACCAGGGATAGCGGGTTACAGGTAGGAGGACCGACTGTAACGGGGACAGTAAAATATACCCGTAACAGGGAATGACCACAGACAGTTGTAGAACTGTAGAAATACAGCTACGTGTAAAACAAATTGTAATAGTTAGAAGTAGCTAGAACTGACTATGTGGCCCTTACGGCCCATAGCGTCCTATAGTCCTATGGGCTCCCCTAGGGCAGGGGCCACGTGCCGCTGTCCGCCGGACGTTAAATACAGACACACACACACACACATTCACGCCTTCACTCTCGCGGATACACGCGAAAAGAGGACAAGCGCTCTTTTTGGACCTCTCTTATGATCTTAAGGCACTTTCATCTAGCAAATTGCTTCGTAGATAATTTCATAGGATTCAAGAGTTCTCCCCGGGTCCAGTGAACTGGGGATGGCCAAGCTTGAAAGACTGAAGTGTCCTGACTTTTCTTCAGAAAAGCCGTCAATTGTCTCGTTATTTATAACTTTCGAGAAACTCAAGTTTGATAGACTTGATTACAGAGAAATGAGGTGTGTCATCAGTTGCAAGATGCCCATCAAGGAGCCACTCCTTTCTCTATCCGGCCAAGGCAAGAGACCCCTGCCTCGACGTTCAGGGAATTTGTGATTAAAGGGTGCTCCTACTTCGTCATTCCCTAAGAAGTTGTGGGAAGTTGCAAAATCCCCGAATTTCTCGTTTGCGCCGAGTATTATACGACTCGAAATGATTCAGCAAAATCCCGTTGATGATTCACGATGGAGGAGAGCAATTATAAGTATATTCTACAATTTGACCTCTTCATTTAGTTTGTTCAAAAAATTTCCGGACCATAAGCTTCATGCATTTCACAAATCAACTGCAACCAGGATGTGTTTCTCTTATGCATGGTTAGCTAAGCATACAAATTACACCCTGAATGCAGAAGAAGATGCTAATAATCCTAGGCAATACAAATGTGGCTGCATTGCACCAAAACCCTCCAAATACCCCATTCATCGATGTACATTATGGGAATCCCAAAGATCTTGCGAGCTTAAGAGACTCTTCTCCTATCTAGATGTCGATTGCAGCGTATCCTGCCGCTGGGACGTAGACAACGACAGAATTCAACGTCAGCAAGACTTGTATCTCCAGAAAGGCGAATATCAAGGCGAGCTGTCCGAGGAAGACTACTATTTCAATCGAGTCCCGACTCACCTTGCTGAGCCACTTCCCCTGCGCAGAAGCAAGAAGAGGCGAAGGGACGCCATTCGTAGGGAATTATTAAACAGTCCCGAGGACGGAGAAGTTGTGGCGCTTATGGTTGCTAAGGACAGCGATTTGAGTGATGGAGAAGTTGATTCATAGGCTGTTGTTGATGAGTCGAAGCTGGGAGAACAAATTTCAAGCGTGAACTTGAGCAGTCGATTCACACGAAGGAAGAAGCGATCGAAGGAAGTCTCTATGACGCCTTATACCGTTTTTCCTTTTTCGATGCGTTCCTATATCATTTGCTAGTCCTATCGGTGGTATGCTCCGAAATCAAGAATCCTTCGGAATCTACAATGCGCTTCTCATTTTTGCCCATTGCAAAGTTTCTGAAATCTCTTCCTAGAGCATTCTGTCGTTGCTACATCACTCACTGGGCCAGAGCAAGGCCCTTGATTCGCCACCACTCTGCCAACAGCAGCCCAAAAAAAATTTCATGGCCCATCAGTCCATATATCCCTCTGCAAATACCATTTCCGACTCTCTCATTGCCTAGGCTGCAGTGCAGAGGCTTACGTCGAGGCGCTCACGACCCAAAGCCATATTGACAATGGTGGCAGAAACCATGGAAATCTCGCGCACCGCAACTCGGACAAGTCGAGTCCGATTTGTGTTCTTGGGGGTCCATTCCTTGTTCGTCTTTAAAGATCTGTCTCCGTTCGCGAGTTTGCTTCCCTCAACGTTGCCCTAGAGTTGAATCGTCTTTGAAAGTGCGGGGTCGAAGATCAGCACACGCAGCTTAAGTAGGCAAACAAAAACGTGCTCATATCGTCAATCATCTATGGCTTCTGGTGGTACAGCAAGACTCGGGCGATACGCACTTGTCAAAGTCTGTGATTGGTCCTGTGACGTGGCGCCCGATTGAGCCTAATAGTTCGTTTGCATGCCTGCCAATAGAAGCCTTATTCAGTGGCAGTCACCTCCCCGGTTGCATATTCACGAATTTTATTCGGCTCATGCACATGTTATGAGCTTTGGTTGGGCTTTGATGAGGCTGGAGTTGAAGGAATACTGATACGACCTACATCGGAGATGGGCCATTCATAGATAGCCGAAAAAATCCATAGTTTTCTATTTCATGGGCTCAAACACTCTCAATATCGAATTCGTCAAAGAAGCTTGCTTTCGACGTTCTGCTGGATCGAGTCTCTTTGGAAGCTGGTAGCGGAAAGCCGAATGTTGCCAGTCAAAATAACACATCAGAAATACTGCCTCTTTACACAATCCCTTCATTGATTGCTCTTCAGAAGTCTATCTCATGAGTATACCTCTTCAAGTGCCTCGAATAATCTCCTTCCATTAAGAGTCTGACCTCGACTCCTGGCTATAAAATTAGCGCTACTTCAATCATTCATCAGGCCTGGATAATTGCAGTAGATCTAATACCGGTCACGAGATGCAATATTCGACACGGGTATTACTATTTGACTCAGAGCTCTGAGTATCGTCTTACTACACGTATCATCCTTGATGGCTTTGTACTTACCATTCACATTGCACTCTGAGCTTCAACATGAGCAATGAAATGATTCAACACCGCTTCTTCCAACCATACATTATGCCAACTATTTTTCATCATTCCACGTATTTCTCTGTCTCATTTCAACAATAAATTCCACGAAATTTCTCAACAAAGCATCCATGTTCAGTCCCAAAGAACTTCAAGACATCCTGTCCTTCAACATGGCCCAGTCCAAGAGATCCAGCTACCCTGCTCCTGCGACTCCAGACTTCTCAACCAAATGTCATTACACACTCCGAATCTACACCTGCAATCACAAGTCCTTCCTGCCCACACCCCGCATAACCCACGTAGTCCCTTGCCTTTACGCCGTCCCCGCCAACCCCTTTGCCTCAGACCTTTCGCCCTCCGACATCCTTAACGGAGGCAAGCACCGCTGCTACAACATGGCTGGTAAGCCCAAGGAAGTTCATGTGAGCGAGCTGTGCTCAAAATGCCGTCCTCATACTCTTGGCATAGACAAGAAGCTGCGGGACTTCGAGGTGTCGGCAAACAGTGAGAAAGGGAGAGGAGAACTAACAGGAGCTAACGCGTTTGATTCAACTAGCCATCAAGATGGGGCGGGAAGTACTGATGAGATCGAGAGGGGTTTGAAAACCTTGACTCTTTCGGAGACGGAGACTCCATCTGTTCCTACATCTCAGCCTAGACCAGCACTAACGCTCACAACCCAGAACATCAGCAAAATTCCTGCAGACGAGCCGGTTGTTGAACAACCTTCTGGGTCTGAGCACTCGACTGATACCCAAGGAAGAGATAAGAGATGGGTTGATGTTTGTCCTTCTGTTGCAAGTGGAGAGGGGGCTCCAGGTGCAGGTTCGGAAAAGAGGGGTCTGCTTTCGAGGATATTCAGACCGTTTGGAGCTTCCAGTCCAGATGCTACTGCCCAGGATAAGACAGTTGAAGGATTGAAGGTAGAAGGGGAGGGTAGTTGCAACGATGTGAAAGCGGTTGAGGGGAGAGAAGATAGAGGTTGGGTCAAGGTGAAGGATGATCCTGATTGGGAGGTTGTGAGTGATGAGGAGAGGAAGGAAGCTAGTGAAGCTATCGAACGATGAGAGCAAGTGTATCAACGTAAAATAGTAGATAGAGGCAGCATGAAGATACTTTTGTTGGGTTCCATGCAAATCAACGTCAGATTGGTACACTCTTATAGTTTTTTTATTTTTTAGTTTGGGCCCAAAGTCCATTGTTTTTGGACATCAAGCGACGAAATTTCATTGAATCCAGTTTCTAGGATTTAATTTTAGGGTTTCAAAGTTTTAGAATCTGTTATGTCTTCTTTTATCGCATGTAAATAAGGTATTAAAGGTTATAATCAGGGGCCATGACATACTTGGTGAGTGAAGGCACCGACTTCTATCTGATGCCCCCTGAAATAATATCAAACCACAAAATTTCTGACCCACGCCCGTTAGGAGCTGTTGAAGAAATAATTACACATTAAAGAAGACTCAGCGCTATGTATAGACATCATATAAAGCGTATCAAATAGAATACTGAAGTCTCAAATGGTTCTGTGTTCCCCTCAGGGGCCAGGCCTGGTTGTTTGGGGCATTCTTCTGGATTGGATCACAGCGCATTGAGATCACGAGAAATCTCGAACTGTTCCACTACCTACTTCTACAAATGGGCATCGAGATCTCGAGAACTTGGTAAATGGCATTCGATATCAAGTTGAGTGAAAAGCTTACCAATTTATTGACGATTCTGAACCATATATTGCATGACTGCGCGACCTTGGAAGCCGTTGAATGAAACCTGCGATAAAGACAGGATCTACTTTTTTCGTTCTCACTGTTTTCCTCTCGGTGCCAAGCAATAATACGCAATTTGTGTCACTGTGTAGTGGTCTAAGTTGAAAAAGTAAAGAGGAAGCTGCATGGAGGCATTCGTAAGTTGAAGGAGAACGAGCATCTTTGGTTTTGATGCCTTGATTTCTTGCACATATATGTAAGATTAAAATGTAACCTAATTTTTCGATGCCGAAACCGTTGTAAGGATGACCAATAAGCATATCAGATTGGTGCAGATGAAATACATGAACGACTAGCGTTGAAGCAAGTCTGTTCCCTTCTATCGAAAGCAAAGCGTGCAAATTGCTAGGTATGATATCCATTGTCTACTGCAGAACGAAAGTCCTTTCAATTGCCCTTTCATAGGAACATAACTGGAAGTTACAGATACCCACGAATTCAAAAGCTGCGCCTTTTTTTGGGAATTTGCCTACTGGCTCAATTGCACGGAGGACCAAAAATCTATCTCCATCCATCTCACAAATGAGGTCCCCAATTTGCGCTGACGGTGGCACCAGAGCCCCTTGAGCAAATAAAAAGTCCTCATAATTTGGGAAATCAGAGTTGGAGTCGCAAAGACAGAGTCGCCTTCCTTCTAAAGCTTGATGGGCCATTTCCAATATTCGAACGACCTGCCGCTGTGCATCACCTTGAACGCGTTGTAATAGCAACTGCCTTGTCCTATCACCGAGGCAAAAAGCAAAGATTACAAGCAATGCCATTGGATGTAAAGGAATGTCCACCACTTCTTTCCCGCCGAATGACCGATAGAGAGCTAAAGCATACGTATCCCATAAGTTGCGGAGAGCAGCGACATAGTAAAGAGCCGGCTTTGATTTTGCAAGCCCAGCAAACGTAAGCACTTCAACTATTAGTCGATCAAAACGACTTTTATACCATACAGGTACCACAGAATCGTCAGTTATTTCAAGCGTCAAGTCGCCTGATGACTGCTCCGAACCGGGCCAACTCTTCGTCCAGGCCTGTCTGATTTCTTCCCTGGTGAAATGAGCGAAATGGAGGACTTTGCTTCCAACTCTCTTGATTCGAGCAAGAAATGTTCCTTTACAATTCAACTGCCATTTGCCATCGCTCGAGCAAGAGGGGGAGAGAGACGCTGAAATTCGAGGCCGACTCATCATTGAATCTGGGGCGATGATGTCTGAAAGAATGTCCTTTTTCGAAGTCCAGTCTGGCACCCATGAAGGCAAGTCGGCCCGGCTTTTCTCTAGACGATTTTCTTCGACGTGGGCGAGAATTCTATAATCACCATAGTGCTCGATAAAGTAGACAGCGATATCTGTGAAAAGTTCCTGGTAGCTTTTACTGTAATCAACTTTGATGGCCGGTTGTCCAACCAGAGAATCGACAGCGATACCCAGGTGAGCATAAATCATATCTCGCGCATCTGAAGCTCCTAGGCCTCTCCTCAATTGTAGCAAGGCGAGCAGAGTGTTCTTCGAATTGTTTCCCTCAATGTAATCCTGGAGGTTACGGCGAGCTCTGTGCATATATTCGAGAACCCCCAAATCACTCGATTTCTCTTCTTGTTCAACAAGAAGAAAGTCTAGGATTAGAAGATTTGGTGATTTTTCCTCAGAACTTCTCGAAACATGTTTTTTGCCAGGTGAGGTCAGTGTTGACAATTGAACAAGATCATCCCATTTTATACGTTTCATGCCGCATTGTACCCAGGGGTCATGAGATAGTAGAAGCTCTTGAAGGGTCCAGACTCTGGTGAACCAAGCGTTTTTGACAACATGGGTTTCAATCGCATTGTACAGATTGTCCTGTTCTGTATCATTGAATTTGGAGTTTATCAATGCAATGGAGATAGGTGCCCGTTTTACTGTACACAGAGAGTCCAAATCCATGAATAGATTATCTGTTTCCACAGAGGCCTCGCCGAGATAAATGATCGTGTGACGGGCGACAGAATATACGGATCCCATTTGTTGAACTTGTTGATTCCGCTCCGTGGTATCTGACTGATTAATACATAACGCATCGGCCCAAACCTATGCCCGGAGTCTCTGATCAGAATTGGTTCAAAAATAAGAAGATTAAAAGAGAATATGGAAGAGGAGTTGCTTTTCGGAAGGGACTCACCCGTATCACACCTTTTGTATCTCGTATATGGCGTAAGGCTGAGTGTAGACTGGCTGTGATATAGAACGAGCACCCATCAACCACGATCTCTTGCTTCTTAGTCGAGTCTCCCCAAACGTAAGACAAGGCTGTGTAGTGATCGATGAGATTCTTATTATATTCCGAGAGAGTCACATGCTCCATTGTGCACTCAACCTCTGCTGAGACATCTCCAGCCGGATGCAGAAGAATGACTCGTATGCTATCGTGCTCAACGTGCGGTCGGTAGTTGAAGGGAGGTCGCTGGGAAGAAAAATATGAAGGTACACACTCTATGTCGGTGACATGAAAGGTACAACTGCTTTCGTTGAGGTTGACTGTGGGAGGAAAGATATAATGGAAGGCAGCAGCGAGATGTAAGTGTGTGGCGCCCGACCCCTGCAAAGTTCTTCTTCTATGATTGGGCTCTCTCTGCAATTCATTATTATCAGCCTCGCAGCCTGCAGCGTCCTCCCCAAAGTAATGCCAAATTATTTTAAGCATGTTAGCGCAGAAAACAATCGCGTTTGACAAGAAAGTGATAGCATTTTCTCTTCAAATGCTGATTCAGTGTGAAGTATTGATTGAGTCTTGCTCTTAGGCTATAAGAGACAAAAGACGAGCAATAGCTTCGTTCAACAAAACAAAACCAGGCTGCCCCGTCGAATTTCCCGGATGTTGTCTAAACTCCAACTTTCGTGCGAAAGCCTCGCACTGGAGAATTTCTTATGCTCATCATTGTCGGCCATCAATGCTTCTTTCTCAACGTCCATCCAGCAGCTGCCCAGTGTGCATTAAAACACATCCCAGGGTGAAACAACGTCATTGCCAGTACCGCAATGATCACCATCGGGCCTTCTAGCACCATAAATGTGGCCTGGTTATTCGCCAGTGCACCTCCAAACCCTCCAGACAGTTCAATGACACGGTATAGTGATCGAATGAAAATGGCTATCGTCGACACTGCCAATGCTGAGGAAGATGTCAGTCAATAGCTCTCGAAAAGAAGTCTGCCAGGTTCACTAACCATACTTGAAAACTCGGAACGCCCCAGTACGCCGTAAATCCACGAAGCGCTCATCTTTACGGGCGCCTCTCGCATACCATGCAAACTCGAGGCAGAGAAACATAAACACAACCAAGCTGAAAACTTGCAGGGCTAGACCAGCGACCATGATGTGGACACCGGCATTGAAATACTCTGGTCACCCGCTGTGGCGGTGATGCCTCAGCCGATGGATTGCAGTATCAAAGATGCGAAGTCGCAGCTTATGAAAGTGACGGTATATGTACGAGGCTGAAAGCGGGAGAGTTGAGTACCGTAGACGACAATAATGCGTGCAAGACAGAGATAGAGGGCTGCGGATAGAAAGGTTGGGCCGATTGTAAGGCAGATGAGATAACTGAGGTCATGAGCAACCATTTCATGTGACAGGAAATTCTGACAGAGCTTACACTAGAAAATAGTTGAAATTGAACGGGTCTGAGTGTAAAAGAATACGGCCAAGGTATCCCGCTATCTCAAGAAGGCTACCAACTGCTATGCTGGTGAGGAACCCCCACGTACGATAGCGAATGCCCTGATACATCTGAGCACACCAGAGGATCGCAAAGATAGAAAGATACGTTGCATTTCCAGCCAGGGAAGGAATATATTCCACGAAGGCATCTTTAATGGGGCAGGTGTCTAGTGTGCAAATAATGTATGTGTCATTGCTGGCCGCGACAGACATGGTTGTGGGATTGAAGTTGCTGGGTGAGGGAGGTGTCTAGGCAATTCTCAGGCAGTAAAGAATGGATGTGAATTCTTAACACATATATATATGCTTATACTTTTGGTAATTCTGTGCTCATTACTCAAGAGCAGGGACACCGGCCGTGAAAGGACTGGCAGCGCCAACAGTGAGACAAGCCATTGAAGCCAGTGGTGACGCGGCCATGTCGAGAAAAGCTCTCTCCCCAAGAATCGCAAGACCAAAGAAATTCAACACGCTGTGTCTCTGGCAAAATCTTCTGCGTTCAACAAGGCAACCGTGATTTGATGACGACGGATGGTGTGGTGCAGAGGAGATCTCAGCCGTGTTGCAAAAAGGGGCCGCTTTGCCTTGCGCTGATTGGCTGCATCGTCAACTCCAACTCGCTAGGCTCAAAGCAGCCTCAGCACGCGAAGCGATATACTTTCAAACTCTTATTGAGACAACTCAATATGGCCGGCATAAGGCCACACATGCTGCTCGACAAGTCCGTACATATTCAGTGAATGTGACTCGCTCTGTCGTCTCCCTCGTGGAGATTGCAAACCCCTTGGATATGATCTCGAGTCTCGCTTACCGATCACGTAACACGTTGAGTGCAATGACACGATCTAATCCCAAAACCATGAAGCGGACAAGAAGGGGCGGCCCAAGAGGCAGAACTGGGTGTTCAACATGTCGGTAGGTCCATCTCTTTGGCCCCTGCATGACAGGGGAATTATGTTCAGAATCTAACAATGCTCCAGAGCTCGGCACGTGAAGTGTGATGAGCGAAAGCCCTCCTGCTTAAATTGCACGTCCACTGGACGCAAATGCGATGGATACGAAAGTGCCAGGGCTTCAGGTCTCCAACAGGCTCTGTCACTTCATGAACGTGCCCGATCATGCACCAGCAAGACAAGTCCATTGAACGATTCTCCAGTTTCCCTGGCTCTCACCCTAGGGCTTCCTTCAAATGAACAGAGTAACCGTTTCTTCCACAGCTTCCTTCACGGCTGTGTGCCATCTCTTACAGAAGCTATGGACTCTGAATTCTGGCAAAGGGGCATCCTAAGAGCTGCTTCTTCCCCGGTCGTGCAGCATGCAGCCATTGCCTTTGGTGCCGTGTATGAGCAGCGAATTGCACATCAGAATCACGATTTGGGTCCCACACCAAGCTCAAATGGCCAGAAAATTGCGCTCCTTTCTTCTATCCGTTACGGCACTGCGATTCAGATCCTGCGACGTCGAATCGCAGAAATATCCGAGGCTCCGGAAGGACTCGAGGAGATCATGATCGCATGCTTAATTTTTGTCTTCATGGAGATCCTTCGTGGTGATGATATAGCAGCTGTGACCCATCTTGACGGTGCTCTCAAGCTTTATAGTTGTGCAGAACCGTCTTCCCAGGATATTATCTCCGCTAGAGACAATAAAGTCGCATCTACCGTGAGCACTGCATTCGAAGGGTTCGTGAAGATCCTCTTACGACTTGAAACCCAATCCGTGCAATACATGGGATCTCGAACTCCTTGGTACTCAGATTCAATTTACGCCTGGCCACACACGAGCGAGGATATTCCTGCTATGTTCGAGACCTTTTTAGATGCTCGCGACAATTTTTATGCACATCTCGCCAGGATCATGAATTTCATCACGCCTCCAGAGGGCGCTGAAAGATGCTTTCCGGAATGGTGTCCACATCCAGACCGTGGATTTGACATCTATACAATCTTTCATGGTAGTACATACCGGGATTACCTTTTACCAAGAGCCTCAACACAGCGTCGGCATTTAATGCATGTTCTTTCACGCTGGAAGAGCGGATTTCAGGGATTTCTGCAGAAGGGGACAGCAAAAACGCCTGAAGCTTTGGCAAGTTACGCTTTGCTTTGGCTGGAATATTACACAGTGCGAATCAAGTTAGCTGTTTCATATACCGAAGATGAATGCTGTTATGATGCTCAGCTACCATCTTTTAAGAAAATCGCTGAGCAAGCTGAGGTGTATCTAAGATACACCGCTCATAAGTCACGGTCGCAACTACCAAGAGACCTAAGCGGCAATCTGGGCATCATACCGAGCCTAAAGCCTAAGAAGAAGGACTTCAAAGTCTATTCTTCCGTCTGTTATCCGCTCTACTTTACCGTTCTGAAGTGTCGGTTCAGACCCCTTCGTCAGTCTGCTCTGGCAATGCTGCGGAATGCGAACACGGAAGGCGTATGGGACGCAAATATGTTGGCGAGAGTTGGTGAATTTGTTACCACTGTCGAAAAACACTCTATTGTGGCGAACTCTCAAGATTCTTGCGCTGATGCTCCAAATTTTGGTGTGCCAGAAATCAACAGAATTCATTGCCTCTCGTTGAACATTGTCAAGTCGCAACGAACTGTCTGGCTCAGATATAGTAGAAGGACTATGGGAACACAAGAAGAAATCTCAAACAGTTCGGATCCACCCAAACGATGGAGGATTGGCAGCACTATCCTAATATGGAAGGATGCCACTGCAGAGGTTGCAGAAATCATTGGTACCGAACAATCTCCCGCAGATTCGCCGCCCACTACTCTTTCTTGGGAAAGTCAAACACTCGCTTATCGATCTCCCCAACCTCAATGTTAAAGAACCGATTTGCAATCCCCGTCCTCGTTGTCACGTCGTAGAAATCATATCCGATGACCGTCCCGTCCGAATCAAGATAGACAGTTACCGGGCTGGAACCTTCAAACACGATCTTCCACTGCCACACTATCAGTACTATCCTCGTTCAAGCCCAGTAGGACTCGGAAGCAAGAACTCACGCTTGCGGTCGCGCCCAACCATCTGTCATCCACCACGCCTGCGAACACTGCATTGCTTTTCACCAGAATATCCTCTTCAAACAAGGCCCAAGCCGGCTTCACGAAACCCGTCCAGATCTTAGGTGCAGCAGAGACAGAAGGCTCAATTGTGAAGAGGGTGTTCCAGACTAGGTTATTGCGATTGGTAATTGTGTAGTCAAATAGGGAAGATACGATGGAGGAGTCGTAGCTTGCGTCGGCGCGAACTTTGGAATGTGTAGGAGAGTGGTAAAGATAACCAGAAGAGATGTGCGAGAAAGTAGAGGACCTGAGAGGAGCAAATGTTAAACACGAACAAAAAATGTCGTCGTATGGGATTTTGGTTTTCGAAGAACCTACCAAGCATGCTGCTGCCAGTTGCATTTGAATTCGGCTTTCACCAGCGGAGGATCAGGCTGTTTGAATGCGGAAGAGAAGAGCTCGTACGAGGCAGGGAATGATGGCTTTTCGCGGGTTGTAGAATGCATGATGACTTGAGTTGGATGAGTGAAAGATAAGATTGGAGCTGTCAAGAATAATAGAAGGCGAAGCATTGTGGGTGAGTTGATTTTCGTTCCAGAAGTGGTGCTGAATGTTTGTAGATCGAGGCTTTTGCCGCACCATGAAATGAGAAATGCCTTTTTTTATATCAAGAATCTCGTGAATAAACTTGATTTCTGCCCGGGTCTGGGCTACACCTCTAGAACGATGGGAAATTGTTGCAGTTTGAGGTTTGAGACCTGTTTCAGGGTACGCTTTGGCCTAGTGCCACGCCCATATTATGAGCTCTGGAAGCCCACCTGTAAATTAGTGGTCATCTTCTCCTTGATGGAATACACTCATTTGACCCGAAAAGCTTGAGATTGCAACAGAAATGAAATCTGTAAGTAATCACGCCCCCTCTGATTCGGCTCGTCGTGTACGACTTGGCCGGCGAAGGGCCAACGCCTTCTAGACCGTGAATAGCATCTCCGCATCCCATGATATTACGCGTCCTCTCCCTAGCTTACAAAATCAAGTTTCGGAGACTTGATGCCAGCTGCATTCAGATCTCCCCCATGATGTTGACTTTCCCTGCCGCCCTAGCGCAGCGAAATTGACGAAGCAGCCAATCAGGAGCGAGAATCTTCGGCTCGCTTGCAGACCAGCATCTCAGGAATAGGGGCGTGGGGGCGAGGTCAATTCAAGCTAAACAGGCCTCAATATGGGCATTTCCAAAGCAAGTTGTTTTACCTTTTCTCGATATTTTGGTCCTTTGTTAATCACTGGTCGAAAGACTCAAAAACATTACTGCAGCCAGTTCAAGCTTCGATAGCAATACACTGATCGAGAAATGCACACATGCGGAGAATTCACAATGGACAGAACCCAGAAATTTCCACTGCCGGAGTACACAGAGGATGCTTCAGTCGTGAGAACTGAGCAACTCGACGTGGGAGTTCAAGCACAGGCGACTGGTACCACTGCTCCTCCCAGAACAGTCAATTTACCCTTTTAACCACCATTTTGCTCCCTAGGGGACGGACGCATAGCCATCGATCTCGAGCGACGATCTAGTATCTTTACTCCGTCACTTAGGAATGAAATCCAAGTCCAAATCAACAATACCGTCACGGAGAGCTCAAAACCCTCACCACCACCATACGAAATACGGCCAGAACATAACCCCCTTCTTAAAGCTCAAGCGCCAGAACCTCAAAAAACACCATCTCCTCTCAACATCGTCATCCAAGTAGTCGGCTCTCGCGGCGATGTTCAACCCTTCGTAGCCCTTGGCCAAGCCCTGAAGTCCACCTGCAAACACCGGGTCCGTGTCGCCACGCACCCCATCTTCAAATCATTCGTCGAACAAAACGGCCTAGAATTTTTCAGCATAGGAGGCGACCCGCATGAACTCATGGCGTACATGGTTCGTAGCCCTGGGCTGCTGCCGAGTTTGGATGTTCTGAGGGGAGGGGATGTGGCGAGACATCGGAAAATGGTGGCGAGGATGATGGTGGGGTGTTGGAGGTCTTGTATTGAAGAAGGTGATGGGATGTGTGATTTAGAAGAAGTGAAAAAGGGAAAGCCGAAAACAGGTAAGGAGGCGCCGTTTGTGGCGGATGTGATTGTTGCGAATCCACCGAGCTTCGCTCATGTACATTGCGGGCAGAAGTTGGGTATTCCCGTACATTTGATGTTCACGTAAGTACAACCTGCTGTGCTGGCGCCTTCATGCGACCCACCCTAAGCCGCGAGTTTATCTGAATTTTCTCCTTCTTTGTTTGAGTTAGCCTTTTATCTGAGCTTTGTTCCATAGGATTCGTTCTATTCGGGTTGCTTCGATTGACTTTGCTCTAATTGGGACTCAATTCTAGGATGCCATGGACAGCAACCCAAGCATTCCCTCACCCGCTCGCAAATATCAAGAACTCAAGTAAGGATCTTGGTTTGGTCAATTATGTTTCCTACGCCATGGTTGAAACGCTTCTCTGGCAAGGTCTCGGCTCTGTTCAAAACAGATTTCGAGAAAAGGTTCTCGGACTTGAACCAATCAGGTTGGCGTTTGGACCGAGAATGTTAAGCCGCCTGAAGATTCCGCATACTTACTGTTGGTGAGAACTTCAAAGAGATAAACCAAGTTAATTTTTCGTGCAAGCTAATTTTGTTCCACCAGGTCTCCTTCCCTGATCCCAAAACCGCAAGACTGGGGAACCCATGTCTCTGTAGCAGGATTCTACTTCCTAGCTGGAACAACAGAATACACTCCTGAACCAGCACTATCTGCGTTTCTTTTTGCTCGTCCACCTCCAATTTACGTAGGTTTCGGCTCCATTGTGATCGACGATCCAGTGGCCTTGACAAAGACGGTATTCGATGCGATATGCCTGGCCGGCGTGAGAGCAGTTATATCCAAAGGCTGGGCTGGTCTCGGCTCAGGAAAAATTCCAGGCAATATTTTCCTTATTGGAGACGTACCGCACGACTGGCTTTTTCGCCGCATCTCCGCCGTGGTCCACCATGGCGGGGCCGGCACCACAGCAGCAGCGATGGCAGCAGGGAAGCCGAGCGTCATTGTGCCCTTCTTTGGTGATCAGTTCTTTTGGGGAGATATGATCCAGAAAGCTGGTGTTGGTGCAAAGCCAATTCCGGGGAAAGAGCTCACTGCTGCACTTCTTGCTGCCGCCATTAACGAAGTGTTACAACCAGTGGTGCTTGATCGAGCGGAGGTACTGGGTTCGCACATAGATGGCGAGAATGGAGTGGTTTCTGGCTGTGCCAGTCTGCATCAACACACTGAAGCACAATGCATCAAATGCTCAATGGCTCCACATCAAGTAGCGGTTTGGAGGGTCAAGAAGAAAGAGATCTGCTTAAGCGCATTCGCGGCAACCGTCCTCCTCAATGCCCGTATTTTGCGCGTGCAGGACCTGAAGTTGTAAGTATTCGCCCCTATCGTTCTTAGACATTGTCTGATAAGAAACTAGGCTTCGGCATGTGGAGTACGACCTAGAGAGCGGCCCCTGGGATCCAATCACCGGCGTAGTATCGTCGTGCCTAGGCATGGTTGGCAACATGACGAAGAGTTTGGGCGATGTTCCTGCTGCCGTCAGCCAAGCCAACAAGGCACGTCCTATCGATGGAAGCGTCGCCCGTGGGTCACTGAATGTCGCTCAGGGTACGGTATTTGGTACTTCAAAAGGAGTTGGTCGGATTCTCCTTGCTGGCTTCCGGTCCCCATTCGAGGTCATGTTGATGGCAGCGCGTGGCTTCCACAACGTACCGGCGCTCTACGGCGATTGGTCTGTTCGGCCGCCTGAAAGAATAACTGGAGTTGTGAGTGGATTTGAAGCAATGGGAAAAGTAAGGCCGTTGCCATTCAGATCTGAAGTAAAGTGATTGACTAGAGTAGGAAATCGGTTACAGTCTTTATGATGGTATTTCTGGCTTGTTCCTCCATCCAATGGACGGTGCTCGGCATGAAGGGATAGCTGGCTTCAGCAAGGGTCTTGCAATTGGACTTGGGGGATTCGTTCTCAAACCAATAGCTGGTAAGTATTGTCCACTTTGCAATCACACCATGTCCTGACCTCGAAACACAGCTGCGTGGGGTATTGGCGGCTACACGTATGAGGGCATTAACAAAGAGATGGAAAAGCTGTTTGGATCGTCTACCAAAGCTCATATCTCACTTTCAAGGCTGGCTCAAGGATCTGAAGAGTTCAATGGCGCATCTGATGAAGAGATTGCCGGTGTGGTAAGAGCCTGGGAGGACCTCGTACTCAATAGTGACGATCTGAAAGGAAGGAGATCTCCGTAGATACGGATTTTCTTGGCTTAAAGGGTGTCCAATAGAGCATCGATTTAGAGGAACGCAAGACTGGAAAACTTATCAGGATGGTGTACTGTATGAAAATTCAATGTAAATTCGTACCAATCATGTCAGCTCACAATCCATGCTTCTGCAACTCACCCAGCTAGAATTGTACAATGCCTAAAATTTCTATTAACATCTCTTAACAACGTTCTCCATTCTTTCTTTCAACCTGTCTACAGCCAACCTTGGTATCCCCTCCCACCTCTTCCCCGTGTACGTCCCCTCAATCTCCTTCATCAACTTCCTGATTTTCACCACAGCTAATCTGCTTCCTCCCTTCTCATCCATCAACGCCTCCGCTTCTCGTTCCAACCTTCTCCTCTTCTCCGTCACACTCTCCTCATCCCCCCTTTCCGCCACACAAAGACCACAATCACACACAAACCCCCATCCCTCTAACAAACTCTTTCTCCTACCCTCAAAATCACCATCTACTTGCACATAATTATGCATCACTTCGTCCCCAGCCTTAATCTCTCTTGTAGCCCGCAAAACCATCAAATCGCCAATATATTCTTTCTCCGCGTTAGGAACGCAAGAATGATTCATGTAACTCGCCACAATCCATAACCCTGCGCTTTCTTCTCCTCTTTCCTTCTCTCCATCCCCACTACTTCCAGGACCAAAAGCATTCCGTACAACGATATCATGAACCTGCCATATATCCACCCCTCCCCTCCTACCCTCACCCATCGCATCACTCTCGGGTGCATGGTAATCGCTATAAAGATCCAAAATTTTACCAACTTTGCTCGGATTATCGTTCAATTTCCGCACCACCGCCTTCCAAAGCCCAGCTGGGAAAACCCGTACCCTTTCATCGCGAACATCGAACGTCATCGCCGACAACGCATCCACTTCCCATCCGAACACAACACAAAAAGCCTTCTCAACCATGATCACATCCCCCGGCTTCAGATCACGCGTTGCGAAGAGCCCTCTACCACGTCCGAAACTCTCTCCTATCCGCACATTCTGGAGAAAGCTTGCGGCATCGATTCTTTTGGCCGAGGCAGAATTCGAGAGGAGTAGAGAAGCCTTGAGTTTCTTGAACTCGTAAATCCCGGTTTCTTCTTCTTGGATCCTGCATTCCGCTTTCCGGATTCTGGACCTGGCTTCCTTGTCCCCGTCTCTATCCATAAGCATGACATGTTCCTCAAAGTATTTTTTAGCTTCGTGGAAGTTCCCAAGTGAATAAGAAGCAAGACCAGCTCGAAGAAACGCTTTGCTGTCGAGCTCCTTATGTTTCTGAGTTTCTGAGCTGGTGAGCGAGGCTAGGGCATCTGATTTCGCGGCGTCGAAGCGTGAGAGGAGGAGGTTGATGTGTGCCCTGTTCCTAAAAAGATCTTTCTCCATCTTATCGTCTTCTTTCCCGGCATTTACTCCTTCCTTCCCTTTCTCAATAATTTTCAACCCCTGAGTGTATTTCTCTTCAGCTAGAAGGAGATCCTTCTCTCGTAACGCAGTATTACCTTCTTCCTTGCATTTCCCCGCCGACTTTCCACAATCTGCATCATCTTCTGAAACGATGAGGAGGTCAGAAGGATGCTCAATCCGTATCGTCGCTTCCCCTTCCTCCACTTCACTCATCGTAAACCACGGTTCCAGCACCTTGAACACTTGCCCCTCGCTCAAACTATCCAATAAATCCAGCACATGCATCCCAACCTCCAACCGTTCCACCCCTCCCTCCCCATCCACATCCCCATCAATATCCCTCACAACCGTCCAAGAATTCACCCTCAACCTCGCAACCGGCGCTACTCTCCTCAAATTCAAAACTCTCCCTCTATGGTGAGTTCCAATTCTCAACTCTCGGATACTCATCGGTTTTAATTTTTTGAAGGGAAGAATGCAAGGTGGATACGGATTTCCCACCGCGTACGCAACGATCGCTTCTTTCTCTTCGGACTCGGACGCAAAGGTTAATGTGGCCATATCAGCCATCAAACTCGCGCCTGTGACTCTCCGTTTCAGCTCCACCTCTGAAGCATCGGTAGCTTGGCGCGGTTGTCCTGCGAGCTCTGCACATTTTTGAGCTCGCGATTTGAAGGTTTGACGGAGATGGGCGTCTTCTGATGGGGTAAGGTAAATAGTTGCACCATTTCGGCGGTTTGTAGGAGACATTATTAAACGTCAAATGTGAGCCTCAAGTCATGAAAGGAGTAGCTAAGCGATATCAGTTTTCGGACTTGCGATGAACGAACTCTGCAGGATGGGAAAACTCGCTGTTATAACCAGCAGTCGAAGATCTGCATTGCTGAAGTATATTGCGAGGTGATAAGTTTTCTGAATAGATATCTGTAGATGTTGAGGCTGCGCCTTGGCGGTCGGGTTTTAAGGGGGTGATGTTGACTTCGGTAAATTCTCGCATAAAGAATTACCGAGTGAGTCATCGGTGTAAGGGTGTAGTGGTGCAGTGCGGCACAGCTTCAACAGGGTTAGGTAATGCTGCAGCGAGCATTTGCCCTGCACTGTGTAACCCAACCTTCTGATAGTGATTCTCTATTGAGTGCTGCCTTCGTATTCTACCAGGGTATTGGAGACACCACTTTCTTCTCCTCTGCAGCTCTTGAATGCAGACGTAAGGATGAATTAAAAGCTAGGAACTTACGAATTCGTATTCATGAGGGACAGCTCTCTTAACTAGCAGAAAACTACCTAGCTTTCTAGGTCAATTTATGGAATAGCCAAGCAGACTTAAACTTGCCATACATTCATTTCAGAGTAAAGGCTTTACTGGAAATGGCAAGATGCAGGTAGTTTGCTTGCCGGGGATATTGCATTCCCGGAAACTGCACGCAATAAAGCAAATAATTAAGAAATGGAAATGTTACCTATTTTAAGTCAAGAAGAAACGAAAACGAGGCAAAACCCTTAGATCGAAAAGTGCACGGGGAAAGGGGAACTTGATCTGGAAACGGAGCACTGGTCCCAGACTTCAGTCGTCGGCATCACAGCAGCGATAAACAAATCTCACTCAATTCTAGACATTCATTTCACCCCTAAATCAGCAACCCCATCTATCTATCTATATGCACCCCTCACACCTCCCTAGTCTTAACTCCCCTCTCCTCCCTCGGAACCTCGATGCTCCTCTCCACCATCTCGATCCCACTCAGGCTCGGGAAGCGCTTCGAGAAATCCGCGATATAGTCCTCCTTCTCCTGAGCGCTCATATCCGGTCTCGCGACCGGCCTGCTCGAACTACTTCCCGCATTCGCACTCGGTTTAGGGGGCGATGTAGAGGGAAGGTCAGATCGAGATCCAGGACCGGTGTGGATGCTGTTTAGATGCATTGGTTTAGGCGGCGCATTGGGTCTCGCGCCTCCGGTTTTGGACGCCGTTGCTGGGATGGGGAGAGGCATGGAGTTTGATGAGGAGGGTTGGGAGGCGCGGGGTTTGTTGAAGGCGATGTCGTTTTGCATTGGTGGTGCGGTGCGTGGATGGATGATACTGGCAACCCCAGCTGAGCCTCCTGCTTGTATTGGTTTCCTTGCAACGGAAGGTTTGGTAGCTATATAAGGATTTGTGGATGATTCGAACTTGTTGGTTTGTGGAGGGAGGTTGCTGCCGGTGAAGCGCCCGTAACCCTCTGCTGTTTTCTTGACAGGCGAAGGCCCTTGATTCTCGTCGAGGAGAGTTTTGACTTTATTCTGAATGGAGGTAGCGCGTGAGATACCGCCGATGCTTTTGGGTGCTGTGCTTGAACCACGAGCTGCAAGTCGTTGCCGATATTCGGCTGCGGCATTTGCAACGCGCTTCTCTTCCATTGAAAGTCGTCTCCGCTCGATCTCGCGACGTTGTTCAGGAGGCAGGTTGTCCATGTCTTCGAACATGTTTCCATCGTCGCTTCGGCCGTCTGTGGCCTCGGAGCCAGCGATTGGCGTGAGATCTTTTCGCTCCATGTCTTGTAGCGGACTTGGGGTTCGTGGGGGTGCATTTGCATTGTTTTCGAAGCGTTTGAAGGCGTCCCCGAATTTACCTGCCAGTAGGTTCTTGGTGCCTGACAAAGACATGGATGGCAAGCTGGAACGCTTCTTTTGACCGCTGCTTCTTCGTCGATGATGTTTCCCTGAATCGCTGTCTTCCATTGTCTTCAGGAAATCAACATTTGATTCGATATTAGTTTCATCATCTGAACTCTCGTCCTTCACACCACCATCTTTCGAGAATGAAGGTCGCTTATCTGATAGGGACGGCCTCACGCTAGCTTCTTTCTCGCGAAGAAAATCTATATTACTCTCAAGATATGTACTCGCTGGCCGAGGCCTCGAGTTGCTCGACTTTGTCCTCGCAATGGGATCTAAAACTTCATTACTGGGCCTGCCGCCCTCAAGTGAAGGACGAGATGAAGAGGCATGTCTTGCGTGATTTGGTTGCGGTGTAAACGAAGAGTTTCGAGGAACAGAAGATTGCAAAGACACATTGTCTTCTGGGCGGAGAAACTGGGTTCTGGAATTGGTCGCTTCTTGATTTCTTGGCAGGCTGGACGATCGATGGTGATCATTGGCTGCAGGGAATCTTTGAACAGGCGAGGGGTTGTATTTAATAGGCTGCCCACTTGGAGGTGGTGTAGGAGAAGTCATAGTCCCTTGTGATACATAGGATGAAGTGATAGGGCGAGTAGGTGTTGGCTGATGAACAACACTGGGCAACGAAGCCACTGCTTGCAGCTCAGGGTTGCTCGATATTATTTTCTGAGCTCTGGAAACCACAGTAGCTGGAGGCTTGGCCGAAGATGTCCCCATTGGGGTTCTCAGGGCGGGTGATGCAGGTGTTACAAATGCATCATCTGCTAGCTTTTCTGTCACTCTTTGACCCAGGTCACGAGGATGTGCCGGCTTCGTAGGTGAACTTTTGTCGAAGTCAAACTTTCCACCATCGTGAAGCAGGGAAAACTGGTCCAAGCTGGGAAAACGATTTGATATCTCATCTACTGGTCCGGGAGGGGATTTTGAGTCCAAGGCTGCAAAAGGATCATTGGCTGTCCCTCGAAGAGGCGAGGGACTTGGTTTTGGGCCATGCCCTTGTGAGCTTGCAGTAGGCCGACCTCTCCGCATTGGAACCACATCAGGAATCATGTTCTGTGGCGG
This sequence comes from Hyaloscypha hepaticicola, assembly GCA_002865625.1. Lineage (NCBI taxonomy): Eukaryota > Fungi > Ascomycota > Leotiomycetes > Helotiales > Hyaloscyphaceae > Hyaloscypha > Hyaloscypha hepaticicola. The sequence continues at coordinate 353,801 of KZ613485.1, forward strand.
TGGAGGCGATGTGAAAACGGCTCCAACTATGGGGGTTGTAGAAGTAGAGTCCGGTGAAGAAGGTAATTGTTGATTCCGCCTGGTTTCTGATTGCGTTCTTCCCGCATATATCTACAATTATAAGCTTCAATTCTTGAACGATCTAGATCTAGACATACGTCTTTAATAGGAACCTCGATTCCTTGCATCAAACATGCCTCCCTCAGGACTTGGTAAATATTGGGGCGAGAATTCGGGTTCTCTTTCAACATATACGCTACACATATCAGTATCTAGTGGTTGCGTAATTCCACGTCACGTACCTATGAGCTTTTTCAACTTGTCTGAGAAGACTGGGTAGTTTGGAAATTTAAAGCTCGCATTCAGAATCGCCAACTGTCCCTGGGCCTCGAAGGGTGTGGTGTAATAACACAACTTATACAACAGAACTCCCAACGCCCAGATATCCGACTTCTCGTCAATGGGCTGTTTTCGATACACGTCTATCATTTCGGGACTTCTGTATTGCATCGTCGTATGCTTCTGCACATCATCTTCGATCAATCGGCACTCGGCAGCCGTCGTAGCTGCAGGTCGTGGAGAGGCTGTGGATCCAAAATCGCAGAGCTTGAACCTCTTCGAACTTCCAGTACCGCTTATAAGGACATTTTCAACCTTCAAATCTCGATGTAGTAACGGAGGTTTCAGGTAGTGCATACAAGCCACACCTTCTGCCACGTCCGAGAAGATCTTCAGGATCTCCGGCTCCGTCAATCGGTTCTGCAGTCGCGTATTCATGAAATCGATCAGGCCCCCTCCGTTACAAAATTCCATCAGCAAGAACACCTCGAATCCCCCACCTTTCAGTTGTGAGGCCTGCGAATCGTAGTATGTGACAATTGCCCTGTGCCCCTTCAGCTTCTTCATCGTCTCCACCTCTGTCCGCATATTTGCCAGATTCTCCTTATCCGGTACGGCGACTCGTTTCAATACAGCAATATCGGTCCCATTGACAGGCTTGGGCAATTTGACCAGGTATACGTGGGCAAAGCCTCCCTCGGAGAAGTATTTCTGGATGATCACTTTGTGCTCTCCGACCTTGACTTTTGTCCCTGGCGCAAACGTACCAGCCGGAGCGGAAGGGTCAGTCATAGGGATTGGCGCCCCGAAGACAGGTCGAGATGCCGTCGCAGGCATCGCTGGATTGTTGGAGGCCATGGTGTCGGGACGACGGTGGGCAGGAGAAGGATCAGGCTAGAACGCAAGGATAGCTGGTCACCGCATTGGAGTGAAGTTGGAGGTCTAGTTAGGGCAAAAAAACACAGAATTTGAGAGCAGTGTGAAGTCGCAATGTGATCTGAAGCAGTGTTTGGCAGTTCGGGGCATCAGCATCAATGCCCGCCAGGTGGAAGAGCGTCACCGCCTAGACTAGTCTTCTTTGGGCCTGGTGCGCGAGTACTGCCAAGCTGGTGAAGGCTGCTGCATTTTGTAGTACCGCTTCTACCTCTGTCCCGTTTCTTTGGAAATCCTCAATACTTACTTATCAATAAGCTTCCTCTACTATGATGCTCAGGATCTATCAGATCTCCAATCATACCTGTATCTCGATTATCCGGATTAGTCGGGGCCCCTGGAGTGGCCAATCAGATCCCGCAACGAATCACATTATCGGCTCAAGCCACTGCAGCCTTGTCTTGAGTTCAGCACGCCTCCGAGCTTTCCACAGAGTCCTGCAATAAAAATGATAGCAAAGCGCAGGCATCACTCAAGTGTTCTCGATTACGAGTCAAGGGTCATGTGAGGGAAGTCCTCCTCAGATGCCTATCAACTACCAGTTATGTCGAGTTATCTATTTTTCGCCGCAGTTTCGTGAGCTGGATGTGACGGATTTCTTCCACTTATCCACCCTATCATATTGAACTAGCATTAGGCTTCAGATCGCCTTTCATGCTGCTAGCCATAGCTCTGTCTTCCGAACGGCATGCAGCCTTGCACAACAGAGGGCATATGGTAGCATTGCAACAGATATGCAGGGTGGGTTTTCCAGAGGGCAAGGATCACCATCCACGCTGAGTCGATGTTTGTGGCCTCAAACGGTGCCCGTGGTACGTGACCAATGGCGAAATTGTTAGCATCAACATCAAGTTGCGATCTACACCGGCTTGGGATTGAGTAGACTACTTGTACAGTAGGTATGGAGCTGCCCCTTCGGCATCGATGACGATAAAGTTGCCAGAGTGTGGCTTCTTCAAAATGATCTCCAGTTAGTGAGGCAGGGGCAGGGACTAACGGGACGGTTGGTGGGTTAAGCCGCTCTGGGCACTAGCGCCCTCGCTTAGCGAATTCTGCTTTCGCTGGTCGTTGATAAATACAGCTGGATCGCCCCAACCCCCAAGAAGTGACCGACCGACGATGTACGCGTGCAACAGCCAGCCCAAGCCCACGCCCAGGACCTAGACACATCCCACCCCTGCGTGCCCAACAACTCCCGAACTGCGCATCCACCACCGCTCATAGCCTGCTTGCCTGCTCCCAGCCAATAGCAGCCCCTCGTACCAAATCCATCATTTGCACTCTATTGGCGACACTGCTGGCAATCCGCAACCTTCGCTCGAGGCTGAACTGAAACAAAGAGGCAAAGCAACCACCATATCATTGACGACTTCTGGCCATCGCGACAGCCATCACGATTCTTCCACCCAAAGGTTTCATTGCCAGCACGTAAATAAGCTATCGCTGCGGCGATTCAATTTATTTATGGCGTTTCCCGCCCTGTACCCGGCCTTTTTATCCAGATAATGTTGACGCGTGTTGAAGGATGGCTTCAAGGTGAGCAGGGCGCGTCCCGTAAAAACAAATATCCGCTAACATCACGTGCACTAGACTCGATCGCCTCGTCACGTGCGTATTTCAAATATCTTTGAAATCTATTCAGTCCCCGAGACAGCTTTACGCCCCCTGCTGACCAGACGCTAACATCGTTGTAGGCTATTGGAGACGGGGAGCACCCAACTCATTCGAAACACTGCCGCAACACAACTAGCTGACGTCCAGAAAGCTCATCCCGAGGAGCTGTTCAACCTGCTCACACGGGTTGTACCATATCTCCGACACAAGTCGTGGGATACCCGAATCGCAGCTGCGAAGGCCCTGGGTGGAATTGTCGACAATGCGGAGAAGTACGATCCCAATGCCGGTGATGGCTTCACCAAAGATGAAGCGAAGAAGGAAGAGAACGACTTGCCTATTAAGAAGGAGGAACTCGTCGATGACGTCCCCCTTGCCGAGGGGCAGCTGAGTCTGGAATCGCTCGATATCGTGTCTGTCCTCAGATGGGGGAAAGAATTGTTAAGAGGTGGCGGAAAGGAGGTCGATTATGTTCTCTCGCAGCTTGATCCCGTGCAGCGCCTAGCTCACCAAAAAAGGACACTTCCCGGCCGGCTTGGCCTGCTAGGTGAATATTTGGATGATGATATGGACATTGATATGCCTGTCGTCAGGCAGAATGGGGCCACCACTCCTAAGATTAGTACCTCAAACGGACATGCCAATGGCAATCAGGTACCTTCGACTCCCGTTGAAGAGGCCGGCCTGAGCGCCAGACAACTGAACCAGTTGAAGCGAAAGCGAAAGCGTGAGGCTCAAAGTTCCGGGGCCAAAAACAGACTCGTGGACCTATCTATTCGGCGGTCTAGCACTATGGACTCAAGTGCCGACACCACAATGTCAGACATTGTCGACGAAACACCAAACACGAATGGAATAAACGAATATTTCTCGTTAGAGCGAACTTCAGAGGTTGACGAAGACTCGAAGGTTATCTCAGAATTCAAAGGCCCCGCGTTACCTATCAAATCTGAATTGGAAACTGATGAGGAAGCCGATGGAGCCGAGTGGCCATATGAACGCTTGTGTGATTTTCTCAAGGTGGATCTGTTTGATCCTCAGTGGGAGACTCGGCATGGCGCAGCGATGGGCTTGAGAGAAATCTTCCGAGTCCACGGCGCGGGAGCCGGTCGCGTTCGAGGGAAGTCACGAGTCGAGAATGATATCCTCAATCGACGATATCTCGATGATCTTGCCTGCCGCTTATGTTGTGTTTTCATGCTGGATAGATTCGGCGATTACGTCTCTGATACGGTAGTTGCGCCAATTCGAGAGACAGTTGGACAGACACTCGGTGCTCTACTCATCCACCTACCTGCAAGTACAGTATATGCAGTTCATCGAATCTTATATCGGATGGTTATGCAAGAGGATTTACAGCTCTCGAAATCCGGATGGGCCATATGCCATGGTGGAATGATTGGACTGCGCTATTTGGTCGCAGTGAGAAATGACCTTCTATTGAGGGACAGCGACTTGATCGATGGTGTCATCCGTGCTGTCATGAAGGGTCTTGGAGATTTCGATGATGATGTGCGCTCGGTAAGTGCTGCAACACTCATTCCAATCGCCAGGGAGTTTGTCAACCTTCGCCCAGAGGCATTGGACGGCTTGATCAACATTGTCTGGGGCTGCCTTTCAAATCTCGGTGACGACCTCAGTGCGAGTACCGGCCAGATCATGGATCTTCTCGCAAAGCTTTGCAGCTTCCCAGAAGTCCTCGAGGCCATGAAGAAAAACGCTGCCAAAGATTCCAATCAATCCTTTGCCCTTCTCGTTCCACGATTATATCCTTTCCTACGCCATACCATTACTTCTGTTCGATCAGCTGTATTGAGGGCTCTCATGACATTCGTCAACATCGAAGGCGAAGGCACACGAGACTGGTTGAATGGCAAGATCCTGAGACTCATTTATCAAAACATTCTTGTCGAGCGAAACCAAGATACGCTGAACCTTTCACTGCAAGTTTGGTCAGCATTGGTGAGACATTTGGCAAAGGATCCAGAGGACCTCGCCGAACAATTCGCAGCACATGTCGATGCTCTTATGCAACTCACACTTCACCCTATTGGTGTCTCACGGCATCCCATTCCAATGAACGCAACACTCTTCCAGAAGCCTTCCGGCAACACGTACTCCTTACCTGCTAATTTTGTGCCGACGACCACTTCTCGACAGCTTTCACCCGTGGCGTCAAGCGAGCCTCCAGCCAAGAAGCCAAGACGAAAATCTACAAAGACTGTTGAAACGATTCCCACCACCAGTTCTCATGATGTTGATGGTCACATGATGCAGGGAGATGTTGATCTAGTTGGGATGGAGATCCTAATCAGATCAAGAATCTCAGCAGCAAAGGCCATGGGCTTGATTATGTCTCTTGTCCCAACCACTGTATTAGAAGCATACGATGGCAGTATTGTGCCCGGCCTGTCCTCAGCCTACTCATCGACACAACTCACTGCGGCGTTGATTGTCGATGAATATGCCAAGAATTGCACCTCAAAGACCCAAGCAGCACGTTTTGTTGACCCACTGCAAAAGATAATCGAAAGCGACAGACCACTGCATTACCGAGATCTAGTGAGCTACACTCAACTTGTTCGCGCTCAATGTGCGCAGCTTCTCAACACATTTCGAGACGTTGGCAAGGTCTCACAAAGCAAATTGCCTATTCTTGCTGTCGTCGTTCAAGGCGAGCCTGAAGCTGGACCAGATGCCTTCTCCATTGTGACAGCTGATAAGTGCGTCAACGAGGATTTCGAACGGCTCAAGAAGGCTATGGCACCTGGGCAACGACTTATTGCAACACAGGCTTTGACCGAAGCCCGTGAGAGCGTGGTCGAAGTCATCACCAATGCCAAGGATGTCAAGGATCAACGAGACATCCGAATTAAAGCCGCTGCTGCCAGCGCTCTTGTTGCCATGAAGGTCTCCCCTAAAAAGCCGACACACATCATTAAGGGCATGATGGACAGTGTCAAGAAGGAAGAAAATGTGGAATTACAACAACGATCGGCTGCCTCCATTGCCAAGCTAGTGGAGTTATTTGCCGAAGGAGGTCGCGCTGGACCAGCGCAGAAGGTTGTCTCGAATTTGGCGAAGTTCAGTTGTATCGATACCTCGGAGACCCCAGAATTTGCGCCGAATGCTGTCTTCACCAGTAATATTTTATCACTTCGAAAGGAAGAGGACCGACGAGATCATCCCGATGCGGCTAAATTCGCCAGAGAAGCAAAGGAAGCTCGGATTATCCGAAGAGGTGCTAAGGAGGCATTGGAGCAATTGTCCCAAATCTTTGGTGCCGACCTCCTGGACAAAGTACCAACGCTGAAGAGTATCATGGAGGATGCTTTGCAGCACGCGTTTGCTGGAGAACTCCCCCTAGACTGCAAGGATCCAGAACAAAGTGCTGGCCAAGCAGCTATTGATGGAATGTCCGTTCTTCGAGCCTTGACGCCCACTCTTAGCACGAAACTTTACCCCTTCGTCATTCACTTATTGCCATTGGTCATCAAAGCACTTCACTCAGAGCTATCAGTCTTCCGATACATGGCTGCAAAGTGTCTTGCCACGGTTTGCAGTGTTATCACTGTTGAAGGTATGACGATGCTCGTTGAAAAAGTTCTACCTTCGATCAGCAACCCGGTGGACCTCAACTTCCGACAAGGTGCCATCGAAGCAGTGTATCACTTGATTCACGTCATGGGAGACAACATCTTACCTTATGTAATCTTCTTGATTGTACCGGTCCTTGGTCGTATGAGCGATTCCGATAACGACGTTCGGCTGATTGCCACCACGACCTTTGCCACTCTCGTCAAGCTTGTACCTCTCGAAGCAGGCATTCCAGATCCTCCTGGATTATCACAAGAACTACTAAAGGGTCGTGACCGTGAGCGAACATTTATTGCCCAGTTGCTGGATCCTCATAAAGTCGAGCCGTTCCACATCCCTGTGGCAATCAAGGCGGAACTTCGGTCGTACCAACAGGAAGGTGTCAACTGGCTCAATTTCTTGAACAAGTATCACCTCCATGGCATTCTTTGCGATGACATGGGTCTTGGCAAAACACTGCAAACACTTTGCATTGTTGCGAGTGATCACCACTTAAGAGCTGAAGAATTTGCCAAGACGGGTGCTCCCGATGTTCGCCGACTTCCTTCACTCATCGTTTGCCCTCCAACTCTTTCTGGTCACTGGCAGCAGGAGATCAACACATATGCACCCTTCCTCACTTGCACAGCTTACGTTGGCCCGCCAGCTGATCGTGCTCGATTACGAGATCAGTTAGGAAAGACAGATATTGTCATTACTTCTTACGACATTTGCCGCAACGATGCTGACGTTCTCATTCCGTACAACTGGAACTACCTCGTACTTGATGAAGGTCACTTGATCAAGAATCCTCGGGCAAAAGTCACCATTGCTGTGAAGCGTCTCCTCAGTAATCATCGCCTTATCCTTTCCGGCACTCCGATTCAGAACAATGTCTTGGAATTATGGTCTCTATTCGATTTCCTGATGCCTGGTTTCCTCGGAGCCGAGAAAGTCTTCCTTGATCGATTTGCCAAGCCCATCGCTGCCAGTCGTTTCAGCAAGTCGTCTTCGAAGGAGCAAGAAGCTGGTGCACTAGCTATTGAAGCTTTGCACAAGCAAGTCCTGCCATTCCTCCTCCGTCGTCTCAAGGAAGAAGTCTTGGATGATCTGCCTCCCAAGATCTTGCAGAATTACTACTGCGATCTCAGCGACCTGCAAAAGAAGCTCTTCGAAGACTTCACCAAGAAAGAAGGTAAGACCCTTGCAGAAAAGGCATCATCCGGGGACAAAGAGGCGAAACAACACATCTTCCAAGCCCTCCAGTACATGCGCAAGCTCTGCAATTCCCCTGCCCTAGTGATGAAAGAAGGCCATAAAATGTACGAAGAGACCCAACGCCTTCTCGCAAAACAAGGCACCAGTCTCCGCGATCCAGTCCATGCACCTAAACTTACTGCTCTTCGAGACCTTCTCGTCGACTGCGGAATCGGCACAGAGCCATCATCCGAGAACGACCTCACGACGGAGACTTCTTACGTATCACCACATCGCGCACTCATATTCTGCCAAATGAAGGAAATGCTCGACATGGTACAAAACGACGTTCTGAAGAAGATGCTTCCGTCAGTACAATACCTGCGAATGGATGGCTCAGTCGACGCCTCGAAGCGACAAGACATCGTCAATAAATTTAACTCGGATCCTTCCTACGATGTCTTGCTCCTTACCACATCTGTTGGTGGTTTGGGCTTGAATCTTACCGGAGCAGATACGGTCATCTTCGTCGAGCATGATTGGAACCCGCAAAAAGACTTGCAAGCTATGGATCGTGCGCACAGAATTGGACAGAAGAAGGTGGTAAATGTGTACCGGTTGATCACCAGGGGTACCTTGGAAGAGAAAATCATGTCGTATGTCCCCTCCCCTCCTCTCCCTCAAACCCACCTCACTAACATGCCCCCTAGACTCCAACGCTTCAAGATCGACGTAGCCTCCACGGTCGTGAACCAGCAAAACGCCGGCCTCGGCACCATGGAAACAGATCAAATCCTCGACCTCTTCAATCTCGGCGAAACGGCCGACGGGATCGATAAACCGACCCTGAACGGAGGCGAGAGTCTGGGCCGGGAAGAGGATATGGTGGATGCCACCGGCGAAGTCAGGGAGAAGGGCAAGCGGGGCTGGCTGGATGAGATTGGCGAGCTTTGGGATGATAAGCAGTACGAGGAGAGCTTTGATCTCGAGGGCTTCTTGAAGAGTATGAAATAGGACTCCCCTTGGTTGGGGGATAGTGGGTTTGCATTGCATTGCGGGATGGCGTTTTTATGGCTTGATTGAGATCAGATCGCGTGCATAGCGAAAGATTGGGCACTTCTCCCCTTTTTTTTGCTTGTAATTTTTCGCAATGGCGAGAAAAGAGAATCAGAAGGGAGAAGGGAAGAGGTTGGAGCTTTGTATTATTGCAAGGTTGCAAGGTTGTATGATTAGATGAGTCTGATGCAGAAAGGAAGGGAAAGGAATGAACGGAAATGAGAAATATTAGTATTGAGATAAGATGTGAATGGATGGTGTAGTGTGCTTGATTTGTGATGTGAGGTGAGAGACTTGGCTTGGAATTGTGTTAGGTTTGGATATTAAATTTTGAAGGGAGAGAAGTAAATGACACGGTTGAGTTGGATTGGAAGTAGATGGACAATAAGCTTGAACATTGCTTGGCCTTTGAAAGGGTCAATGTACTGGCTCGCTCGGAACATTGGCCTTTTGGTTTTGGTTGACATACAGCATCAGATGGAACATTGTCTGATTTTAATACAAATGTACAGAATCATGTGGAACATTGAGAGTCAGTCAATTGATGAGTGGAATTGAATGTCTATGGCAAATTTATGGCATTTACTCCCCAATGTACCCACCGCACCTCATCCGTTCACTCAGCATCAACAAACACCCAATCTGCATCCTCAGCGTCTTTGTGCTTGCCCAAACCGAGTTTCTCAGCCTTAATGATGAGCACGAAATCGTCCTTGTACTGAGCAACTCCTTCAGAACCGGCAAATCCTTCCTTATGGACCTTGTCGAGATGCTTTTCGGAAGAGATGGAAGAACGAGAGCGTGGGGAATGATCAAACTTGCTGCTTGAGCCCTCGATTTGAAGGTCGTCAAACTTCTGATGCAACTCATGCAAAGAAGATGTGGCCTGCATGTCCTCCTCGATCTCATTCTGGAGCGCATGGGCAAATCCTCCGCAAAAGTGCGACTTATCCACGTCGAATGTCACATTCTTCTTCTGCTTAGCAGAGTATTCAGCAGCACCTTCCCGCTTAAGTTCGGAGAGCTTCTCTTTCATGTTGGCTGACATAATTTTTGGCTTAGACGAATGATTGACGGCAGGAGGCATCTGACCACATCCCCGAACCTTCGGACCAATGGACCTGGAGGGCAACGTTTCCTTTGTCTCAAGTGGTTTCTTGGAGGCATATACCATATCAAATTCGGCCAGACTCTTCTCCTTGAGTTTAGACGACAGTTCCTTCATTTGCATACTCCGATTCAAAGCAACACGGTCAACACCTTCCCGAATGAGCTTGGATTTGGTGCACTTGTCGCAGTTTCCCAACTTAGTGATGAAGGCTGATGTGCCCATGTTGTCGCAACTGAGTCTCGGAGTGGTCATAACGTATTGGCAGGTAGAGACGTGGGAGATGTAAGGGAGGTAGGGGTGAGGCATGGAGTGGCCGCAATCGAAGGCTATTGCAAGTATTAGTCCTAATCCTTGAAGTTTGATTGGTCTGAAAGTGGTGATAAAGCAGATACAATGAGTCGGCAGCTAAAGCCAAGGTATGGTGAGAAAAGAGAACCGATGGCGACAGCCACGACATGTCAGAAAGCAAGAGCAGGCAGCAATGAGTAACAAATAAAGAGAAGATACAAAAGACAAGACATTTAATGCACGTCAAAAAATGGGGAGGATGTCACTACAAAAGTCCTAGAGACAACATCAAGGCGACGCCGAGCCGTCGCCCAAATTGCAGAATCAAAATTTCGGATAGGCAACAACAAGACTATCAAACAGAAAGCGACGCGAAAGGAAAAGAAATCACATACCAAGAATGTTATAATGGCATTTCTCATCCTCCTTCTCTGGACTCAAGGGAGAACAAACCGGCCACTCACGGGTGCCCGACCAGTTCGTTCCAGAGGCGAGCGGGTACGTCTGATTAGCTGGCAGGGTGAAATTTGTGTTGTTAGACTTGTCCATGGCTGTAAGTAATCGAAATCAGGTTGCTAGAAGGTTGTGATGTCGAAGGCTGGTTGTCGTTGTGCGAAGTCCTCGACGTCGCGATGTTGTTGAGGAAGGGAGGAGGAATTTTGAAATTGCGAGGAGGCGTGGTATATAAGCCCTCTGCCGAAGCGAAGCGAAGCGATAACGTTTGTTATAGCGGTGAGGATACTTAATGACGTGATGCAGCATATTTTGTCAGCAGGTGTAGATAACTTTCATCCCAAGTTAAGGTGGGGTGAGGTGAGGAATGCACAACGTTGCGTCTCTTGCTTAAAGCAGAAGGAAAGAGAGCAATGCGAGCGGGGCAGATAGATCTTGGGTAGAAAGTAAGGTAAAGGAAGCAGATAATAGTTTTCAACTACTTTGTCCTTATTGATTTGTGTTCCAATCGCTGCAAATCACAATACATAAAGCCATGAGTACGCCGAAATATCTCGCTTAAAAAAGGGGGTAAAAACAAGACAAAATTTGGCAACGATCGAAATTTTGAGAAAGCCCTGATTTGAAGACTATCACGATGAAGCAGGCCAGTTGAGTGTTCTAGGCAAACTAAAATCAAAGAGAGAGGCTAGCCCAAGAACAAAAGAATTTTGAGATGGTTTAGCCACATTGAGGTGAAGTCTAGCAACTCAAGCCCCCTGCGTTAAGCGAGCTCAGGACGGCTTACCCAAAAACTGGAGGCACTACAACCAAACCAAAACTTACATAATGCATCAAGAAGAATTAGCAAATAGCAAAAGAAATCAATGCAAAATCGCTTATTTTGGTATATAATTCTAGAACCGCAAAAGAACACAAAAGGTATCCGTGATAATGGCTTCGGCAAGTTCTTTGACAGGCATCAAGAACGGAGCCAAGATCGGTTGCAAGAGGAGGCTTCTCGTAGGAGAAGAGTTCACGCGAGACTCAGGTTAAGAGCTCCAAAATCCCATAGAGCTCTACTCCGCATGAGAGCACCCCAAGAAAATCCGCAGAGTTTCAGAAAAGCTTCTCGACCTGTGGGCCCTGTCTATTAAGTCTTCTCCTGCTTCCAAAATTTGCATAAGCAGCTCAACGAACTCGCCAAGCAATGGAACAACTGAAGTTTCCTTGAGAGGATGCATATTTGTTATTGCTGGTATGAATACACATCTGCTTGATTTCATCCTTGTATCCCTGGCTACACACATCCATCGCATGATCTTAAACATCGTCCCAAGCTTGGATCAGAGGACTCTCATCATCCTCCCAGATATCCTCAGTGACTCTATTATCCATGGTTATACTTGTGGACCGCGTAAGTCCCGAGAGCGTGGCTTTTGTTTGATACTTTTGGAGCATACAATCGAACACTTCATTTGCCACGGCACACCAGATCATGGAAGCGTAGAAACATCTGTGAGCACATTAGCGGAATGAAAGAGGGAAGCCAAATAACGTAGAAACTTACATTGATACAAATGTCATGGCAAAAGAGGCCTGCGCTACATGACAAGACTTTCTATTCTTCTCATGAGCTATCGTGCAGCCTTGGATATCCATCTAGTCAGCTTGTGGCCTTTATTCCCCATTTCATCAATCTTGGAGGGACTGAGATACCAAAGAAAGGATCTCAACTTCATAGTTTTACACGGGACAAACAGCAATACGTTGATAGCTTTGAGAAAATAAAGTACATACTATGCGTCAAATACCATGGGGTACGGCTCGCGTGTTGGCCGTCGGACAGGTCAGAAGATTGCTGGGCAACAAGACATAGAGCCCAACATGGCAGAATGCAGCTATTCAGGAACACTTCAGTTTTTCTATTCAAAACCTTCCAGGACTTCAAAATCAGCCTGGCAAACAAGAGCCAAAATGTCAGAACTGCAACTCCAAGGTTAAAGTCAGTGGATCTAGATTGATGTCAACTTCGTTTCGTCGCGGTGTCGCTAGCATATTTAAGGAATAGGTATCAACTTACGTTTGGGACCAGATGTAAGGAATCTCTGGTGGCTCTTGGTGATTGGCATAGAAGTAGATCCTCTTCTTTGGGTCAGAGTTGAATAACTTCGCTCCCCCTTCCTCCCACAATGACATTCTAGCAGCATCGGGATACCCATACGAGAACAGGGCAAGGTTGGTGATAAGTAAAATAATCTCGACTAAAGTAAGAAGGAATGATTTCGAGGGTACCATATCAATAGCATTCAATGCTGAGATGGAGGCTACTTTGTGGCCCGGCCGCGTATTTAGAGCAGAAAGGCAGTCAAAACATGAAAATGACACCCACGACTTTGGAGATACGGCATGTCTTGATTTCTTTCGCAGAAAGATAATAGAATCTTGGTTATAGCAAGTCATCATGATCTGCGTGGTGGTGCGACAGCGGGGAGGGCGTTTGAGCACGTTCTGCCATCCGAGGTTCCAAGCCGCCACAGGGTCAAGTCGTCCCGACGGTCCCGCTGTCAGTCAACCCTCCAATCTTGTCGTACGTATAAAGTTCTGCTGACCGCAATCTAAGAAGAAGTGTTCACCTGATAGCTATTCGTGGATGTCCTGCAGAAGAACTAGAGCAAATTTGCGTGGATGCTGGAACGTGTTGTTCCGTCCAATCCCCGTTCGTTGGCTAGCCAGAGAGATTGTTCAGATTTCCCGAGATTCATTCGTTTACCCCGCTAGAATCTTAGTGTGTTGCTGCGCCGGGCTTTCGAGTACGTTTGAGTGGTTTTGAGATGTTCCGCGTCATGGAATATGTGAGGAATGTGTACAATTAATCTCATTTACCTCCAGTGTTTTCTTTATTCAAAGAATGCAACGGCTTTTTGGTGCTTTAAGGTTATACTTTTAAGCTGTGAGCCACAGAATCTCGAACTGTGCTCAGCAGGTCCACGAGAATTTCGGCTCTTCAAAACGCAACTTCGCAACGAAGATGGATATGACTGTGCATGTGCCAACTCCATCCGCGGCGATGAGCATGTCGATGTCGACGAGTGCTTCAGCCATGGCTGCCACAGCGACTGCTGCTATGTCAATGCCAATGGAAGACTCTGGCGGTTGCAAACTTTCAGTAAGCACCCTGCCAATGACACAATCAACAGAACGCAGAGCTAACTGTACCAGATGCTGCTGAATTGGCATACAATAGATGCTTGTTTCTTGTCCTCTACGTTTCACATCCGATCATCATTCACATTCTTTCTCTCCTGTTTTGCAGCCTTCCTCCTTGTAATATCTCTAGGATATATCCGTCGAGCTCAGAGGAATTTCGACAGATACCTGCAAGCTCGAAATGCTGTGTTGCAGGATGAAGAGTATGCTTTACCAGAAGAGACAGAGCAGAAGCTTCTTCCAAATGGAAGCGGAAGAGAAAAATTAATGCGTAAATTGAACGGAAGGACTACTGTGGCAGTGCTCGAACAACTTTTGAGAGGGCTAATTCACACGGTACAGTTTTCTGTCAGTTACTGCATCATGCTTCTGTTCATGTATAGTAATGGTGAGTCTTGTTATTATTTTCGTGCTTTTGGAAATCGTTATCGAAGAGACATCATGCTAATGCCGAACAGGTTATATTATAATTTCTATACTTGTTGGAGCGCTGGTGGGCTTTGCTCTGTTCACGAGGGATACGTTAAACTATCGACCAAATCACATGTAAGGACTGAGTTTCTGAACTACTCAGGAAGGTACTGATAATCTAGTAATGATATCGAAGAACAAGAAAAGATATGCTGCTGATTTCCGAGAAATTTAAGGGGATTGGCAAATTTGTACCGAGCGTTCCCCGAGCTTGACGGATGAGTGCATCAACTTTCGAAAGAAAGACGGTGCCAGGTGTCCCAAGTCAGGCCTTTCACTTTTCGGAGTATTTGGGAAATAAATTAATCTCATCCAAGCAATAAATATGGCACGCCACTGCTCAAACAGTGAAAGTGATAAAATGTTGGTGGGGCTCTATCATCCCCCTTGCAGATGCCAATGTCCAAAACGTTATTTCCTGAAAGTCGCTCGAGGCATTTGAGCCACGCCTCTGCGCATCCACTAGGGGCTTTGGCTTGGCCATCTCTGGCACTTGCTGCTCTTGGAAAAGGAGCGAATATCCTGAAGTCAGGTATATAAACCTGTTGATTGCAGAGAGATTCGGGTAGAAGTCAGGGACACCATCAAGAAGGGCATTAACAGGCAGCTGAAAGCACGCCACTCTCGGGCCTGAACGCTTTACAAACGCTGGGTTGGCGTTGAAATTAGATTTGCAAATTCATTGCTAGTTTGCATGTAATATGCCCGACACGGTTGTGGCTTGCGTTGACATTCGGATAAGATATTCCGCTTGACAACAAAGACTTTAATGACAACAATGACTCCCGTGACAACAGGCAGAAATCTTAAACAGCGTGTATACTACTAAATATACTAGCATTAGCAAACGAGTGTGAATGCCATATGCTATAGCTTCCTCGCTTTATTACCTAAAGAAGAATAAAGAAAAGCGTCTACGAGGGAGTCATCCTTGTCTGCGTGGTTGTGTTTCAATCAATTAAGATCTGAATAGTTATTTCCTGTTAGACATGTTTTCGATCCCCTTTTAACGGCCGCGTTCCTTGCTTGTTTTTTTTGGATTAATATAATTCCGTTATTCTTTAAGTCTAGGTAACTTCTTAACTTTGAATACGTGCGGGGTAACCGGTATAATTAAACTCAATGACTGGGATTAGAGGTTAGCGATCGGGGATCGAGGAGCGGGGCTTGACAATCTTCTGAAGTTCACCTCGTATTGAAAAAATCGCTCCTTGAGACCCGCTCGGCCAAGCCTCCTCAGCCCACGTGATTCATCATCGTTCTCAATCTCCCTCAATCCACCTCGCTTGGCGGTCTTGGCAATAGAAATGACCCTCTGGATCTTTGTTCTTCGCTCAAGACGGAGGAAGAGTTTTGAGCCCCCAAGAATGAGTTTGGCAGCCTGGCCATGTCTTGGCCCTGAACAACACTGATTCCCCACACTGGGCAGTGGTGCCAGTGGCCATTCACGTACACGCACTCGTGTTGCAAGTATTTTGATAATGTGGAGAGTTGATTGATTGGGGAATTGATGTGATTTTGTGTTTCAGTCGAGGTATGGCTCTCCCAAACCTCGAGCTTGCTTCCCAGCATCTAACTTGAAGATTGAAATGAGTGGCAGGAAAGTCTTCTTTAGGTCTTTTTGGAATCATCTCTAACCGCAACAGTATGACGCCTCTCCCCTTTTGTCGGACCTGTTAAATAGGATTGTCAGCACGCAGATAACGGAAATTCGATCCGACAACTTACAGTAGACTAATAGGCTCCCAACTGAAGACAAAAACCCCAAGAAATGAGCCAATGATGATACAGATGATAATATACCCGTTGTAGTACATAGCCAATAACATGATAAAATATGCTACAGCGAACTGCAGCATGTGGAACAGTGCTCGGATGATTTGCTGGAAGACGTTTGGTCGGATTCCGCGCACATTTGAGCTAGTAGGCGCAGTTGAAGCAAGAGCAGGGGTTTTAACGGACCCATTATCACTATGAAGTTCCGGCCCGTGGTCGGTGGATTGTTGTTGCTGCTGCTTAAGTTGAGCTTGTCTGACGATGTAGCGATCATATTCCCTCGAGGCTCGACGCAGGAACTCGAGAGACATGACGAGCAAGATGACGCCGACACAGGAGCCGGCAAACATGCCGCGCGAAGTGATGTGCCATGATGAGGAGATGAAGCCTTCGCTCAATCAGCTAAAGCGATAAAAACAAGTCATGGGAAGGATTTGACGAACAAGCATCGAGGGTGTACCAATTCCAAAGCATCTACAGTACGAAGTTAGTTATTGCTGTGATGGAAAGTTGACTCTTGAAGACTAACGGAGATTTTGCAATCACCACCCATGCTACCCATGCTACCCATCCTCATTGTCATGCTAGTTGTTGCTGAGGCCGCCGTGCCGGTTGCAGTGGCCATACTGCCCATGTTCATGGTTGAAGTTCCCATCTCCATTTTGAATTCGGAAGAATTGTTGCTATCTGAAACAAGTTTCGAAGAAGAAACTCAATGAAGACTTGTGGGTGAGGAGCAGGTACTTATATCAAGATTGAAATCTCGAAATATAGAGAGTGGCTAAAACGAAAAGAAACTTGACCATGAAGGGCGTAGGTAAACGCTACCAAATCGTATGATCCATTGACGAATACCCACCTTCCAGTATATATCTGAAGTTTATGACCTTTTATCTTCAATAATTCGTCTACAATAAATCTTGGCTCTCAATGTGTGCGCAGGTTTGAGAAGAAATGGTGGAGACAGTTCGGTTCAGCGCCGCGGCTAGGGCTTGCAGGTTGATAACCACTTCTGCAGAAAGGCGGGTCATGCCAAGGGAGACCCGCGCCAAGGGAACTTCAGATCCTTCTGGCAGAGTTAGAATTATTTGAATCTCTGGCTTACTCAGAATGACCACGAGATAGAGGAACACGAAGGTTGACTTGAAACGGCTGTAGCGCCGACTTGCTTCTTAGAGTTGTGCTTCAAAGCTGTGAAGTTTGCAAGTTGCCCCACTTGACCACTCTACCCGATTTTTGCTTCCGCATAGCCTTTCCCATTATTCAAGGCCGATGAGTTGACTACTACGCGCTAGAGATCTGATTACCGGCGCGGGACTCGGTCCAGCCCGGCCGGGTATGCAGGATTGGTTGAGCCATGTAAACCCATGCGTGCACATGAGAAGTTTAGGAGTGAAGCTTTGAAAATCTCCATGTGAGTAAAATGAGGAGCCATCAATGCTCTGCTCATGGAAGACGGGAAGGTATTATCAAGTGTTGCGCAGGTGTTGTGGATTCGTGCAAACACTTGAAAGCCATTCCGCACGCTTCGCACCTAAAATTTGCGCTCTTGTGAAGAGGTAAACATTGAGCTGACATGTATGGTGACTGGAGAGAGACTACTAAAAATATCAAAAAGGAGCTTAAACTAAGCAGAGCTTCACAGGGTCTCCAAGATTCGAGGGCTAACCGGCCATCTTGAACATGAACACGAGAAAGTCTTTCAAGCTTCTCCTACCTCTGCCATCTCCCAGAGACAACAGCCGGCCTTCTCACATTAGCATATTCTCATTCTCCATACTTCATTTGGCAGTAATCGCACCCGCGACTACAAGCTCTATCTCAACTGGTCACTGGATCAACAGCGCTTCTCCTCGAATTCCACCAACTGAACGGAGTGTGGTTACCTCGAAAGAACTCGGCTTCGGCAGAAATCATCAACTGTCAAGGAGCTCGGTGATACATTGATAATTGAGGACTTCCACCGAATTCCCATTATTCAGAGCCTCGTTATCCGATTGGATCGTGTCGATATTGTTGTTTGCATCTGTAATCCCGCAAGCTGTCTGCTCCAAAATTATGTCCAGGTCAACGGAATCCCCAAAGAACTCAAGAAATGTGTTCAAGCTGTTTTTATCGAGAGCATTGCCATTGGCGTCCACATATTGACTGTAGTCTGCGCTTGAACTGATGACTTCCGAAGGGACCGCCTCTGGTAGGTATTAGCCTTTATTATCTCAAGGTTTGAGTTGGTCGACTTACGGCCAGGCGTCACTTGCGTTGTTGTTTGGTATGTGCAGTCTGTAAATAAAGGGACCGATAAGGCGGTAGTGGTGGTCTCGCCGGCGCTTCCAGGTGATATCACCGTAATCCTGATGCTCGGAGGTGTGCAAGCTGCCAGTTCTGTGATGTTCAGAAACGTCCTAGGAGCTTTTGGGGCCGTCGGAGGCGTAGCCTTTGCAAGGCACGTCGAGCTAAAAATCCATATGGCAAAGATGAATCCCAACATGGTGGAGGACGATAGATTTGGTTGTTGATGTGATCTCGTACGTCAATGACCAGATACAAGACTTGAGGTAGCTGTTTATAACGAGCTTGTTCTCTGCGGAGGAGACGGAACTGATGAACCGTTGTTTTTTGACTTTGGATGCATCAAGCCTGAACCAAGATGTAATCAACCCATGGCACAGATATCCCAGACAAGGAGTATCTCTGGCAAAGTGAAAAGATGTTAGTCTATAAATGTGAGAAGGAACGAAATATTTCTATGCTTGAAACGTCGCTTCGAACCTGGAGAAGCCTTAGAGCTTGATGAGACGGAGATGACGAGATAGCCAAATGCTAGGCGCTGATCCCTTGAGGCTCTCACAGGTTTGGGACAGGCTGGTCTAGGAACCCCTGGACTCTCGTCGATCTTACAGCACTTCCAGAACGAGAACAACACCGTTCTTCTTTCACAAAAGGTTGCAACGCAGGGTAGGTGGTCATATCTGATCGCTCGCTACATTGTTTGAAACCAAGCTACGATGCTCCGCCCCAGTAATAGCACACTCCAATTTTAGTAAAACAGGAACATTGGACATCTCCAAACCTGAATCCATGATCTTAATCCTTAGTGGCGAGGCCTCTGTTTCATCTCAGCGATGCTTCACACTTCACAGCCGAGTCGCAAGCCTTCCTTTTTTAGCTGAGCTGTTAGAGACCACCTTGTGATCCATATTGTTGTGATGCAAATGACTCTAGGTTCCACTTGAGAACTACAAGCTCCTCTGCTGTCATTGGAGTCTTGTTTTTGCCATATTTGGAGAAAAGAAAGTAGGGATGAGGTCGCGAAAGACCTAAAACGGGTTAGCGTGGCCAGCCCCGCTTCGGTCCCGCCACAGCTTGGACCGTGAGGAGCTTCAACAGCAAATAAGCAGAGCTCCATAACGAGCTTAACTTTTCGAGAGTCGAGTCTCAGTGCAGAAGACGCCCTCATACGAACACTGTACAGCTCCTGCCATTTTCAATGACGCCATGAGAGCAGTTGTGCCGTTCACTGCAGTCAACTAGACTCTTCCTTTCTACCTGCCTTGGCTCGATCAACTGTAGCAACCATGAAGTGCTACAATCCCTTCGCATTCGCCCCAATGGTCGTCACTATTACTACGGCAGTAGTTTATCTCGCCATATTCATTCCAATCATTATCATCCACGAAACCGTGCCTTCTGCACCAAAGAATCCGACTGTGTATCGAGGTCTGAACCTTACCGAAGCCTGGCTCGACTTGGCGGAATTGACCAATGGCTACCATCCCTATAACAGTCGAAGAAATGATGAAGTCAGAGATTGGTTGTTGCTGAGGATTGCAGAGATACTGGATCATAATGGAGTGGGATACTCGACAGAGTCAGATGGAAATGGTCAAATCAAGAATGTCCCTTTGGTTGATCAACAAGCCCAACAGCCCACACATTTGAATCAGATCGAACCGGAAACCCCGAATCACGATGAGCTCCGAGTACGAAGTACTTCGCCCCCTGTGGTAATATTCAACGACCTCGTTGCCAATTATACAGGTAGTGCACTCACGAAGCCAGGAGAGGCAGGGAGAAGACTTGGGATCAGTACATATTTTGAGGGAAGCAACATCATCGTGTACATCCGGGGTACTGAAGATGAGGAAGGCGAATGGTGGAAGTCTACTCCGGCGTCGACCAAGGCGTTACACGGCAAAGGGGGCATAATGGTCAATGCACATTTCGACAGCGTTTCCACTGGATATGGAGCGACGGACAATGGAGTGGGTGTCGTCAGCGCATTGCAGCTGGTGAAATATTTCACTACGGAAGGAAATGCACCTAAGAGAGGTGTGGTGGCACTGTTCAACAACGGCGAGGAAGATGGCCTTTACGGTGCGAAGGCATTTCTATCACATCCCATGGCTACCTTCGTTCACGCGTTTCTAAATCTGGAAGGAGCTGGGGGTGGGGGTAAATCTATGATGTTTAGAGCCACTGACACGGAAGTAATTCGTGCATATGCCACAGCTCGTCACCCCTTTGGCACTGTCGTCTCCAATGATGGATTTGCACTGGGAGTCGTACGTAGTGAGACTGACTACATCGTCTTCCGTGCGGAGGGTTACCGTGGACTTGATGTGGCGTTTTGGGAGCCTCGATCCGTTTATCATACCGACGAAGATGACACGAAGCATACCTCACCAGACTCTTTATGGCACATGTTATCTGCTTCGGTGGAGACGATGAAATACCTGACTTCCCATACGAATGAATTCGTTGGACCACGCGGAGATAAGGTTCCAGGGAAAGTGGAAAACGGCCGCGGGACGAATGGTGTCTGGTTCGACCTCTTTGGCCAAGTGCTGGCTGTCTTCCGCCTTACCTCGCTTTTTGCGTGGACTCTGGCTATCCTCATCGCATCGCCCTTAATCTTGATGCTTATCACCTTTCTCCTTGTCCGACAGGGTAAGTATTATTTGTTCTCGGGAGAGGTCAAGAAAGAAGGTTCCGGTGAACAGGTAGTCTCTCTTCAAGGTTGGAGGGGAGCTTTCCGTTTCCCAATCACTCTGATTGTTTCTGCTGCAACAACATTCGTGGCTGCATTCTTGCTCAGGAAGGTCAACCCCTTAATCATCTACTCTTCGCAGTATTCAGTTTGGGCAATGTCACTGAGCTTGTTCTTCTGTCTCTTCTGGTTCTTCATGGCCGGAAGTAACTTCATGAGGCCCTCCGCGCTGCATAGAGTATATGCTCTTCTATGGATGTTTACATTCGGCTGGTTACTCCTTGTTGCAGCTGCCGTCTTCGAGGACCGCCTCAAAATTGGTGGGACCTACATGTTCGTGATCTACGAGTCTGCAATATTTCTCGCAGCAGTCACTGCTCTGTGTGAGCTTTTCGCTCTTCCCACGAAGTCTTCAGTGGTCGAAATTTCCCGCGATGAACAGGAAAATAGAGACGCTATTACTTCTGTGCCCCATGCAGATGCTCTCGTTTATGACGGAAATAATCTTGACGGCAACAATGAAAGCGGTGGTGCTGAAGCTACCGAGACGACTCCACTCGTTGGAGGACACAACCATCGCTCTTCTATCGGTGCTACATTCTCACGAGGCTATCGGAGATCAGCTACGACAAACTTGGATGGGGCCGAAGACGATGCCCATGGGAAGCACCACGTCTTTGGGAATGAGCAAACATGGTCCGAGAAACTGCCCGCTTGGACCTGGCTTGTGCAATTCTTGCTTATCGGACCTTTCATTCTGATTGTCCTTGCACCCGTTGGGCTCATGCTTGTTAGCTCGTTGGCGCAAACAGGGACTGACGGCAGCCCTCTACTTCTACCATATTTGGTAGTGGCCCTATTTTCCGTATTACTAATATTGCCAATCACTCCATTTATGCATCGAATTACGCACCAGATCCCAACCTTCTTATTCCTGGTCTTCGTTGGAACTTTGATCTACAACCTTGTGGCGTTCCCTTTCTCAATCAACAACCGTTACAAGGCTTATTTCCAACAAACCGTCGACCTTGACAGCGGCATCAATCATGTACAACTTATTGGGATCGAAGAATACATCCGTGAAATAATTTCAGTCATCCCCTCAGCAGCTGGCCAAACAATTTCTTGCGAACAGAAGCCAACAATCAGAGATGGAGTTGTATTCTGCTCCTATGAAGGGCCGGCCCCCAAGGTCGTTGACAATGTGAAGGACGGCATACCTCCAGAAAAGGCTTTCCAGGACTGGCTGACCTACAATGTCACACGAGTCAAGGGAGAAAACAAAGCTAAATTTCATATTTCAGGCCTTGAAACCAAAGCTTGTATCATTCGCTTCGACGAGCCTTTCTCCGCATTTACTGTTGAAGGAGCTGCACCAAGTGATGGCAAATGGCCGGATGTCCCCGAGACTGGCAGTGACCAGATCAAGCTTTGGCACAGGGATTGGGATCGGGAATGGATTGTGGATGTTGAATGGCCTGTCAGCGAGGGTAAGAAGGCACGAGACGAGGGAAGGAATGGAAGAGTTGTCTGCTTATGGAGCGACCATAATTACCCAGGTGTGATCCCCGCTCTGGATGAGGTGCAGAGATATGCTCCCAAGTGGACGAGTATCGTGAAGGCTATGGATGGTTTGGTGGAAGGCAGCAAGCCTTTTGTTATTTGAGCCTATGGCTCGGAGTTGGGCATGGGGTTATCATTATATCAGGTGCATAGGGTAATGCTAATGCTATTGTAAATACAGAACTTGCAATTGCTATGGTTCTATCGTGTTCTTTCGCGTGCAAGAATTCTGATGTGTTCTAGCATACTATTCTTTCTCTTTCTCTTTCTCTTGCTTCCACATCATCTGTCCGCCCCAAATTTTCCTGTTGGCATCTTGAAATAAATTTATGCCTTCTATGACTGGTTTGGCCACAAGTGTGGTTTTTGTTTGTGTAAGTCCCCCTCTCATTTCCCTCCTTACCCCTGCCCCCCTTTTCAGTTTCCTCCTCGGTTTCATTGATTTATATGTTGGAATGCGTTGGGCTGATAATGGGGATGGAAGCACACACGACATTCAACAACCCCGACCTAGCCACCATCGGCTCCCCGGGTTCCGGCGCTCTATCCGAAATCACCGTCCCCGGTGGCGCTTCCTCTCCCTTCAACACCGCTGCCGCCGTTACATCTACCGTCACAAACTCCTGTACAATTTCAGGAGCAGAAGTCGCCCAGCTGTATACAGGGCTATCGGCCACGGCGCCGAGCAGTCCGATCAGACAGTTGAGAGGGTTTGAGAAAGTCAGTATTCAGGCAGGGTGAAGTGTGGCAGTGAGCTTTGTGTTGAGTATGAAGGATCTGACGTACTGGCATACAGCGGGGAGGGCGTAGACTGTGCCGAAGGGAAGTATAACTGTTAGTGTTGGGGCAGCAGTAGGGATATTAGGCTGCGGGAACGGTTATAGTTCCTTGAATGAGGATGAGATCCAAAATGCAATTGTATATGAGAAAGCGATCTGCCAAAAATCGTAAATAGGTTCGGATTGAGATGCAAATCACAGAGAGGCATTGATATCTGCCCCTTTTCGTTGCTCAGTACTTGTAGTGAGCTCGCCTAATCTGGGACCCCTTAAAGTGGCAACGCATCTATTTTGACGTCGTGGTTCATTTAAAGCTGTGCCTTAATCTCCTTATTTTACCTAAAAAGGATCGATGTACTTCCCAAAACATTCGGTGCTTCGCAACAGTGATTCTTCCTCTGGCATAACGCTCACGACCACCTCTGCGCTTCCATCCGGCAGCTTAGGCAAGATACAACATCCCGCACCACCAAGGTATCGATACCGGATCAAGGGTCCAAAAGCGGCTCCCCAGTCCTGTTCGTACAGCATGCCGCTCGTCCAATCCGTTCCCATCCCTACTCCGGTCGTGGAGTAGGAATCCAGGAATCCCCAGACGGGCCACTTTTTGTTTGTGAAGGCCAGGAGACTGATAACTTTGGAGGGAGTCACGGCTGTGATGGCGCGGCGAATGACGGCTGCTGCTTGCTTTAGGCCGGATGGAGAGAAGAGTTCGCTGAGGGGAAGGTCTGCTTGCAGTTGGTAGACGCAATTCCCAATGTACGAGTCTGTAAGCTTCAGATGGCGGCGGGCATCTGAAGGGAGGAAGACGGTGCCTAGAGTTGAGGGTGGGAGGTTTTGGGCAGAGGGGGAACGTCGACTGCGGATTAGGAGAGAAGAGCGCCAGATGAGGGCGGCGAGGGCATCGTGTGTGGAGATGAATGGTACATCTGATGTTGTGGCGTCTTTTTTGAGCTGTTCTAGGTTTGGTTGAGAGATGTGGAGGAGGACTGGACTTTCTGGGGATGTGGCTTCGAAGGGATGAACAAGCGGCGTTCCTTGGGACTTCATGGTTGATGGAGGATGAAGTAATCTATATGCTGGGTAGTCTTTGATATCAAATGGATTTCCACTCGTTAGATTTCGGAGAGCACTTCGGTCCATCATCATCGCGGCGATGGTTGCAACCTCAGGGACAACTTCCTTCGTCACCTCGTCATTCAAAGAGGCCTGTGCCAGTCTTGTCTCCTCGGCAAGTACTCTCGTCAGCTCATTTGTCCCGGAACCATCGGCCACAGAGTGCGAAATAGAGATCGTTATGATCGTACCTCTTTTGATGGTACTGAACTGTACTCTGAATGTAGCGAATGGTCGATCGTTACCGATACCAGGTGGTACCGTTGTAAGCAGGTCATAAGGAAGCTGGAGAGCTGGAAAGTTGGCGGCCTCGAGCTCATGGAAAGAAGGCAATTTATTTCGTAAGTCTCTTACAACAAGCTTGATGCCTTTGTTTGGCACGATGGTCCGCCAGTCCTCCTTTCCATTCTTAGCTTCGTCAGGTGGTAAAGGCACAACGATGCCACCTAACATGGGACATCGATTCACGAGAGCTTGCAGGCCGATTTTGAGTGCCGTGAGTTGTGCATCACGCTGTTCAGAGGAAGCACATCGGAATATGAGGAGACGGTTGCTGTAGTGGACGGGGTGGAAGGCATCCAGTCCAGCCAGATCAAGGTGGAAAGATGGTCCTGAGATCAGGACATTTTCGTCCTTAAAAGATGAATCGGCACTCATGATTTGCTATGGAGGTGATATATTGAGCACAAGAATTTGAGGTAAAATCCAACGGTTCTCCTGAGGTAAATTGTTGAAGTTACTCACTATGAGTCTATGCAGGTCTCTATCCCACCAAACGGAATTCCCGTGAATGCGGCCCGGTAAATCCCCATCTTTGGGCTTGCATACGCTGAAGCATGGACTACATCACCCTGCAACGTCGCTGAGAAGTGGGGTGATTTTGCCCCGCAGCCAGGCCTCACCAGCCAGGCACCTCAGCAGCCCACTATTGTCGCCTTAATTATGTTCTTCAGCCATCTTCTGCGTTCAGCCATTCTTGTCGTCCCTCCATTGACAACTCTTTCACAAGACATAGATCTCAGCTATGCGGCATCAATCGAACTGGGTCGACGGCATCCACCCATTGTCAGCCCAAAATGTGATTCAGGTCATCAATCCCGCAACAGAGACCCCGATTGCCACAGTAGATTCTACGTCCCAGGAAGCAGTCAACGCCATCATTGCTGCCTCACTCAGGAACTTCTCGAGCGGAGTTTGGAGCAAGGCCGATGCTTCATCACGGTTCGCAGTCTTATCGAAGGCCGCAAACCTTCTCCGCTCTCGCCTGCCAGAATTTATCAATCTCGAAACCCAGCAAACAGGTCGACCTATCAGAGAGATGAAAGCACAACTCTCCCGCATCCCTGAATGGCTGGAATACTTTGCTTCACTGGCACGTACACATGAAGGCCGCGTGACACCCTTCAAAGGACCAGTCGTCAACACCTTGACGCGTTTACCCCTTGGTGTTGTTGTTCAAATCACACCCTGGAATCATCCGCTTCTGATAGCGACGAAGAAGATTGCCGCAGCGCTAGCTGCTGGAAACTCCGTAATTGTCAAGCCATCCGAATATGCGCCTCTGTCTGTACTGGAAATGGGCAAGTTATTCCAGGAAGCCGGCTTGCCTGATGGGACTTTGCAGATCGTATCAGGGTATGGGCGAGAAACTGGCAAATTTCTCTGCGAATCTCCTTTGATATCTAAAATTGATCTGACGGGTGGATTGGCTACCTATGAGGCAATCGCGCCTATAGCAAGCAAGAATCTTATTCCGATCACAGCTGAACTCGGTGGGAAAGCACCAGTGTGCTTCTTTCCCAGCATGCCGATCGAAAAGGGAGTGAAGGCTGCTTTATTTGCCAGCTTCATTGCGAGCGGGCAGACATGCGTGACGGGCAGTCGACTCTTGATACATTCAGACATCTATGATGAGTTTGTCGAACTACTGGTGCGGAGAACGAAGAACTTAAGACTTGGTGATCCCACTGACGACCGGACGCAAATCGGAGCCGTCATCTCAAGAGAGAGTGTAGAGAGATGCACTGCGTTTGTTGCGCACGCAATGGTGGAAGGAGGGAAGGTTCTCTGTGGTGGGAAACCTATAAGCGTGGATGAAAAAGGCTTTTTCTTCGAGCCTACACTGATTGAAACGAAAGCGGGCAGCAATCTGGCGTGTAACGAAGTCTTTGGTCCCGTCATCGCCCTGATCAGGTGCGAGTCTGAGGAAGATATCATAAAAGTCGCAAACGCTACCTCTTTCGCACTGGGTGCGTCTGTATGGACCAATGACTTCAGTCAAGCTCATCGTGTCGCGGAGAAAATCGACGCGGGCATAGTCTGGATCAACGGACATCACCTGAATGATCCGAGTTCACCATGGGGTGGATTCAAGGAAAGCGGAATGGGCAAAGAGAATGGCATCGAAGCCTATGAGAGCTACACGAAAGTGAAGAGCACGATCATCAATTATGGGCAAGAGCCAACCTGGTTTGATGAGGAAGTTGAAAATGCAAGGTACGGGTAGAAGCCAACTCAGATACTGGAAAACGTGGGAGGGGCGGCTTCGTATATCGTCTGGGTCCGCACAAATATCAACTCCTGCTATCTTGGCCCTCTTGGCATTCACTGCAGATGTGCAACAAAAAGGGAATCCCCATATATTGCAGGCTGAATGATTCGAAGTCTTTGAAAGTTGGGCGCTTCGCGGATGTTCGTTTCGTTGATCCTCGGTACGAATACGCTGTCGATATCGAAGCGGTCTGGCATCATCCTAAACGACCTACCACGCCGTTTACTTGGATTCAGCTCTTTCTAGACGGAGAATGAATGGTAAGGCTGTTTCGAAATTTGAATCCTTCTACTTTCCTGATTGTAAAAGCCCCTGAAATGAGTTTGAAGGGACAAGTTTTCTGTCAGTGAAGAGAAGGTTTGAAGGTCACAAGTTGAGGAATCAAAGGTCAGGTCTTATTTGTACACAGTCTAATTTTTTGTTTATATATATACATATTTCTTTCCATGAACCACTGATTAGAATTCTCTCCCTGACCACCAAATCCACAATAAAGGAGATAGTTCTCTACCCCTAATCCTTTCAAGTTTCAAGTTTCAAAGACCGCATGTGGCAAGCGAGGTGCTTTCCCCCTCCAGTGAGGTGTATTCAGGGAATAAACTTACCATGTGGAAAGGAAACGATGATGATTATCGTTTTGCGAACCGGAGATCCATATTCTTGGTTCAGGTTTGATCCCCTTGCTCTACTTGAGGAGATCTTCACGATCCCCGCGTCTCTATCCGTTATGCTGCCACCCAGGGAATGCACCTCGCTTAATTGAAGAAGCATTAAAAGTCTCCCATGTCAAACCCAAATTAGGAAGCCAAACCTCTATAGAATCTGAGCCAAACTTGAGGAAACTATAATCCAAATGGATATTAGACATCACATAACAGAAACGTCAATAATCTATACTATGTAGTGACTTATTCAGGAGAGATGTAGAGAGGAAAGTCGTAAGCGAGATGCGTTCCTGGTGGCAGTGTAACGGTTAGCCAATCCCAGAGCAGTTTGGGGTTAGGATTGAAGATGTGTTTTTGGTGATGGGGAGGGGGAGGGGCGGGGAGGGCTTGGGATTCGTGATT
Source organism: Hyaloscypha hepaticicola (assembly GCA_002865625.1). Lineage (NCBI taxonomy): Eukaryota > Fungi > Ascomycota > Leotiomycetes > Helotiales > Hyaloscyphaceae > Hyaloscypha > Hyaloscypha hepaticicola. The sequence continues at coordinate 381,867 of KZ613485.1, forward strand.
TTGGTTGTTTGAGGTCTAGGATTGGTATATACATGTACAGCTACAGGTGGAGCTACACGCAAGGGAAAGCAAGAGAAGGGAAGTGAAGAGAGGCGGGTAAGGGGCAGATTGATGATCACTTCTCACTATAATCCCCCTTCGCCCACATCCTCAACACATTCTTTTTCACCTTCCCAGTACTCGTCTTCGGCAGCTCCTTAACAACCTCCACCTCTCTCGGAACCATGAATTTACTAATCGCGCTCTCGTGCTTGGCCCACTCGATGAGTTCCTGTCCGGTCATGTTGCTGTGCCCTTCTTTCACGGTGATGAAGGCTTTGGGGCGTTCGCCCCAGTGCGAGTCCGAGACGGCGACGACGCCGGCTTCGAGGACGGAGGGGTGTTGCACGAGCATGGCTTCCAGGGCTACGGAGGAGATGTTTTCGCCGCCTGGGAAGGCCATTAGAGAAACTTCTATTAAGAGAGAGGTGTGGGGAATGGGTCAAGGGGAAGGGTAACGTACCAGAGATTATGATGTCTTTCGCCCGGTCCAAGATCTGCGCGCTCCCATCCTCGTGCCACACGGCTAAATCACCTGAATGCAGCGCTCCACCCGCAAACAGCTTCCTTGTCGCCTCTTCATCCTTCAGATACTCTTTCGCGCAGATGTTGCCGTAGAAGATGATCTCGCCGATTTCTTTTCCGTCTTTCTTGACGTCGATTAGGACGCCGTCGGGTTGGTCTGGCTTGATGATCCGGATGGGCAGGGCGGTGATGAAGCCATGGCCTTGCCGGGCCATGCGGGCGTATTTCTCTTTGAGAGGGAGTGTGTCCCAGATGGGCATGTGGTAGCCTTTCGTGATGGGGCCGTAAGTCTCTGTTAATCCGTACACGTGTACGGGGTAGAGGTTCAGGTTCGTCATTTGCTCGAAGAGATGCGCTGTTGGTGGGGAGGCGGCAACTGTGACACGGACTGGTTTGGGCAGTTTTTCGGCTTCTTTTGCGGCACAAAGCAGGGTGTTGACTGTTGGTGCTGCGTTGAAGTGGGTGATGTTTTCGGTCTTGAGCAGTTTCCAGATTAGGGGATAGTCGATTTTACGGAGGCAGTAGTGGGTTCCTCGGACGGCTGTCACTGCCCAGGGGAATGCTAGAAAGAATATTAGCAAGTTGATTAAGAAATGACAGATATGAAAAATGAGTTAATTCCAGCAGCTCTTCCGAGAGGGAAGTTTGCCTCTCGAAAATACTCCTCAGTCACCTAATTCCACTCGGAAGTTGAATTCAAACCAAACCTCTCGTCGCAAAAGAAAAAAAAACTTACTCCAACCCATAGCATGAAACATCGGCAACGTCCAAAGATACCCACACCGTCCCGCGTGATAGTTCAGTCCACTCTCAATCACGTTTCCCAGCGCCGCTAAATACGCGCCCCGATGCGTGTAAACCACACCCTTCGGTTTCGCCGTCGTGCCACTCGTAAACGGAATCGCAATCGTATCATCCTCATCCTCAACCTGGGCCTTCAACCCCTTCCACCCCTTCCCACCATTCTCCCTATCCCACCCTAATCCCTCAAGTACAGCCTCATCAAACGGACCCGAAAGCTGACCCTCCGTGGCATCGGTATCCGTATCAATGATGAACGGCACATTTGGTTTCTGCTTTCTGAAATCATCCAGGAGGTGGAGATACTCTTCATCCACAATGATTACATCGACTTCAGCAAACGTGAAGATGTAATTAATATCATCTGTCTTCAACCGGTAATTCACAGCCACGTTCACAGCTCCGGCGGCTGCGATCCCAAAGATAGATTCCAGGAAAGCAGGGGTGTTGGGGGCAAGGATGCCAACACGCTTGAAGTTGTGTTTTTGGAGGAAGTAGGCGAGTCCTCGAGCACGGTCAGCGAACTCAGCGTAAGTGCGCCGTAGGAAGGTCCCGTTGGCGGTTATGTGAACGATTGCTTCTGCATCTGGTTCTATATCGGCGGCACGAGGCAAGAAGGCCGTGGGTGAGAGGGTGTGGATGTGGTGATTGTGCTTGTATTTTGAGTTGTCTGCAACGGTTGGGGAGCTGGAGGAGGGGAGGAAGTGAGATGTTAGGGCTTGGAGGCGGGAGCTGGGTGGTGACATCTTGAAGCTTCGGATATGGGTGATTGTGCTGTGAGATGTGAGATGAGACCAAGCTCGGATAGGATGAGATGAGATGAGGTCGGTAGCGGGGTATCACAAGCGTCGGAAAAGCACAGTTGCTCTCTGGGACCCTCCCTTCTTATAAACAGATATACAAGAACGAACGATGAGAACTGAATAGAGAAAGGAGCTCAAGTATCCGAGAAAAAGTCAAAGGCAGGGGAGAGCTCCCTCTTATGCCCGAAGCCAAGGGCAGCTCTCCTTAGTGGCTGACGTCGAGCTTAGCTTGGTGTGGGGTAGACTGACTTTGCGGGTGTCTCCCGCCATTGGTTGGCTGCGAATTGACTTCCTCGGTTGGAGGGATCAGTGGATGGCGGTATCGGTTCGGTACCCGGGAGACGACCTTTTCACGGCTAAGGTGCGATTGGTGGCTTGATGAGGGCCAAGGGAGGATGCAAGGCTGACAGATGGAGATGGAGATAGGAAGATGGGAATGTCGTATTGTGGGGATATGGAGAACTGGGTTTTGTGGAAGAGACGTCTCAGCGAATCAAGTGACCGCTGACTCGAGAATCGAAAGTCTACTTGTATAGCAGAAGACGCACTATGTTTGACAAAGCTTAGTTAAATCATCCTGCTTTTAAACCACTTATTAGAATCAGCGTTGAAGCTATTCTCTATGTCACAATTCCAAAGACGCCTCTGTTCTTATTCTTCATTTCGGATTCATTCCTTATGGCATGCAAGACGAAAGCTTATACACAGCAGAGTTCCCAGCTACCAACGCTCTTTTTCGATGATAGCAATCCCTCCGACCAGTGCATGCGTATGAGTGTGGAGTAACCAGCCTTGGGATCTCGCCAAAGAAAGGCTCGAACAAAGCATTGAAAAAAGGTGTGTTGATGCCGACGCAAAACAGGAAAACCGTAGAGCAGGAAACATGAACAGCCCCAAACCATCCCTGAAAACAGAATTAACTCCCGAGGATTGTCTAGTAGCCATACTCAGCCAACTGCTTCTTGGTCTTGTCGTCAACCTTCGCACTCTTTTGGGCTTCCGATAGTTGTTTTCGTGCGGCCTTCTTGCGTGCGTAGTATGCTGCGCCCTTAACCTTTCTTCTCTCCTCAAGTCTGCTTCCAGTCAGTTTTGATTCTCATTACCAGTATTCCAACAGTACGAACCTCGCAACAACATCTTGGTACTTCCAGCCGACCTCGTGGCTCAATCTGCCAACCGTGCAGTACTTTCGGCCGGGCTTCAATCTCAATACCCTCAATGCTTGTGGGACGACGACTCTCTTGACCTTGTCATATGGCGGTGGGACACCCTCGAAAACCTTGAGTCTCTCCATAGCAGCGGCACCACGGGCGGTCTTGTGGGGAATCATGCCACGGACGGTCTTGTAGAAGATTCTTGACGGAGCACGGAAATGGAAAGGACCTGCTATGAGTCAGACGTGTTTTCCTTGCGCAACCGACAGCTGTGAAGCTGGAATGGAAATCATACCTCCTCGGGTTGGGTTGTATCGGGTCATCTTTCGGAGGTAGGCGTGGTACTTTACTGTAGACAAAATCGAGTCAGTCATCGTCCCATCGTACCCTTGACGCGCCAGCCAATTCCTCTTCCTCCAAAACGTCTCTTAGCAGCTTGAAATAATGGTACAACGTACGCTTCGCACGGAAGAACTCTCCAGAGATGTTCAAGGCCTCGCATCGCACAACGACGATCTTCTGGCCATTGAGCAACTGCTTAGCAACAGTGCTTGCCAGCCGACCGAGGAGATGACCCTTGCCATCGATCGTGATCTATGCCACACAGTAGAATCAGCATCTATTGCCCAGATAGCCCTCGTCCTCGAACCCGCAAAGCTTTTTCCATCGTGTTGACAAATCGCGAGATGCGATGTGGTGCGGGAGACTTACGGTTGGCTCGAAGGTCGACATTTTTGTCCTGCTTCACGGTGGTGAGAAGACAGATGTCGGAAGGGTTGCCGGTATCCTCTACCTTCGTGATGGTGGAGGGTTGGTGTCGATTTGTCGTGAGTTACTTGAATTCAAGCGTTCCTTCTCAAAATCTGAGAGTGTGCGCTTCGCTTCTCTGCTTAGCGTGGAATCTAGCGCATCCACTCACGTGATGATAATGATTCCCGCACACATGGAAGCCAACATGGAGAATTCAACATAGGGGAAACAAGGATTTTAATTTGCAATGTACTCTGAAGAAATACATCAAACTTACAATCTCCTTTCTATGCTGATTTTATGGCAGTGGCCATGGCTATTTGCTGTGTAAGAAGATTTTGGGCTGATGAGCAACCCCGTGACAAGCACTTTTGGAATCTCCAATCCCCCCAAATTTACTGCATTGGCCTTAGGGCATTTAAGGCGAGGGAAACCAAAGCCCAGAATTAACGATCCATACTCGGATTTTTAAAATCCACGCGTAGCTGAATATACAGATTGTTAAAGGCATATTAAAGGAAAAGGGAGGGGACCTTCTCCACAACAAAAGCTGGGATAATAGGAACGTCATCTTAAATCCCATAGAAGAAGAGGCCAAAATCATGGCGGGTCTAGCTTCAATATAGACCACCAAATGATCCAAAAGGTATGCCATTTAAGTGAGAACCTGTCTCTCAAGTCTTTCTACACTAGCCAATTCCATGGAGTAAGTAAACCAGATCTGCGAACGCCGTGCTGCAACCGTCACGAACCCTTCTCCGGATCATGCCCAAATGCAGATATGCAAGGAGATTCGTGAAACCGCCCGTCCATCTAGAACGTAGAATTAGACCTTCTCATCCAGTCCATTCAAGACACCTTGAGTCTCTCTAACCAGTGCTCTCCTCTTCTCTCTGGCCTCATTATCCCCCTCCGTCTCCACAGCATCCAGCTTCAGCAAAACCTCATTCATGATCGTCTCGCTCAACTTCTTATGCTCAAAGTCCCTCTTCTTAGGATCCTCAGGCGGAGAAGCGGTAAACTGGACACACATCGGTAGGATTTTAGTATGGAAATGCGAAGCAATAGCCTGTATCTTCTCCATGGCGCTCTTTGGCGGAGTCGGCGTCGGCGCTCTCGAGTTCGAAGCCCCAGAACTTGCGCCATCGCCAGGGGAGAGGTTTGGTTCCTTCTTCTTCCCCTTCTTCTTGCTCTTCCGATTCCGCTTCTTTTTGAATATCCCGTCCAGCACGCTCTCGCTGTCGTCCTCGGAGTCCTCGCTGACTGCTTGTGGCTCGCCAATTATACACAGCACTTCGCTGTTATTCTTGAGGTTGTAGTCTCGGCATGGTTTGTAGTCGTCTTTCAAGTGCTGGCCCTTATACAACAGCTTAATTCGCCTAGCGCTGCCCTCAGGCAAGTCCATCGTGATCGCAGCACGGTCCTTCACATCCTTAACCTCCAGCTTCCCATCCCCAATACTGTACGCTGGAAACTTAACCGGGTACGTGATCCCCTTATTCTTAATCAAGAGCACATCGTCTTCAGCTGAGAGCGACGGCGGAGGAGGAGATCGGGGGTTGTATGTGCGGCCTGGCTGTGCCAAGTCCTCCGAAGTGATGTATGAGAAGTCATCATCAGTAACATTAGGCGGGTAAGCACGACTTCCGAAAGGTGATAGCTTTGCTCCTTGTCCGCCCCAGAACCGTGAGCGGCCCCAACCGCTCATTGAAACAGCTGCTGCGGTCGTAAGGAGCAGGAGAACGCTACCAGCGACAGTAGAAGGAACGCTGTCGAGGTGTGTATACTTTGCGGCGGATTCGAGGTAGGATTGAGTCGAGGGTGGCAGTGAAGAGTAGGCGGATTGGAGGTGCGTGAGAGAGGTGTCGAGATACGACTGCAAAGAGTCAGGAAGGCGCTGAACAATGGATGACAGCGTGCCACCCACGGCGCTGGAGGAAGCCAGTTTTGATCTGGGTTTCTAGAGCCCTCCTGGAAACCTATCTGCTGCCTGCGCCCTTGGTATAGTACTTGTTTTTTGAGTCAGGTGGTGAGGTGGAGTCGATTGGCTTGATCGACGGTTGGTGTTGACTCGAGGACAGTTGGTTGTACTGTGCCCGAAGCGACTCTCAAAGAATTTATTTTTAGGGGGGCGAAAAAGAATCACGTTGGCCGGTCATGCCCGGCCCATAGGTATCTCAGTGTCTCGAAATTCCCAAGACCATCAAGTCACATTCATTTCACAATAATCTCAAATCATCCTGTCCTTTCTCTTCCGAAGATTCCAAATGCCGACCCGAGTTTGGAATCTGCCAGCAAAAGTGGTGATGTGCTGCTGTTCAAGGATCGCCTCGCTGCAAGGGTCTCTTTCTTTGTCAGCCACCTTACCTTTCAACACCGCCTTACCGCCTCGGCCTCCGGCTCTCCAATCACTCTGTCTTCTTGCGTCATTCCAGACCTGGCCCAATCAGTAATCAATAATCACCACTCTATTTGCAACTCACTTCCATTCGGACGAAAGTAATTGCCCTTCCCCTCTATAAAAACAATCACAATACCCCATTCCCAAAGACAACCTCAGAACACGTTGCCCAACATTTCGTTCCTACGCCGATTCTTCATTTCGACTTCTGTCACCCCGGCAAACATGGCTGCCGCAAAAACCAAGGCCGAGCAAATCATCGACGAAAATGCCGTCGGTACGTCTCCACTCTCCACTTATATCCCAATGTAATACTAACTCATTGATTGTAATAGCCGTCTTCAGCAAATCATACTGCCCCTACTGCAGAGCTACCAAGTCTCTCTTGACTGAGCTAGGCGCAAAGTTCTACACCATTGAGTTGGATCAAGTTGGTGAGTTTACCTCGATAGTGGAGTTGAAGGTGGATATGGGCTAACATGGCGATAGATGATGGAGCCGCCATCCAAGATGCGCTCGAGGAGATCAGTGGCCAGCGATCGGTGCCGAATATCTACATCAAGAAGCAACATATCGGTGGCAATTCCGATCTGCAGGCGAAGAAGAGCCAGCTGCCTAAGCTGCTGAAGGATGCTGGTGCTCTGTAGACCAGACTTTCGAAGGGAGGAAATGATGATAGACTTTAACTGATACATCCAAGATTTGATCTAAACTGGATACCTTTTTTGAACCGTGATATGATGTACAAATTTTATACAACCTGTGTCGCTACAGTGCCGACTGGACGCTCTACAAACTCCATGACACCCTCAACAATGCTTTTTCTAGCCCCTTCACTCGCAACCGTCTTCCCAGCCAGATAGTTCAACCATACAGCCCTCGATATCCTCTCATCGGCCACGTCCCCTAGCCTCTGCGCCCCGTTCTTCCCATCATCATACCAAACAGCTAGTTTACCCTTCTTATCCCTCGAAAGCAACAGCTCCTTCTGTTTCGGCACACTCCCCCTATTGAATAACGCCTTAAACTCCTGCACTGCAGCCCCAAAAGCTTCATCTCCGTATTGTTCCTTATCAGCCACTGCCTTCGCCGTAATACTCCTCACCCACCCATCCCTCAGGTGGTGAAAATCCGTATTCCTTGTCGGCACAATCCGCAACAAAGTCCTCACACCACTCTCCCTCAGAATACTACTCCAAATCCTAGTCCCCTCCTCCGGATCATACAACCTCCCCTTCAAATTCTCCTTCTCCCCCGCCACAAGCGTACTCGCAACCGGATCAATCTTCCTAATCAACCCCTGCTGCAACGCCGCAATATCATCCGTCGCAACATACATCCCCACCACATAAACCTGAATCCCCAAAAAACTAACCGTCCTGATCCCCAACCCCACTAATTGATACTCCACAAGCCGATCATCAACAACACCCGGTCCCAGCCCATTACCAACCGCTTCCCGCTCATCATCATAAAAATCCAGTATCCGAGGGAAGGTAGGCACGGTACTGGTCCCCGTCTCCACTACATCGACTTTCTCTTCTGGCTCCTCGCCCAGTTTCTGCACAACGACTTTCCGTTCCCTGCCCAGCACGACCAGAGGATCATCTGGTCTCCTCCCACTATCCAATTTCGTGGGCTTGATGATCGGATTGCTCGTCGAGGTAATGGAGGAGGAGGAAGTGGTATTTTGGGGCGGATCAAGCGGAACTGATGTCGCGGTTATGTAGATAGCGATCATGCCGAAGACGAAGCCTGCTGCGGCGTAGTAGGAACGTCGCTTGTAGTATGCTAGACGCTCTACTTCGAGTCGGTGGAGGGTTATGGGATCGAGAGACTTGCGGGGTTCTTGGGTGGTGGGTGGTTTTGATGTTAAGCTGCGGGAGCTGGGACGCGTGAGGCGTTGTGTTGTTCGTAGGCATTTTGTGCTTCGTAATTGAGGACCGAGGCCTCTGAGTATTCGTGTTGAGGGGTTAAGGAGTGACATGGTGGATTATTGGTGTTGTGAGGAGAGGAGGATGTGGTGTTGACGATGGGCTGATGTGAGGTTGAAGCGAATTGTGGGGAAGCTCGGTTTGACGACGGATTTTCTTCATCTCATAACACAATATGATTAAGGAGCGGGACTGATATTTACATGCCAAATGCCATCCAGGGAATTTCCTTCCACTATTTCACGTATGATGGTTTAATTAATGTTTTGCTGACCTTCCGACACGTTCTTCTCCTCCAACCTTTTGCCTAAGTTTCTAGCTGCAGGATAATGCTATTCAGTCGCTGATGTCAACAAGATAATTCTAGAAGACACATGCTCTTTTATGGCTTGATTTACAGTGGCCTTATATCATTCACCTAGCCCCTAAAACCTATGTAAAGTTGGTTTTCTTCTTGTGTTTGCATGCAGGTGTGGTGAAGGAGAAGTAGCCCGGAATTTCTCTGCTAAACTTCTAAGCTTTTTGAACCTCGGGTACCTTTTCAAGGTCTGTCCATTTCTTTAGTATAGAGGAAACGAGGGAGGAGCAAACTCAAGATGTGAAGGCTGCCCATTCACCACAGCACGATGTTTAGCTTTGACAATATCATTTATATTGCAGGGTAGCTGTCTGACGGAAAGAAGCATTGCGTATTCGAGAATCTGTTTACAATTCTTGTAAATAAGAAGCGAATTACAGCTATAGATGCATTCATTGGTCAGGGCAGAAAATTCTCTGTGCTACACATCACTGGAATGGTAACACTGATCGCAAATCTATTTTTACAGCAACTGGTCTTTTCCCATGACGTATGATATAATCACCTCCTTGCTGTCTGGACCCCAAGCCAAGGCGCAACTGGAAATTTGCTGCCTTCCCACCTGACAACAAAATAATTCTTCTGACCTTTTATCTAGAAAGGGTTTATCAGCAACCTTCCGCCCGCCTTGGAGATAGCTTGCGAGCAAATCCACGAATGACCATCGTCATCACGTGTGAAGGATCCATTCCAAAGGCAGATGACGGCATGTAAGCGAACAAATCACAGGCCATCAACCTGCATTGTCACAACCCATCCCAACTCAAACATCACCGGAATCTGATCACCAAGCAACAACCGCTGCCCAGTCAGGACCGCCAGCATCCAAGGCTGTACCTTCGCTCGCTCCATGGAAGCTGGGACGATAATCTCTAGATCCAGCTCGACTTGAATACCACCACAAACCACGACGAAAACCCTTGATTAGCGCGAGGCTGAGGGGTCCCAAGTATTTCTGCCGACACGAGAACCCTCCTCCCGCTCCATTAATAATTGCCTCTAAAGGCTCATGCTTCTGGCGGACCTCACTCGACGCGTTCATAACTATTGCCAGCCAAAACTAACCCGTTCTTCCCTCTCGAAGAGAGACCGCCTTCATCATGAGAGGTCCAGTTCCCAACATGGCGCCCCTCAGTACCGATGCCCCCTACCGCGCCACTCCCGACCCGGAAGGAGACTCGCAATCCTCTTCTAGTAACTCTCCTGCTCGCGCAGACTACGAGGAGTCGGATTTCTATCAGGGCAACAACGATTCCCAATCCTCAATCGGGGTGCCGACCTTTCAAGATATGGCTGTGACAGAGGAAGTCTGCGTGCCCCCTGCGAACCGTCTGCCAGCAGAAGTCCTTATTGGCATATTCTCGAAGCTTAGCAACCCACAGGATCTGTTGAACTGCATGTGCGTTTCGAAGAGATGGGCTCGGAACAGTGTGGATTTGCTGTGGCATCGGCCAGCTTGTACGACGTGGAATAAGCATGGCTCCATCTGCAGAACCCTCTCGATAGCCAACCCATATTTCGCATATCGAGACTTCATCAAGCGCCTCAACCTGGCCACTCTGTCGGACGGTGTCAACGATGGCAGCGTCGCACCACTCTCCGTCTGTACGCGAGTCGAGCGGTTGACACTGACAAGCTGTGATGGGTTGACAGACCATGGACTGAGGGGCCTCCTCACGGATTGCAACCACCTCCTTGCTCTGGATATATCAGGGGATACACAAATCACCGAGGCCTCGATGTTTACTCTGGCGGACAACTGCCGGCGATTACAGGGGCTCAATGTCTCCGGTTGCGTCAAGATCTCTAACGAGTCTATGATCAAGGTCGCTGAGAAGTGCAGATATATCAAGAGGGTGAGCTTTCTCTCTCAATACAAACTGATTCATGCTGATCATTTCTAGCTTAAACTTAATGAATGTGAACAACTCGAAGATCCTGCCATCTTGGCATTTGCGAATAACTGCCCGAACATCCTCGAAATCGACCTCCACCAGTGCAAACTTATCGGCAACGAACCAGTGCATGCTCTCCTGACCCATGGCCAGACTCTCCGAGAACTTAGACTTGCCAACTGCGAATTGATCTCTGACGCTGCCTTCCTTACCTTGCCTTCCAACCAGACGTACGAACATCTACGAATACTAGACCTGACAAGCTGTGCTCGCTTGACGGACCGAGCTGTGGAGAAGATTATTGATGTGGCTCCTCGATTGAGGAACTTGGTATTCGCAAAATGCAGAAACTTGACGGATCTTGCTGTGAATGCTATCAGCAAGCTCGGAAAGAATCTCCATTACCTGCACCTCGGACACTGCAATCAGATCACCGATGCTGCTGTCATGAAGCTCGTCCAATCTTGCAACAGAATTCGATACATCGACCTAGGCTGCTGCGTTCACCTCACGGACTTATCAGTCATGAAGTTGGCCTCGCTCCCCAAATTGAGGCGAATTGGACTGGTCAAATGTTCAAGCATTACAGATGAGAGTGTTTATGCCTTGGCACAGGCCCACCGCCCCAGACACGATCGACATGGCCGAATCATCAGACCTGATGACGAGAACTTCATTGTTGGCAGTAGTCTCGAGCGCGTACATCTCAGCTACTGCACTAACTTGACACTTAACGTATGCTTCCTGCTCCTTCTGCTCTATTTCACGCTAACACTCGATGCAGAGCATTGTCATTCTACTCAATAACTGCCAAAAACTCACTCATCTCAGCTTGACCGGTGTTCAGGCCTTCCTTCGAAATGATCTCGAACAATTTTGCAGAGATGCACCTCCAGGTTAGTCCTAGTTCGATTTCCTTTCTGTTCTGATCAGTTGCTCATTTTTTATATATAGAATTCACCGAGCATCAACGAAATGTTTTCTGCGTTTTCTCTGGTCAAGGAGTTACTGGTCTTCGCAACCACCTTAACCGCCTGGAACCAAGTACTGGCTACGATGATCCAATGAATGGCCCCGACGACGATGATGATCAAACGATGACGGGGATGGTTGGTGCTACTGCGATGATGGGCATGGGTGCTGTGAACGTTGATGACGAAGACGCAGACGAGGAGCTCGAGGACGGTGACGGTGGTGTCGATGGAGGAGCGTCTTTCCACCAGACATGAGAAAGCCACGAATGGAATGAGAAGATTAGTGTGGGACTATGAATGTAGAGTATCTGCCCAAATATATGGGCCACGCTAGGCTGGGCTAGTCTATTCGTGAGAACCTCGAAGTTTCGAGGCAAAGCAAGGCTTCCTTATTCTCCGCAAACGATAGCCAAAGAGTGGGCGATTCAAATTACGGCCTAGATATGCGAAAGGGCCGAAGTAGGTCGGCTGTTATGTATAGAAGAGGGCGCGCCTGTCTTCCTGCCGAGGGGAGTGGCGAGATGAAGACTAGGCGAATGGCGTTATTCTGGTCTTGAGGGACCTTAGTTAGTGCTGCTTGAAATCACATGCTTTGTTATCTAACTACTGCGTTCTGCGTTGATTTGTGATCGTGTTTGGGGATGTGAAGCAAGAACCTATCCACTCGAACCGAGATTTACATACATTTCACTACCAATGATGCTCGATGTGTTCTTCTGGATACTTAAGCCTCGCGCTCCCTGTCCAAGAATTGTGTACAGAAACCACAAGTCACACCTTGCATAGCACACCTTCCTCTCTCCCCGAATCCCAAACCACCTTGCCAGCCTCGCAAACAAAGAGCTCCATCACAGTCAACCCTTAATCGTGGGAAGCTTCCGGGCGAAAAGCTCCTCCATGTACCCTCTCGGGTCCGGAGGTTGCTATCATTTCCGACAGATTTTATCATCTTCTCGGTCATTCCACTGCTCGCAGTACAGTAGCTTTTATGTTAACACAGACTGTGCACTGAGCATAAGCCAATCTCAACCTACGACGTCAAACCTTCCGCGAACTTGCTTCTTGATAGGATTCGGTACTTCAACCCATCGCTTACAGATCCAAATAGTGATAGTGGGCTCTGTTGTTGGCTCGCTGTATTTGTGGTCTTGATGTCTGCCGTATCGATGACATGCTTTGCCTCGAAGATTCGTGGCGCCGCACTAGCTAAAAGAAAGTGAGTTCCCTACCCTATACTACTCGGTAAGCGAAAATATATCTTCACCGCCACGCTTAACACCAAAAATATGTACAAGCGATTGCATCTGATAGGCGATAAGCGAGACCTACTTCTCACATAATATAATAGAGAAAAAAAAAGTAGCAAAACTCATCGAGTCCTCGTAAGGATTCGTGTGATGAGAAACCCCGGACGGTTTTTTTCGCTCCCCTCGCTCGTGAGGAGGGGGTTTGCCGAGTCCTCGTGAGGACACCATTTGTCGAATCTTTTTGTGTCGAATTTGTTTTGTCGATTCTACAAATTTCTTACCTTCCCTATTTGCGCCTTTATTCTGCGGCTTAGTGGGAAGGCAAGGACTTTCTTTTGATTTAGTGTCTTGTCGGTCGTTTCGGTAGGTGCTGAAACTCACTTGGCGTATTCGGTTGTCGTGGAGAAAATTAGCTTATTTTGCTATTTATCTTTGCGTTCGGGATTTGGTAGTGAAGTGTGAGAATAGTGAGGAAACGAAGCCTTTTGCTTTTGGCGGGCATTTTGAGGAAGGCGGCGATAGGTAGCGACGAGAAATGCAAAGTGGCAACGAGGTACACGAATAATAATACTCCCGAAAGACTCGGGTCTTATTTTGGTAGAGAATATTATGGCGTAGCGTACTGGTTCTGGGTCTCCTACTTCCTTCGTCACTGGATCTTCGACCTCGACCGCTTGGCGGCAGGTCTTGAAATACTTGACGCTTGAGGTGGGTCAAAAGGGAGTTTCACAAGTGCTTTTTGATCGTGAGATAGGTCTTTGCTGTCTGCTTGGCCCATTGTGTAGCTTTCTCAATGGCGAAAGTCACTTCAATGTCATCTGTCACGTTCGTTCTGCTCTTGAGTCACGGCGAGACCCCTTCAAACCTCCTTCAAAGGCTCGCTAGGCCGTGTTTTTCTAGAAGATCAACCGCGACACATAACCTAGACATCGATATCAAAGAACTGGAGTTTCGCCATGTTTTCAAAGGCTTCTCAGCCTTTCTTTTTTTTAAAAAAAAAAATTGCATATAGCACATACTGAGCCCACCAGATCCTTCGTGTTTAATCATCTCCCTCGTCTTTGAGTACCCTCACTTCTCTCATTCGCCAGCCATATATCTGCGAGGATGGCAGCAAATAGACGAAATCCTGAATTCCCCCTTCGCCCGCAAGAAATTCCCCCAAGGCTTTACCGCGTCCACTACTTCGAGTCTATGACCACTCTAGATACCTCAGGTTTCGAGCTCAAGACGGTCCCCCAATATAGCTGATCATTCCTCTATCGTCGAACATCTCAACTGGAGCAGTCCTGTCCCAAGTCCATGGATTTCTTTATTTGACAACGAAGAGCATGCTGTGAGCTGGGCTCGGTACCAACAGAGAGCAAGGCGGACAATGGGGCTGCGAGAAGAAAGGTATTATGTGTTGGAGATTGATGGTACGGAACTTGGCATTGTGGTCTCGGTTGCTAGGCTTCTGAGTAGGGGGTTGGTGGAGAGAGGAAGCCCGGATGAGTTCTTGGTTTGGAAATCTATTCCCTACATTGCGATTCGTCGTGAAATACATGTAAATTGGGAAAACTGAGGTTTGGAGAAAGGAACGTCTGTTACACCTTGCGAAGCAACATTTTATTCTCATAGTTATGCATTATTAGAGTTCAATCTAGCACCGCTTCTCGAATATTATTCATAAACTTTGTGGTCATTGCTTCCTCCTCGAATTCGGCACATAATTACAGATCAATTCCACGTACCAGAAACGGCACTGAATGTATCTCTTTCAAGGGCAGTCTGCTCAAGCTGACCCTTGATCTCAAATAAAGCTCCACAATGCCCACCTTCCCTGCCTCCTGGATGGCAGAACTACAACAAAGCTTTCCTAATCCTCTCACAAATCATTCATTTAACACTCTACAGTCAGTGTTTTTTCCCATTCTCCTAATTCAAAATGAAATGGTATCAACAATTGCTTCTTTCGGAATAAAGTGCAAGAAAAGCAGTTCATCTCCAGCCATCAGGTCCTCTCCCTCTAGCGTGTTCCTCGCCATATGCTCGATTAAAACAAACACCATACCTACCAACTTCCTACAATCTATCTCCAAAATCTGTATCTCCCCAGGATTTCCGCCATGAAGGCGAAGCTCATTATTATGAAGTTTCCTAGCCCAGGTCTTCGCGTGTATAAGCGAAGAGAAAACGGAGATAAATGGAGAAGAAAACGTGGTAGACCAGTTGAGATGATTGACGACGTCCGCGAGGGGTATGCAGGTAGGGTTAGCCTCTTTGGTGTGTAGGCCATCGGAAAGGAGGGTGGTTTGGGAGGTGGGGTAGTGGATGCGGTACAAAAATGGAGGGACCAACGGGTCACGGAGAGAGGGGGCGATGGTGATGCGGTAGATGCCGACTGGAATTCGGGAGTCCATTGGATATCTGGTAGAGATATTGCCAATGTATGGCAGGGGATGGGGGGATTTACTTGACTTGAAGAGCATAATTTAGAAATTTTAAATGGAAGGAGAGGGGTTTGGAAATATCAGGTGGTTTTGATGCTTTGTTGACTTCTGATGTTACGTGTGAATTTCAAGTGAAAGACATGCGCAACACACTCGCAAGCTTTTGCAAGATGAAGGGAAAAGTCTTGCAGCGAACAAAGAATCAGGTAAGAAACTGTTCGGGTATCAAATACACAAACAAAGAATATCCCTACACGCCAGCAGGAATCCTCCACAACCTTCCCCTATTCTGCTCCACCCACTCACTCCACCATCCATTTCCACTGTTCGGATTCTCAACAACAAAGCAATCGCTCCAGCTCGTACTATTACCCCAATACTGTGTACTAATTGTATTATTGTACCCATAGCTATCCATCCCGTATGTCTGATTCGTGCTCACCATCGGCCCAAAACTGTCAATGAACACCGAATGATGCGTCCCCAAAGCCTGGCTCATATGACCCCCGATACTCATCAAACATGCCACAAACGCACCCATAATCCCAAACAGGGTCATCATTCCCAACATTGCATTTGCACACTCTCCTCTTTTGGGCTTCTGCCTGTTCCTACTGCGTGGCCAGATGATATAACGTATTTCATAAATCTGCCAAGCGGACGAAAGCAGCCAGATAGTTCCGAATACGAATATCACCCTTTCGACGATGTTCAAGGGGTTCATGCTGGTATTTATGTCGCCGGATGTGGCATAGGGGTAAAAGAAGCCAGTAGTTGGATTATCATCGTCGTCGTTGTCTTCGTAATCTATTATTCGGGTCCAGTTGCCGCAACCAACTTCGATCCAGTGGCTTGATTGTTGGCGACAGTTGCTCGCATAAGTAGCACAAGCGCCGCCTGTTATGTTGAGCTCGCCGTACGAAGGGTAGGCTGAGCCTGAGGTAGAGAGCGGGAAGTAGGAATTGGAACCGGAGCGATGGTTGGAGAGAGGTGCGTAGGCGGCGGTCGTGAATGCGAGAGCTATGAGCAGAGTGTCGATTGTCAGGAGCAATCGGATCTGACGTGGGAAAGAGATATTTGAGAGGAGAATTTGGATAGAGACAAGGATCAAGAGGAGGTTCGAGGGCGCGGCTGAGGGGGTACGTTTATCAAGGAGGCCAAGGAGCTCAATTGTAAAGGCCACAACTGCTCGGTATGTAGAGTAGAGGATGAATGCTATATCAAGAACTTTTCGGCGGGGGCTAACATCCCATGTCTCTTCTTTGGAGGGTTCGATGATACGAGGTGGAGGAGTGGCCTCGAGGGGTTCTTCGGGTGGATATGAGGAGAAATCATCGTTTGCTGGGATGGCAAAGTCGGAGTTGTCGTAATTCTCAGCAGATATGTAAGGCGGCGGTGGCTCGTTTGTCTTTGGTCGCTGTAGACTCTCGAGTTCGTGTTCCCCTACTGGATGGGCCTTCATCCTCGCCCAAGGACTTTTGGGATGGTCCCGCACAGTCCGAACTCCGTTTGTCAAATTGCCAATAGAAGTGAGGGCGGCTTTGAAGTTGAAGCAGCTGATTATGAGTGATACCAGAACGCTGCAGACGAGAAGTGGCCATGGTGTGGGAAGGTTCGCGGGTGGGTAGTATGGTGTGAGATGAGACGTGTGAGTGAAGTTGATGTAGCCATGGACCAGCTCTTCTGTGATGTTCACCATGGTAGCTAGTGCTCTGAAGAGATCTTGTTTAGAAGATCGGCTGGCCGTGTTCAATAATCTTGAAAGGCGCGATATAGAGAGACATCTGAGTCTGAACTGACGTCGCAGGATCGCGTACACATTTCGCGCAAACGGACTGATTCACTTGAAGTCAAACCGTGGAGGGAGACCATAGTTAAATAATTTCCGTCCAAGTACATGGCGCAATTAAGCTCAAATCTGAGGGAAATCATCAGAATCAATTCGCGCAGGTTGCAGGAAAGGTGGTTTGCTTTCCAGCGCCACCAGTGGCTCACCCATGAAGCTGCAATAGCACTCACCATTCAGCTTCTTCGGAGAGAGGCATTAAATTGTCTTGTGAACGCCAAGACTGGGGTAGGAGAGCCACATTGTGGCATTGCCAATCAATGGTGGCTTTCGTCATGTAACGTTGATGCAAAGTTTCGGAGATACTCTAACCCCCTTTAAGGCACGTGACATTCAAGTGCCTTGTGTATCTTTTCATTCCTAGCTTGGAAATATGTAGGAATACCATCTTCAATGTAAAACTTCTCTGGTATTACTTTAGACACTTGCTAACTGGGAAGAAAAGTGAGAGGGATTCAATAGTCTTGACACGTGAATGAAATTGACCAAAATGCTATCACTTACCATGTTCCTTTCGAAAATTTCTTTACCATGATCGGTCCAAGCATCGAATCCGTGATCAAGTAATAACAAAAATACTCAATACTAGAAAATTTTCTCTCACAACAATTGGGCTTTCGGAAAGGTGTTGAACTGCTGAAGTATTTCCTAGTGGCTCCACCTCCTTTCAGACTCGCTTAAGCTCAGGGGTAAATTCGGACCGGATGCCACCATCACAACTCTCTTGATATTGAAGAGTGTGAGGACTAAAAGACACTTTTTGCCTCTACAGTTGACTTTCATGGTGTGGAAATTGTCTATCATGAGGGCTGAAGAGCACAAGAGTGCCCCTGAGCCCTACGTTCAGCTATTTTCTTCTTTCCCCGCAGAGGCGCCGGATTCAAAAGGTATTATCAATACTACCGCCTCCACCTATCTTCCATTGAATACTTTTAGCTAGGCTATTTGAATCCGACGAGTGATTGCTATGGGTATGTGAAGTCCCTCACTTTAGCCACGACAAGAATGCTACTGTCCAAGACTCCAAGCTATTGAAGTGTCACTGGTTGTGCTACCAGAATTGTTCCCAGTTACGTGGATATGGCTTGCGCTCGGTTTTCAAGAATTGAGATAGGCTTTTGGTCTATTAAGAATTCATTATGATCGACTTACAGCGACAATTTTTTACCATCCTGGCTCTCGGGTCTGCGTGTGCGGGGGACTGCTCACCAGGCAGGCAACAAATACAGCCATGAGTAGTCGCAGACAAGTGATATCTGAACCTTTAGCTAGCTCAATCTAGGCTTGATTCATGGTAGTATATACTTGAGAATGGCTTTTGGTCCTGTACTTGGATGCCCCATTGGGATGACTGGCGGCAAATGTCGGCCTTTGGCCATCTTTCACGCTTCCCTGGTAAGGTCTCCTAATGATGCCATTCTCGTCGGCCATATCCGTGAAGCTGCCACCAGCGTTGCTGCCTGGTCCGTGCATATTACTAAGCAAGGAACACCAAAAGTTTATCACTAAAAGTCACTATTTTTTAGCGACCATATCGCTAAAGTTCAGGGCACAGATCACTAAATTACAGGGACATGTCCCTTAAGCTTTCAAACACGGTATTTCGTTGGTTTGCTTAGTAAAATGCACGGACCAGGCAAAGCTGGTGGCAGCTTAACGGATAGGATAATTGGAATGCATGCGAACCTCTCGGATAAAGTAAGAAGAATGGTTAGTAGTGGATGTTTCTCTAGAAACATCTCAAAAGTTCGACCCGTCAGTGAGACCGAGAGGAAAAATTATGAACAGATATTGACGTCTGCCAAGACGGGTAAGCTTTCAAGAACATGATTACATCCTTTCTCTGCATGCCTAGCTTAAATCTGATGAACCCTGTTTCAGGTTCGGAATTACAGGATCGGCTCCTGCGGAAATCTAAAACTGTGGCTGAGGGAAAGAATGAGAACAACTCGGAAAGTCGCTGGCCCAAAAGGAGTCTTAGGAGTAGAAATCGTCTTCAAACTATAGCCGCCGACACGTCTTTCAAACGGTACAAAAAACATGATTTGTCTCGATAAGTACCTAGGCACTTTATTCTTTTTTTTACCTCTCCTCGGTTCCAGAACTTCTTGCGTAGAACAAACTCCAAGGCGCCTATTTATAAAATTGAAACACGTTACCGATCAACCTCCCTGAGTCCCTGCCTAACAGTGACTGTCGGACTCGCGCTCGCTCTCCTGTGCGACCTACACGAGCCGGAGTCCGGACGATGACCAAGACCCTTCGCAATATCAATCATCCCCAGACCCCGCATAAGGCTGACCTTCCCGAAATCAGCCCGGAAATGTTCCACTAACAGTTAGCATAGGCCCTCGCTTAGCAATTCAGGGGCTGAATTACCGGGACCCCTTGTCAGCGTGGCTTAGAGAACACGAGAAAGGAAATATCCTTCCAAAATAATAACGCGCCCTTGGAGCTAGACGCGTGGGACGTGTTTCTGATAATAGGTTCATGCCTGGAGATCCCGCCGCTCGTATTGCAAGCTGGAAAATCTACTTTACGCATAGCCGAGGCATCCAATGAAAGCGTTGTACCAAAGGCTTGGCACCCCCTGACTGGGGAGAGAAGCTTATTTCCACAGCCGGCAAAGCAACGGATGTCCCATTTTGGCTGTTCGGAAGTCGACGGAGCTAGTTGTACCACTTGTGTGACATCGTGACTCTCGTGAGCGTGGTGTTGTCGTCTAAGTTCCCGTCAGCCAGTACGAGTAGCCGTTAAAGTTTGTGTCAGCCTCCGAGCGGCGCAGTTCTTTTCTTAAATGTCTCCCCCCCGCCAGTCTACGATACGATCAATCTAGTTGTAGCCTTGTTGTCACTATGTTTAAAGAAGTGGTTTCTCTGGCAGTTATTGCGGGGTTCATTGCGAATATCGTCTGTGTGGAGCATCCGAACACCACTTCCTACACCATTGGGTTCGTTCTCGGTATGGCCGTATTATCACCATTTGCGCTTGCATGGAGATATAGGGCTTCGGCGAGGCAGTTGAGAGCAATGAGAGTTGCCGTCGAGGGCGCAGTGGAGGAACATTTCGTGAGCGTGAGTGGAGCCTCAAGGGCTAGTAAGGACGTGCAGCCTAGTGCTGACGTCGAGATGGGTCTGATGCAGACTGAGCGGGCAGCTGCGGTACCTCTTGAAGGGACTTGAAAAATTGGACAATGGACCTTTTCCGGAAAACTGTTTTCAATGAAGACATTTTAGGTATGATCTACCGACCCCGAGGCAAGCGCTTTTCGCTGACCTTTCAGAAAGCCCACATTTGCCAAGTCATTGCAGCAAGTGTAATCACACTCGTCACATAAGACGCAACTCCAAACGCGCCCTGGATGTCCTGTCTCCAAATACACCAACATATCGCGAACACGATACCCAAGACCAGCGAGACAGCAAACATGACTGTCACGGCCAATGCACTGTTCAAGCTTTCCACGAAATGGAGACCCCAACCCGTAATCGCATCAACTAAATCAGGCTGGAAAGACAGTGCCTGTTCCCTCCGTTTGGGAATGTGCCGGAGATAGAGATTTGTATTCAGCGGCTGCGCCGAGCAGGAAGTGAAGAGGTGCATCATGTGTGAGGTACCTATGGGAGGACATTTCTTCAATGGTGGTGGTGGAAGGAAATCATACTCATCGAGCGTTGGAGGGTATTTGTCAGGTAGGATGTGATCGACAAGGTTCTCTGGACAAAGCTCGAACTTCACTCTCCATTAGCGTCAATTCCACATTGTGGTATGGGATGAAGACTTACCTCGACGAATTCAATCTTTCTCAGCTTAAAGAGAAGTTTTTCCTGCAAGCTCTTGCTCCCAAAATACGCTCGTCTCAAGACTCGGAAGAAAGTCGCATCCGTGAAGTCCTTCTCCTCTTCATCTTTACATACATGCAAAGGTTCCAGCTTTGTTGCATAAGATGGTTTCTTTAGACACATATGTAGCCATCTGCATCTCTGGCTTGGCAAGCATGGCAAGGCAATAGAGGCCACTAGGCTAGGCTTTGTGTTGAAAATTGGAAGGGTCGAAGGCCGGAGGCTCGAGATGCGTCTTCGTGCTCCATTGAAGGTGTTTTGCACATTTATGGTCAGGGAAGAGGCAGGACTCTTGGTTTGACCAGAGATTTGAGCGTGTGTTATGTAGCCTGCTTTGAACATTTCGTTTTTAGCTCGATGATTGCGCCTGGAGAGAGTTCTTGGAAATCATCGTGAGAACAGTGGCCGCATTTCTGAGAGTCGTGGTCAGTTTTGGAAAAGAAAAATATAGGAGATCGCAATGAAATCAAGATTGTATGACTTACACAAGTCCATTCTAGGCGCTTGAATCTCTTGCCTAATTCTCGTCTTTGCATTATTTTGTTCGAGATGGTGGATGAGAAGACTTCAAGCAAGCGCTTGATGCCGTGGTCTAATGATCCCCATTAACGGACTTGACTGCGGATAGTGGTCATATACCCTTTCCACCATGTTCCATCTTCATCAGATCTGGCGTCCCCTGTGAGCACCAGAGAAATGAGGTCCCCGCTTGAATTGCTTTTTTTCACCCTTGCATCTCCATTCCTGCCACGGCCAATACCCGACTGGCTCCCGAATTGTGCAGGTACAACTTCTGTTGATGTAGGCGATGATGACGGAACTATTTGCTCTTCAATCTGCAGTTCCATTCCAGTGCTTGATACTCCATGCTTCGCAAGTTTCATGGCCGGCACCTCGCCTTGGGTTATTGCTGGCAGCCCACTTAGAGACGTCGCATTCTGAGAGATACTTTTATTTCCGTGCTCTTCGGATTGGAGAATGTCTTCACTAGAAGTCTGCGTGGGAAACGAATATTCCGCTCTCCCGCTCTCCATAGGTCTTGAAATTGTCCTGCTGTCATTCCTATCTGCGATTGATTCGATATCTGTTTTCGCAATTTCTTGGACAGCCATTCCATCCTCCAAGCTTTTGAGTTGATAGAACAATTCGGATATGCGTTTGACCATTGATTGCTTTTCAAACCTCTTGAATAAAGAAAGAGCTTTGCATAAGCCATATTTTGACATACAATCGTAGAGGAGTAAATCAAAAGAGCGATCTCTGGTCATGCCACCAAGACCATCCCGAAGCACACTTATGTGCTGCGTGAGGCCCATATCACCCAGGAGCCTCTTTGTGGATGGATGAGAAGATAATCTTTTGAGAATATCAGGGTCTTTTATCATTTGCTCGAATGCGTTCCATTGGGCCTCAGCTTGAACCAAAGTGTCGGGATTTGGAGGGATGTGAACCGCGCCACATACTTTACACCCAAGGACTTTCTGCGGAAGAAATGGCTTTGTTTTTTCAGCGGCATTTACATTCTCCCTTCGTATAGGAGCTGTTTTAGTATCCAAGCCTTTTCGCCAAGCCGTGGTAACATCCTCTTCTCCCATATTCCAGTTTCCCATGAAGAGGCTCCGTCGCCTGCTCATCTTCTTCGCTTTCTTCCCCTTCGGTGCCCCTCCTTCAGATCTTTCTGAAGCCCAGCCCTTACCTGTTACTGTCTCCTCCACAAATGGAACTGTTCTCAGCGCCTTCTTCAACCATACAGGCTGCTCTTCAGCAAGCTGCATCGGTGAATTCCCAGGTGCAACAGACGAAGTCTCCTGGTCGAGCAGAAGACTGGGCACCTTCAAAGACATGGCTTGTGTAGATTGTCTCCCCCATTCTCCTGAAGTTTGAGTTTCAGGCTCACTGGGAGTGGGGTATGAAACTGGCTCCTCTTGTATTGCAATAACTTCTGCATCCTCTCGTTTTCTGGCTTCCTCATCGTTCTTAACAATGCCTGTTATGTAGATATTCTCATTGCTGTCGGTCTCTAGGCGTAATCGAAATTTCTTCTCCCCGATTCGGCTCCAGAATTCTCTAGGCTCCGCAGCTTCAAGCGGGCTTGGGCCTCTCTGAACACGAGATTCCGCCAAGCTTGCCTTGGTCTCCTCAATCAATAGTTTGTTGATTTCTCGCTGCTCCACACCTTTAGGCGGGTAGGGGACTTGTTGGCTTAGAGACTCCTCGGCCTCTTTTGTTCTCGGTAGAGAGATGTCTTCCAGACGATGATCAAGTTCAAGCTCCTCAGCCTCATCATATTTATCAAGTGCACCAAGGCTCTCAAGTTTGTCGACAGCAGTAGAAGAAAAAGGCATGATTGCTGCTTGTGAATCGCGTGAACTTTGGCTTTGGAAGATCCAAGTCTAAGCAGGAGGGCAAGAAGTCTGAGGTAAAAAGCCTGGCTCAGCCTCATACCTCAGCCTCCAAGAATCATGTGATGCTGCATGCAAGTCTGCCCCGCCTCCCATAATATCTCGAATCCATCAGTTACAAGTTACTAGTGGCTCCCCCTCACCGTAAGGCTCACTTCTCGCCAGATCCTGAATTGCGTTAAAAGTGATTGGTGGACACCAACCGCGACTATCACACAACTACATCCTCCCTATCCCTGATCTCCGCTGCTAAAGTGTCTTCCCAACCTTTGATAATATATTTCACCAAAGCGTTCCCATTTTCATGCTGAAAATTGAACGTCGATATCCGAGATCCCTGAGCTACTTTGCAGCACTTACAGACTTATCCCATTTCCTCTCCTCGATCTCCATGACCTTCTCCGCGACTTGTGCCAGGAAATAGCTATCCCACAACTCTCAAGTCTTCGCGAAAACTCCACCAGTGAGGTGACTTTTCTTCGTAATATTTCGTGCCGAAATCTGACAGCTACAAAGAATAATGGTCCTAGCACACTCCCTTCTAGCGTGAAGCGAATCGTATCTCCACCCAACGACTCGTCCGCGGAGGAGTCGATGATGTCTGTCACCAGTCTAATCTCCGAAAATAACCTCTCGTGATTTTTGAAGAGATGTGTTATTCCATCTGGACTGCCCAGGGCTGCACTTAATCTCATCTCTTCATCCATCATTTGATGCAAAGAATTGGGCTACTCAGGGAAAGTCGAGCCCATAATTGCCACACGTCCACTCTGGTTCCATGGCAAGGACTACATCATGTTGTCCTCTTGATACTGGTCTCGAACACGGAATCTTGGTGGCTGAGGCAAGTTGAGAGCCGCTGAAAGGGACAACTTCAGGAGTCGGGGTTGCTTTTCTCATGGCAGCGTAGATTGCCATCTTCCTTCACACTTTTGGCGTTGGAATCTACTTGAGTCTGACCTAATGTGGAAGAGAGCGCCTGACAAAGGCTAGCTTTGAAAACCAGTTAAAAGCTGGTATGAAGAGTGCAAGAATTGCGGGGTTGACAATTTGACAGGCGGGGGATGCAGAGCAGGCGTGGCTATGGCATCAATTGAGAGCGCATCTTCAATACCTGGTCGTGGAGTTGTTGTTCGCTAGAAGATTGTGGGAGATGTTTTCGTGAAGGAAGAAAGGAAGGTGATGGTTCAGGTTGATTTATGTTGAGATTCAGCGTGGTTTGGGTTCGATCAGTGAGTGAGTCGCAAGACCCCAAATCGCTAAAAAAAAAAAAAAGGGGGGGGGCCGGAAAGAACAACAATTCAGAATTTCTTTTTTTAATGAGGGTGAATGTTTCTTCAGTCGAATCTATCGTCATTTCTTCTTATTCAAATGTGTTTGAAAAAGCTTCAATTGATTAAAGGAAAGTAAGGCTTCCTCACGACCCGCTAAAACTTCGACAGGGTAACGTGCATCCTTGCATTGAGAGACGCACCCCGTGACGAGACAAACAATCGGTACTGTGACGGCAGGAGCACTGCAAAGGTCGAAGCACAGCGTTCAGTGAGATCCAGTTGTATTGAGAATACTAAGCTAAAGAGAAGAGAAGAGAAGAGAAGAGAAGTCAAGGAGAGAGAAGTGTCTTATGCCCTCCCAATGCCTGCCCATGCCCTCAGCCTGAAACCAATACAACCACAGCCAAGCTAATCATGTGACGGGCATCCCGACCGTCACAGGTACTTTGAATTCAATTGATTCTAAATTTATAAATGCATTGAAAATTCTTATATTCTTATATCAGTTATATTGTGTGACCACGTCTAAACAGTCTAAACCCCGCCACTCTAAAAATTACGATCGCGTTGTCGCCGTCGCGCCAAATTACACAAGGCGTCACTTTATAATAAAATAGGACCCCTCGACTTACAACACCACCACGAGCTCTTTGCGCCTTTCAAACTAATAGAACGTTTTGATTTGGGTTTCCGAGTCTCGCCACGAGACTAAAAAAACATTATCCCCTCGTCCGGTGAGACATTTCCCACGCCAGGCATCACAGCTAAAATCGTCAGGCAGATACGTGATTTTAATTGTGATGCCTGGCGTGGGAAATGTCTCACCGGACGGGGATAGCCTTGTGGTGACTAGGGAGTGCTGTGTTATGCGACGTCGCCACATGGGTTGATACCTCCAATCAAGCGATCAAGGATCCCTGGTCATGGTTACGGTAATTAAATTACAGCATATTTATCTTACATAATAAAGGCTGTGGCTGCACGGCTGCTGAGCGTGTGGCTGCGTGTGGCGGACTGCTACGTAAAATTCCGTTTTCCCGATATACTCCGAGTTGCACCGTACCCTCTCAAGCGGGAGCAAAATGTTTGCCAAAATCGGCTGACTTCTCTTTCGGCTGTCACGACGAACTTTAACAGAACGGTCAACCTCTACTGTACGGTTGTCAGCCCTGGTATCCATAGGGAATCCGCTCCTTTATCGCCGCCACCGCCACCATTAATTCCTGCGTTGCCTCCTTCGACGAGACAGCCGTCCTCAAGTTTCCAGTTATGCGTACCCGGCTGAAGTGCGAAGATATTTCGGGGTAGTGAGCAGCACAGTAAGACTGCGATAACCTGGCGAAAACTTTAATAGCGGCTCAGACGGTGACAACGCCGCAACGACTGAGCACGGCGGTGTGCATGATACACGACGATATACGATGATACTCGACGATACAAGACGATATAAGACGATGGAGGGAGCAGCCACCAGAACATATGACAAGGCATAATGTTGGGCATGACGATGACGAGTACAACAGCAGGCACAACGATGGCAGTAACGGCTATCGCAGGGCATATCAAGCACGAGCATCGCAAGCACGGCAGAGGGACAGCAAAGCTGACCTCTATTTCTATTTTGCTTGTCTATACGACTATTAGTGTGCCACAAGGCAACGAAGACCAAATCTACTATACAGCAACAGGTCGCGAAGCCAGGGCGAGCCTGGTCAGACCTATGTCGACAACACTCCCACGACCTACTGAAAGGATCGAACAGCTGGTCTACGCATCAGCAAGTCCCACCTCATATTTGTCATATACAGAAATACAGACTAATCTAGCAGATTCTAGAGACCAAGTGGCAATTACTATTTATTATAAATCCACCCGCTCCCCTAGAACCCTCTATGAAATAGAGATGAAAAGAAAAAAGATATATTATATAAAGATGGTAGGTAATACAATGCTTACTCTACATACACTAAGTCGAGCCTATAAGCTTGGGCCTGGTTTAAATTGAAGAACTGAAAGTCTCCTTAACGAATGTCTTAAAACCATAGATTCCCTTCTAGTACTCAAGCTTATCGACTCTGCATCTTCATAATCGACTTTGCCTCTTCATAATCGACTCTGCCTCTTCATATCTTCCCTGGCTCCTGAGCACTAACGCAAGATTGCCAACGCTAGTGAGCGTGTCTGGGTGGTTGGCCCCGAGCTCCTTCTC